>JANRMT010062857.1:38560509-38579404 GCA_026402145.1 Polypterus bichir lapradei
ATAGATAGATAGATAGATAGATAGATAGATAGATAGATAGATAGATAGATAGATAGATAGAGTCATATGAAAAAGTTTGGGAACCCCTCTGCAACTTCCTTTTAATTTATGACATGCCTTATGGACACAGTAGTATTTCAGCAGTGACATTAAGTTTATTGGATTAACAGAAAATATGCAAAATGCATCATAACAAAATTAGACAGGTGCATAAATTTGGGCACCCCAACAGAGATATGACATCAATACTTAGTTGATCCTCCTTTTGCTCCTTTGAGCCTCTAGACGCTGTCCTCCTATAACCTGTGATGAGTGTCTGGATTCTGGATGGAGGTATTTCTGTCCATTCTTCCATACAAAATTTCTCCAGTTTAGTTAAATTTGATGGCTGCCGAGCATGGACAGCCTGCTTCAAATCATCCCATAGATTTTCGATTATATTCAAGTCAGGGGACTGTGACGGCCATTCCAGAACATTGTACTTCTCCCTCTGCATGAATGCCTCTGTAGATTTCGAACCGTGTTTTGGGTCATGCAAAGCTCTTTTTGTTATGACCGAATAACTCAATTTTTGTCTCATCAGTCCAAACTACTTTGTTCCAAAATGAATCTGGCTTGTCTAAATGAGCATTTGCATACAACAAGCGACTGTTTGTGGCGTGAGTGCAGAAAAGGCTTCTTTTTCATCACCCTGCCATACAGATGTTCTTTGTACAAATTGTGCTGAGTTGTAGAACGATGTACAGATACACCATCTGCAGCGAGATGTTCTTGCAGGTCTTTGGAGGTGATCTGTGGGTTGTCTGTAACCATTCTCACAATCCTGCGCATATGCCGCTCCTGTATTTTTCTTGGCCTGCCAGACCTGCTGGGTTTAACAGCAACTGTGCCTGTGGCCTTCCATTTCCCGATTCCATTCCTTACAGTTGAAACTGACAGTTTAGACCTCTGAGATGGCTTTTTGGAACCTTCCCCTAAACCAGGGGTGCCCACACTTTTTCGGCTTGCGAGCTACTTTTAAAATGACCAGGTCGAAATGATCTACCTACATTAAAAATGCTATATATATATATATATATATAGTGACGGACAGCCGGGTCCCATGCCCGGCCGGGACGACTCTGCTGCATACGTCCCGGGGGAGCCACCATGGACAGTGCAATACCTTCCCTGGGGCGCCTGGTGGCAGTCTCCCTGGCCGTGGGTCCTTCCTAAGTTTCCCCCGTGGCTCCATGGGGCATGGAGTCCACCACAGCCCGGTTGGGAGATGGGGTGGCCGCTAGGGGGTGCTGCGGAGAGCCAGCCGCCACAAGGGACGACTTACCAGCCCCACCCGGAGGTGCAATTAAGACCAGCTGGTCAGGCACCTGGAGCACTTCTAGGTGGGCTATAAAACGGGCCAACCTCCCTTCATTTGGGGACAGAATCGGGAGGAAGAGGACGAGGTTGCCTGGGAGGAGTGGTGGTGCCAGAGTGGGAAGAGTATTGTTTGTGGTTTGTGCTTTGGGACTTTGTATTGCCTGTGGGTCACGGGGAAGACGTGCGCCCACGGGTGAAGAAAAGAATAAAGCCTGTGTGTTTTGTACACATGCCTCTGCGTGGTCTGTGCCGGGTCGGGTGCTATATAGCGCCTTTTACAATATATACATACATACATACATAGCATTTGAAGTCTGAATCACAATCTGATTGTATGGGTGGTAACCTACCAAGTAACGCGTGTGGTTGGTCTGCAAGTCGGCAAACATCCACCATGGGTGCCCTCTCAGTTTCGAGAAATATATCATACAATGTTACATAGGTAACTGTCAAATAATGCAAAGAGTACGCGACACGTGTTTTGCCCCGTTTTGGGCTCATCAGGCGTACACACTCACTGCGCCCCTCATCAGGGATCGGACCTTGGAAGTCAGGCAAACACACTTCGATTGTGACATTGTGAGAAAAAAAATCCTCTTCCAGTTCCACATTCAGTCCATACCCTCCCCCCAATTTTTTTTTTTTTAAATCCCTTCTTTAGTCGATATAAATTGGAAGGCTAACTAGACCACAGCCGGAGTTTTGCAGCAGCTTGTGCATTTGATTGTGCGGGATGACCAGTGTGTTAGAAGAAGATCTCAGACTGCCGCCCTGTATGTCAATCAAGTGGCAAATGCCATAGGGAAGATATGTGATAGACTAACTGCCTTTGCAATCTACCGGTCGATCGTGATCGACGCATTGGGCACCCCTGCCCTAAACCATGAGACTGAACAATCTTTGTTTTCAGATCTTTTGAGAGTTGCTTTGAGGATCCCATGCTGTCTGTCACTCTTCAGAGGAGAGTCAAAGGGAAGGAAGCACAACTTGCAATTGACCACCTTAAATACCTTTTACCACTCATGACTGGACACTCCTGTCTATGAAGTTCAAGGCTTGACAAGCTCATCCAACCAATTTGGTGTTGCAAGTAAACAGCATTGAGCAGTGACAGGCATTCAAATCAGCAAAGTGACAAGGCGACCCACATTTTTGCACAGCCAGTTGTTCACATTTGATTTAATTTCATACAACTAAATACTGCTTCACTAAAAATCTTTATTCGGAAAACACCGCAGTGCTCAGATATTCCTAGGAAATGAAAGACATACCAGTTATCTTTTTTGTTGAAAGGAGAGTTATTTATTATGCAGGCTGAGAGGGGTTCCCAAACTTTTTCATATGACTGTAGATAGGTAGATAGATAGATAGAACTTTAGTTGTCCTCAGTAGGAAATTTGGCTTTTAACAGAAGCTTAAGAAAGAAAGAAAGAAAGAAAGAAAGAAAGAAAGAAAGAAAGAAAGAAAATTTGACCTGGACTCATACCGGATAGGCTATAAATCAAGAAAATTAAAAATAAAGAAAACTTCTGACTTGACAGTCAAAGTTGCACTGAGGTGCTATACAGGTGCCCCTGTCGCGTTTCTTGATGCACTTCTGCTGAATAATTTGATGGATGAAACTCCTCACTGTTAGTGTGTCAAGGAGAAGATGTGATGCATTGTTCATAATTGCACTGTTTTGTTTTAATTCTCTCCTTTGCTACGACCTCCAGGGGGTCCACATTGTGTCCCAAAACTGAGCCTGCCCTTTTAATAAGCCCATTGATTTGGTGGGCACCTCTTGAGTTGATTTTACTGGCCCAGCACACCTCACTGGCCATAGCAGAACTGTAGAAGATATGAAGGATGTCACTACATACATCAAAGTAACACAATCTCCTAGGCAAAAACAGCTTGTTTGGCCCTTTCTTATATATTTCTTCTGTGTTACAAACCCGGTCCAACCTGTCATTGATGTGGACCCTCAAGTACTTATAGGAGCGGACCACCTCTACATCCATTCCTTGAAAAATGACAGCACCAATTCAGATACACTAAGGGACAATGAAAGAATACCATCACTTGAGTTAGACAGTCTTGTTTAAAAGGGACAATGCCTGATGAAAGGAAAAAAAAGGCTTTCTATAAAGCAAACAGCCAGAAATCAATGATAAAATTGTAAGAAAGCAAATAAAATTCCAATATTTGAAAAACAACTGGACTAATTTCTTACTTCTAACAGGAATCTAACATGTGGAAATCAACCATACCAATTTGTTAATCTTAGCTTGTTTAGAAATACTCATAATATTTAACAAACCATTTTTTTAAGTCCCTATGACAGCAAGAAGAATATTTCCATTTACTCAAAACTAAAAAGTGTCTTAGCACCTGTCATCTTGAATGCCTACTCATTGCACTGAATGTGTATTTAAGGTTTTATGTATATTTAAGTATGTAAATGTTGTATAGGTTAATAATTTGCTATAGTAAATTGTAATTGTAAATACAGTATTTGTTAATACTCTTATCCTGTTGAAGAACGCTATAGAATAAATTGAGTTAAACTGACAGAATAACTGGGCCAGCACAATCAAGCTTTCCACAAATCAAAAGGCAACCCAATAATCTCTAATATTACCAACAGTATAATAATTTCTCAATTGTCTAGGGAAGATATGCAAGTAAGAATTTAAATGTATTATGTGCACATGATAATTAATTTGAACTTGGTGATATACATCTTTAAAGTGGCTCATGTTCCAAGTGCTCAGCACCTCTGTACTCATTACTTACGGCCTGTAATCTCAAAGAGAACTTTGTCATTGAGTCCCAGTCGTAATTCCGGCATCCCCGATAGAACCACCTTCAGCTTGATACTACCCACAATCTCGCTGCGCAGCACACTTCCATTTGCACTCACCTGAAAGAAACATATACAATAGTCAAATACCAAAAAGAAAAACTCACACCAGTAAATAAGCTAAGGACAAAAAAAAACACACAAACTACCCAGATACCCCTAATCCTGACCATAATTCCCACTCAAACATTAACTGCTACTTTCAGTTTTATAAGTAATGCATTTCAAAATGCCCTTTTTGTTGGTAAATGTTGTAATTTGTTTGCATGAAAACATAAATTCACATAAATTCACACTCGGGTTAACAACACTATACATCATTACACTGTGCTGTTGGTGTTATACTATTTTAGAAACACCAAGGCAGTCTGGGGCACAGCAGAGTAAAGAAATACAGGACTTACATGTGCAGCATTTTCTCACACACGTCTTTTGAAAGGTACTACTCAAGCTCAAGATGACACCACAGTCTTAAAAATCTGCATCTAATTTCTTGGGGATTACTTTCGTGGGACATGAGGAACTACATACCCCATTTATCAATGTTGCTTTAAAAACCTCTGAGAAAAAAATCCCCATGTCTTCTTTCTCTTCATCTTTTCCCATTTCTATGTGGAGTCGATGTACTTGATCAACCTTCTCCATACTGCTTGGTCCTGCACCTCCTCTGTAGTCAGATCCATGTTCTTCAGATCTCTTTTTACTTAATCCATCCACCTCCAGTTTTGTCTCCCTCCATTTCTCTTCCCCTGGACTTCCACTCTCATCACTCTTTTGACCACATCTTCCTCGTCTCTCCTCATCACTTGTCCATACCACTTCAACTTACTTTCCTGTACTTTCTTAAATATCTCTTTCACTTTTGTCGTACCGCTGATTGTCTCATTTCATATTCTGTCCTTATTTTGTAACTTCACACATCCACCTCAACCTTCTCATTTTTGCCACATCCAACTTCTTCTCCTGCACTCCCTTTACTGCCCATTGTCTCAGCTCCACACATCATGGCTGGTCTTACCACTGTCTTAAAAACTTTACCTTTAACCTTAATTCTTCGATCACCTTTCACCTTCCAATTGTTCCCTCCATAGTGCACTCTATGGGTTATCTCTGCTTCTAGTTGTCCATCTGGAGCTACCACTGATCCTTGATATTTTAATATATCCACTAACTAACTTCTGAATCCTGAATCATCATTAAACTTCATATATTCTGTTAGACCCCCTGATGTGGCATCTTCTCCAAATCAATAAATACCATATTCAAACCTTTCAGTTTTTCTCGATGCTTCACTGTCAGCTGTCCCAATGCAAAGACTGCATCAGGTGTTCCTCTTCCTGCTATAAAACCAAATGGCTCCCCCCTATTGCGGCCTCTTCCCTAAATGAGATAAACAAAAATGCAAGTACCACCTATGACCTGCATCTACGCATGGCCATGTCATTTTCACTCCCATTACCTCCCCTCACAATTCTCTGTTTATCTTGCCTTTGCTTCCAATTTGAAGTTAAATAAACCTTGGCATCGGGGACCATCTTTTTGTATTCAGTATTCCCTATCAGATCATGCCTATAAATTGCTCCTTCACAATATAATCTGATGGCTTCCAAGGTCCAAGAATGCCTCTGATCTTCTGAACCAAAGTTGAAGAAACCTAGACTCCAGTATCAAAGTTATAAGGAACCTGGGACTCCAGCACTCTTATTTAGCAGGTTATTGCTTGGCAGAATTTGTTGCGGTACACCATGGCACTTAATTTCCTCTAATATCCCCTAGTGGTTTCTTTCAAAGGGAAGTCTTTGGTAATACTTATTTTACCGTATCTAGTAATGAATGTTTTCCAGGACTAAACTCTGAAGATGGTGGAAACACTACTGCAAATTACTTTCACACAAGGCCCATGTCATATTCCTCCACCAGTGACTGCCGCTGGTAACTATTAGATGTATTTAGATATCAGAAACAAAAGTGCAAGAACTTTTGTGCAGCCCAACACACAAACAAGGGAATATCACAAAAAACTGAATAACAGTGCTGTCTCACTGGGCCTTGGCAAACAGTTCCCAACATTAAAACACTTGTGATCCTCCCCCTTTCACCCCATCTCATCCCTTGAGACTCTGTTAAACTGGCAGAGCACACTGCACAGCAAAAGTTCGCAAATCCACTGCTAACCCTCGAGACTCATTAACATCAGTTGGGAAGCAAGTGCTTTCTCCTGCTACCACACGACATCCTTGTCCGCTTGGAAGAAATATCTTTGCAAGTCATGCGGGCTTAATTTCTAGCATGCCATGTGTCATACACCGCGCTGTAAAGAACAGATGCTCTCTTTTTCTCTCTCCAATTTTTACGATCACTTCAGTCTCCTTCTGAATCAGTATAAATAAAAGCTTTGCATTCCTGTCTGCACATTTGCTTAAAACGCATGTCCTTAAATTAAACCTAATTCCAACATTTTAGTAAAATATGGGGTTGGTTGGGGAAAGGTGGGTCCACCATACACAAATTAACACGAGGACACTAACCCTTACATACTTTGACATAATTCCATAAGACCTTCCATGTCCATTAGTCTTTGCACCAAATGACATAAAAAATATTTAATTTAGGAGCACACAGCAGAGCAAGTGTTTTTCTCAGACTCAGTGTCATATCTGTTTCCATCTCTATATATATATAAAATCCAACTCTGTCTGTCTGTATGATCGGATTTACATCGGGTTGTTTTCTATAACTTGCTTGAACATTTCGGTTGATTTTGCAACTTCTCTCATTGCACTAAGTATCATAGTTCACTTCTGGTACAGATTTATTTGCACAAATCCAAGAGACATACAGCGGGCCAAGGGGCTGGGACCTCCTCACTTACACACTTGCCTCAGGGCGTGTACCTTACCTCCACTTAACTAGAAAACGAGAGAACTACTTAACAGATTTAGATCGGGTTTTTTTCTATAATTTGCTGGAACATTCCGGTTGATTTTTGCAATTTCTCTCATTGCACTAAGAATCATAGTTTGCTTGCAGGAGCGATATATTCATGATAATCCGAAGACAGAGGCTGCGGGCCAAGGGGAGGGGGAAGTGTGACGTCAGGAGTAGCGAGCGAGGTAGGGCCCTCCTCATTGTCCTCTTTCACTATTAAGTGAGCGGAGCCACAAGGGACAGCTAGTTTATCATAAAAGGAAGAGATGAATGCAAAAGTTCTACGAGTGATGTAACCTTTTAAGGAACAACTGGATTCTAAACTTTGAGGAAGCCAAGGAATTAGCTCATGTAGGAATGACTAACGCAATGTGTTATTCACAGGCTGGTCCATATGCAGTTTTCAGTTAATGCCAACTGCTGCTGCAAGAATCATTACAAGAACTAGAAAGTACTACCACATACTGTAACTCCTAAGTCACTGCACTGGTTTCCAGTTATGCTTAGGGCTGAGTTCAAAATCATCACCCCTATATTTAAAGCCTTAAATGGCCTAGGCCCTACTTACTTGTGTGTAATTAGCATTACATACGAATCAGGGAATGCATTAATATATCAACATGACAGTGTATCAAAGATTCTAAGGATCAGTAAAACAGCCGTTGGAGGTTTAGCTTTTACAGTAGCTACAAGAACCCAAAGTTGTGGAATGATCTGCCTGCTTGTATAAGTGTTGACCCTTTGGTGCCAACATCATTTCCAAACTGAATACTCACTACTGTCACAAGCTGAATACCAGAGCAGATGGCCTGCTAGTAGTTCAGGACAAACTGGGTCCAAGGGTGAAATAAGAAAGACAGATGTACAAAAAAGGTAGATTTTTATTCCACAATAATTTACTTTAAAAAGAAGACATAGTTCTTGGTGAAAAAAATGCAGTCCAGAGTCAAAACAATTCTGGGTGAGAGAACTGCAAAACAAAATCATAAAGACAAAGAGAACAGAAAAAAACAAAGGCTCTTTTCCAGATGTTTATTCAGTCCATAAAGTGTTATTAGCAGCCTTAAAACAACATAAACTGGACTCTGCTACAGCCCATTCCATGTATAAAACTCCTTGGAAAAAAGAAAATCTCAGGAGCCTTTTTTTAGTTCACCAGAATCTCAAGCTGCTCCTTTAACAGCAACCAACTGCTCTGTCACCAGCCCCCTCTACGTCTGGCGCACCACCCTCACACACATTCATTTCCTCTCTCTAAACCTCCACGATCGCTGGAACTGGCCCTCTCTTGTGGCCACAGCTGTCCTTATAAAGGCGACTCATTTTTTCTGTACAGCATGCACATATGCAAGGAGATACCATTTCAGTCCTGCGGGGAGGAACTGTGCACCTCAAACAAAAATCAAAGTGTCAACAAAAGTAAAACACACACAAATCCAACATAATTCCACCTTACCTCGAATTTTCTATTCAAAAAATAAGAAAAATGGTAACGTATAAATCCATTAATAAGTGAACACGACTCACCTGTGGTTGTCTTTCTGGATTTCCAGGCTCACCATCAACTTTAAAACTGGTAAGCATGGAATAACACCTGCAAGGCCAATGGCAGAAACTAATGGCTGAAAGTCGGAAAATTAAGAAACCACCCTCTGGTTAAGTCCAAAACCTTGCTAAATATACTTATATTTCCAAAAGTATTGGGAAACCCCTCCAAATCATTGAACTCTGGTGTTCCAATCAATTCCATGGCCACAGGTGTACAACATCAAGCACCTTGGCATGCAGACGGCTTCTACAAACATTTGTGACAGAGTGGGTCGCTCTCAGGAGCTCAGTGAATTCAAGCCTGGTACCGTGATAGGATGCCACCTGTGCAATAAGTCCATTTGTGAAATTTCCTCGCTACTAAATATTCCTCGGTCAGCTGTCAGTGGAATTATAACGAAGTGGAAGCAATTGGGAACAACATCAAGTCTGGCAGGCCACATCAAATCACAGAATGGGGACAGTGCATGCTGAGGTGTGCAGAAGTCGCAAACTTTCTGCAGAGTCCGTAGCTACAGACCTCCAAATGCTCAAGAACAGGGCAGCGTAGAGAGACAACTTCATGGAATGGGTCTCCATGGCCGAGCAGCAGCAGCCAAGCCTGACATCACCAAGTGCTATGCAAAGCATCGGATACAGTGGTGTAAAGCCCACCACCCGCTATTGGACTCTAGAGCACTGCAGACGTTTCCTCGCCTGATTGCATTGTGCCATTGTGTAAAGTTTGGTGGAGAGGGGATTATGGTGCGAGGTTGTTTTTCAGGGGCTGTCCCCTTAGTTCCAGTTAAAGGAACTCTTAATGCTTCAGCATACAAAGCCATTATGGACAATGTCATGCTCCCAACCTTGTGGGGACAGTTTGGGGATGGCAACATGACTGCACACACCAGTGCACAAAGCAAGGTCTGTGAAGAAATGGAGGAGTGAATTTGGTGTAGAGTAACTTGACTGGCCTGCACAGAGCCCTGAACTAAACTTTGGGATGAATTCAAGTGGAGACTTTGAGCGAGCCAGGCCTTTTCGTCCAACATTAGTGCTCTCCTGGGGCCTCATGTATAACGCTGTGCGTAGAACTCACACTATAACATGGCGTAAGCACAAAAGCGGGAATGTGTATGCGCACAGAAAAATCCAGATGTAGGAATCTGTGCGTACGCAAACTTCCACGTTCTTCCTCTACATAAATCCCGATCAGCGTGAAAAGGAACACACGTGCATGCGCCTGTTGCCCCGCCCTAACTCCGCCCAGAATATGCAAATCAATATAAATAGCCCTTAAGCTCAGCCTTTTGTGAAAAGACAATGGGAAAAGCACGGGGGAAACCATAAGAATTTCAGTGAATACCAAGTGGAGGCAAAGAAAAACATACTATTTGCTGGTTTAAACAGTGATATAATCAACAAAAGGAAGTTGATTGAGTGACAGAGTGTCGGAGAAACTCGAAAGCTCAAGTTCACAAAGTCGCACAGTGCCCGAAATAAAAAAGAAGTCACATATCAAAGTCGCCGTGAAAAGGCGAGTCGTAGCCCACCGTCTGAGTGACATATGAAAGCTTATTAGGGCACAGAGAAAAAAAAATAGGCACACAGTGGGAAAAAGGCACAAAATGTCAACTTTTAATCTCGAAATTTCCAATTTAATCACATAGTTTATTTTGTCATTAAAGTAGAACATCATAAACTTCATCTTAAAATCTTTTCATTTGCTAGTTTCTCAAATCCCATCGTAACTAAAGTCGCATGTTAAATGCTTTGTTTTGTATTTCATCTTCTATGTGCTCTATGTGTGTGAATCACTACGTGCTTTTGGGCTTTCTCTTCCTCTGACAAGACACAGAATCCATTACATTCGTGATATTACAGCTCTCTGAATAATTAAAATACTGAGATGTATACGTGATATCATTTTCATGATGATAGGAATGAAAGCATGTTATTAAACATGGGAACACGGTGGTGCAGTGATTGTTCATGCCTCACGCAAGATGCTTGATGCGCCATGTGTAAACTTCGATGAAATAATTTATTGCAGCAGTACTGTCTCTTTCAAACGTACTAACCTCCAATTTCTGTCCTTACTTTTCTTTCTCCAAATACCCAATCGCCACACAATCAGCTCTGTAATAGACGTTAAGTCTATTATAGAACGACGATTCTTCAAAACTTTTAAGGAACATTGAAATAACTTTGTAGTACGTGTTTAATTATTCTATCCATCTATCCTTCCAGTGTCACGCCAGCCCCAGCAAGAATACAGCGCGAGGCAGGAACAATCCATGAACGGAGCGCCAGCTCTTCGCTAGCACTGTGACACCATGTCCTCACATGTTTAATTATTAACAATACAGATTATTTAAATGAGGTTAAAGTTTTATCTGTATAATATAATCAACATATTTTGCTGCATTTCATCTTAAAAATGATATCGTCATCATACATAAATACGCGCTTTATAAAGTGGCGCAGGTTGTGCAATATTATAACTATCGCAAGTTTACAGTTAGGTGATTGTACTTATAAGTACAAACAGTTCTACAAGGAGCACTTGATGGACTGATTGACTGTTTAAAATTCTTCGGATGAAACTGTTTCATAGCCGCGAGGTCCGTACAGGAAAGGCTCTGAAGCATTTGTCATATGAGAGCAGTTCAATAGACAGCATAGCTGAGGCAGCGTGTGCTTGATGCTGTATCCCGATAATTCTCTTTCCGATCAGCTGCTGCTGTGATTCCACACTCAGATACAGTGATATAAATACTCAGAGTGGTGCAGTGAGAGTAATATGGAAAAAGATGATCTGCTGTGGCAACCCTTAATGGGAGCAGCAGAAAGAAGAAAAAGAAGGTGCAGGGAGAGTAACAACGCTAAAGCAGTTACGGTATTTGGAATACTATGGCTATTCCCTGGATCATTATATTGTTACTGGTTAATTACAATCAAATGCATTACACTAATAAACAATATGCAGTTAATTTCAGTGCATTTATAAAGCCGCGTCAGGGATGTGGATCTAAAAAAGAAAGGGAAACCACACCACACTGCTTTGATGCTGAGTGCCGCCAGTCTGCGCAAAACTTGCGTACGACAGGGTATGAGGTACCATGGAAATGTGCGTGGCTTTACGCCAAGTTTAGGTTTTATACATTGTGTTTTGAGCGTGGAAACGTTTGTACGCAACATTTCTGTGCGTATGCACCGTTTATACATGAGGCCTCTGGTCACAAATTCCCATCAACACACACCTAAACCTTGTGGAAAGCCTTCCCAAAACAGTTGAAGCTGTTATACTGTATTTTCTTTCCACTGTAAACTCTCTGACATTTATTTATTGGCGCTAAAGCTTGCCGTGCATCTTGCTTGGCTCAATCAGGTAGTACTGTGCTGTGCTGCCACCATGTTGAGCCTATAGTGTCACAACTACTTTAGCCTGGCATACTGTACTTGCATAGTGATGTTGATTACCTGAACTTGGTATTACAATAATTATGACCTGTTACTGGCTCCATTCTGCTTTAAACTGTTTTCCTGTCCAGTAGAAATACGGGTAGCCTTGCAATCCAAGAATGAAAAAAAAAGTGTCTTCTTATTAGACCACTCAGCACAAACTTAAAATTATACTATACAATATACAAGAGAGGGTGGGTGAGCAGCTGGCCTAGGTCTTTAGAACTGTGATTGTGTTTGACTTTGTCAATGACTTTGCATTATAATGGACCTTGGAATCCCAGATAAACCCAAAATCAAAAATGAAATTGCTGAAGAAATTGTTTTCCTCTTGCTGTAATTGTTACCTTTATTTAGAAGAACGTGCACACAACTCTGAGCATGAGGCTAGCCCTTAATTATGATACCCACTACACTCTTGTGACATACATGCATGACACGGCCCCTAGTAGCGAGTGGCATCATAGCAACCCAACTCAAAACGCTACATGATGCAGAATTCATGACAGTCCTGACATTCAGGCCACATGATGAACTGCACAATCACTTAGGAATTTGATTAAAGGGTATGCAACCACACCACCATATGGTTGTTTCTTCTTGGCTTCAGCTTCATGAAAGCTATTTAAGTCGGATAGGCCTTCTTGCTGTTTCAGTCCTCTGCTTGAATGCTATTCTATATGTGGCAAAGTTCAAGTGTCTCCCACTGGTATGTCTCAGACTGTGGCAATCACATAGCATTCTTCTCTTTCTGTGAATTTAGAGAGCTCATTTTTGAGATGTAATTTAATAATAATAATAATAATTCATTACATTTATATAGCGCTTTTCTCAGTACTCAAAGCGCTATCCACACAGGGAGGAACTGGGAAGCGAACCCACAATCTTCCACAGTCTCCTTACTGTAAAGCAGAAGCACTACCACTGCAGATGTAATGATAACATCAAGTCAAGTCAAGTCAAGTTGGGGAGCAGGCACCAGTACAGCGCGTTGCTGCACCCACTACACAATGAAACAACTCGGGATCCCAGTTGGCAACCCCCCAGGCAGACACGCAGTCCAGTCCCACCCTCTGGAAATGACCCTCTATCTGCCGCAGCCAGGTGTTACGTGGGCGACCCCTTGGCCTGGTCCAGCCACTCGGGTCCCCAACAATGAGGATCTTATGAGCTGGATCACCCTCAGGGAAATGAGCCACATGGCCGTAGTGCCGTAACTGACGCTCCCTCACAATGCAGGTAATGTGCCTCATTTGGGACTCCATGAGCAACACAAAGTCAAACCAGCGATACCCAAGGACTTTCTGGAGAGACACAGTACTGAAGGAGTCCAGTCTTTGTCTCAGGTCACTGGATAGCGTCCATGTCTCACAACCATATAGCAAGACAGGAAGCACCAGGACTCTAAAGACTTGGACCTTTGTCCTTTTGCATAGATATCAGGAGTGCCACACACCCCTTTCCAGCGACCTCATGACACCCCCATGCTCTCCCAATCCGTCTACTGACTTCACAGGAAGCGTTACCAGAGACATGAATGTCACTGCCGAGGTCAGTAAACCTCTCAACAAGGTCAACACTCTCTCCGCAGACAGACACACTGCTGATGGCTGTGCCCAAGAGATCATTAAAGACC
The DNA here is from genome assembly GCA_026402145.1 of Polypterus bichir lapradei. Classification (NCBI taxonomy): domain Eukaryota; kingdom Metazoa; phylum Chordata; class Cladistia; order Polypteriformes; family Polypteridae; genus Polypterus; species Polypterus bichir. Next base: position 38,574,270 of record JANRMT010062857.1, read on the forward strand.
TGGATGTTGGTTTTTATCAGGACACTCGCAAGCCCGGACACTCAAACTCCTCACTCAGTCTCTCGAGCGCCCGGTCAGAGCCTCCACTGACTCCGTGAAGATCACAGCATCATCAGCAAAGTCAAGATCCGTGAATCTTTCTTCACCAACAGATGCCCCATAGCCGCTGGACCCCATGACCTTGCCCAACACCCAGTCCATAGAAGCATTGAACAGAGTAGGAGCATAACAGACCCCTTACGAACCCCAGAATCAACTGGGAAAAACGCAGAGGTCCTGCCTCCACTCTGCACAGCACTCACAGCCATGATATCCAGCAACCTCGAGGGGATCCCACGAAGTCTCAGGATGTCCCACAGGGCAGCTCAATCAACTGAGTCGAACATTTTATGTAAATCGACAAATACTGCAAAGAAACTCTGCTGACATTCATGTTTGCGCTCCATGAGAACCCTCAGTGCTAGAACGCGGTCGATGGTAGACTTCATAGGCGTAAAACCAGACTGTTCCAGTCGTTGGCAGGTGAGCAAGTGATCACGGATCTCATTGAGAACAACCCTAGCAATGGTAACACCACCCATTGCTATCTCTTTTATAAACAATTATGGCAGAGTTTTTCATGATTTTTCTCATATTTGGTACTTCTTCCTACTTTTTTCTTTATGGATACTATTTTTAACCACAATCACCGTTCTTTTCTAATTTTCTTTTATGTAACTTTGCTACTGTTAGATAAGTGGTTACAAGGTACGATAACGAAATATGTATATCTGACTCATTTCTGTTTAACTCTTCATTTATCCATCCAGTTTTTTTTTCCAGTAGTGTCAGTCCAGTGCCTGGTAGAAGGCACTCTAGATGGGACAATAGTCCATTACAGTGCATTCAGAAACACAGACATACACAAACACACACAGAGCCACCAATACAAGACCAGCAAGACATAAAACACATTCCAGCTGCAACGAAAAATCCCAATAAACTATTAAATGTGCTTCTATAAAAGATCACATGAAACAGAAGACTGCCATGGTAGTATTTTGTTATCATTGCCTTTCCAAATTTATTAGATGTCTGTAAAAAAACTGAGTGGCTAAAGTCATCGTACATATATGCACTGAGGAAGATGCCATACAGTCTCATTCTTGTTGCCTAGTTTATGAGATGATCAAAAGTCATACCTACAGCAAATTCACATAATAAATTGCTTCAGCTCTGCTTTTATATGAAAAAGGGCTACATGGATGACCTTATATGTTTGCTCTTACCAACAAATTGACAGACTCAATGACATCAATAAACACTTCATTCTTCCTGTATTTAATCCCCTCTGATCTCCAGGAGACTGCATTGGTAACAGTTGCTGGGGGACGCGGTGCTCCTACCTCCAGCTTGTGGCCTTGTTGGGTGATATACCTGTAGAGACATTTATAGCAGATTTGTCCATTACAAATTAGATTAGATTAGATTTAGATAAAATACACTTTATTAATCCCATAGGGAAATTCAAATGCATATAGCAGCAGAAACATAACAAACAATCAACAACAACAACATTTATTTCTAGAGCACATTTTCATACAAATTATGGAGCTCAAAGTGCTTTACAAGATGAAGAAAGAAAAGTCTACAAAAATAGAAATATAAAAATAATATATCCATCCATCCATTTTCCAGCCCGTTGAACCCGAACACAGGGTCACGGGGATCTGCTGGAGCCAAACCCAGCCAACACAGGGCGCAAGGCAGGAACCAATCCTGGGCAGGGTGCCAACCCACCACAGGACACACACAAACACACACTAGGGCCAATTTAGAATCGCCAATCCACCTAACTGGCATGTCTTTGGACTGTGGGAGGAAACCGGAGCAAACCCACGCAGACATGGGGAGAACATGCAAACTCCATGCAGGGAGGACCCAGGAAGTGAACCCAGGTCTCCTAACTGAGAGGCAGCAGAGTTACCACTACGCCACTGTGCCACCAAGATAAATATATACACAACTAAATTAATTACTTAATTAATTAATATAACAAGTACATTGGGTGAAAGCATTAAATATCCTGTGTAAATGCGTGGACACCTGGTGACACTATTGCTCACCTTTTCCCCAACAGACAAACACACTGGACACAGGTTAAAAGCACTAAGAATATTTCACTTCTTTTATAGTGCCTCCAAAGCACCACAACTACCACAATAAACACAAACCAAACTCAACAATACAATTCTCCTCCACACCACCCAGCAAGCTCTGACACACTCCCTCCCAACTCCAGCTCTCTTGCTGGGTTTCCCATAGTCCTTTATATCATTCTTGACCCGGAAGTGCCTCTCCTCTTCTGTTCACGTGATTTGTCAACACTTCCGGGTCAGATGGAGAATTACAGTTTTCTTCTTAAGCTGGAAGTACTTCTGTCCTTCTGTCCCCATGACTTGGGAGTACGTCCGGGCTATATGTAAAGTATAACCCCACGTGTTTCCTGGCAGCATCGCCTGGCGGCACCCACGGTACCCAGCAGGGCTGTGAAGCCGAGCTACAAAGTCCATGATTCCCTGCGAACGTCATGCTGTGTGAGCTGTGCCCTCATCCTGTTGAAACCACACATGTTCTGTCCTAGGTCTGCCAGGTGGTTTTCTTTTCAATGTGGACCCGGTTGCCCGAAGGTTAGAAATCCATAGCAAAATTGTTTTCTGATCTGGTACAGATGCATTTCGACCGAGCACGAAGCGTGTAAGGAACGCTCTCTGCGTCGCTATCACAGAACGGTTGTTCTCATAATACACTTCAACAACAAAGCCCTGATGTTCACCGGTCTAACTCATGATGGGTAATGAAAATGGTAGAGCCTAACGTACCGAATGAGACCACCTACCCCACCTCCCTTACCCCCACTTCGGCCCACGCAGTTCTCCCTCGAAATGTAGGAGATCTTTATGCCCCATCCTGTATAATGAAATCAACAAAAGAGTGTTAAGCATTTAAATTTACAGCAAAAATAGAAATATTTCTAAATGTCTTATAAATGTAACAATCATAATTCTGTGCTTTTCTGAATGTAGAATAAGAGAAGAAGGAAAAAACAATCAGTGTTATTAGTTGTTGTCAATGATTATGAATCTGGCTGGAATAAAAACCAGCAGCCGCAGTGGCTCCCCGGACCCCAGGGCAGAGTTTGAAAACCCCTGCTACAGATTACGGTGTAGCCTTTACCTCCTGTAGTTAATATGAAGTAGAACTTTCTTAGCTAGATCTGTAATGTAGTGTGTTAATTAAGTCAGTGTGTTTTGGAATAGGAACAATGCTAGCATGGAGTGAAAGACACATCTGCAGTATGTAAATGGATAGGCATACAGTTTTCTGACCATTTAGAAATGGTTGAGCTATATGTGCAAACTTAGAGAATGAAACAAGATATATAAGCTTTAAACAGAACTTTTCTTAAACAAGAGCTTTTCTTTTCTTTGCTATATCAATATTTTCTCTATTTTTGTGTGAACTGTTTAACCCTGAATTTTTACTAAACAAAGATATTTTGTCTGTGGAATCATTTCAACGTGTCAACCTATTGCCAGAATCCCATAAACAATAGTAAAGATGCAGAACTTTGATAATTTGGGTAAACGCAGCTACAATCACCTTCACTTTCTCCATTTTTAAAGCTTTTTTCAAAATCAAAAGCCTAAATCTTGTCATCATAAGATCACACTGGACTGGTTATTAAACAATTTGTCACCATCTATAAATGTGATTTTGTAACTGAGCAAAAAAAATTAAGTCAACCCGTTAAGACTTTGCTCTCTTGCCCATGTGATTTCAAATAAATAAGATGCTTGCTTTGCTGTGCTGATTTTTCTTCCCTTGGGTGTCCCCATTTGCACTTGGGCCTTAAAGATAAATTCCCCTCAGAGTGACAGCTTTTAAAATTAGCAACATAAAGGAGGAGGTGTATACTGTAGTTTGCTAATAAAGCTTTCCTGCTGTTTTTCAGGTTGCTGATTCACCTTAAGCTTTCACCTCTATTTGTGTCCTATAGCAGGAGTGTCCAACTCTGGTCCTGGAGTGCCACAGTGGCTCCCGGTTTTCATTCTAACCCTTCTCCTAATCAGTGGCCAGTTTTCACTGCTAATTAACTTCTTTTCCCTTCATTTTAACAGCCTTGTTTTTAAGGCTTTGGTCCTCTGAATTGTTTTGTTTCTTCATTAAATGACAGCCAAACAGAAATGAGATGTGAAACAAGCCGACAGGTGACCAGCTAAACTGGGATTTCAAACTCCAACCAATCTAATAATGAGAAGCCATTTCTTGCTGTTAATTAAACCCGTTATTTAATTCCATGGCTTGCTGCTGCTCTCATTCTGCCACAGCAGACATTTATAAAACTGTCGATTTTTCTGTTTTTTTCTAAGAACACCATCAAAATATTTTGGTGACCTGAGAGATCAACATGACCGAGACCTTCTCCTTTCTTTATTTTCAGATATTGTGTGATGGGCACAGGTGAGCTGGTCATGTGGCGGCACATTTTCTGTCTCATTATTGTTTGCTTGCTCATTAAGGAAAAAGTGACAACTAAGGTAAAAGAAGTTAATTAGAAGCAAAAACTGGTCACTAATGAAGAAGATGGTTAGTATGAAAACCTACTTCCACTGCGGCCCAACAGGACCAGAGTTTGACACCCGTGTCCTATAGGATGGAAATTTTGTAAGAAAGCCAAGGGTGAATCCAAATAACAAAACACAACAACATAAAAGAAAACATAATATAAAATAACATAACACTAAGCACAACATAACATTCTCAAATGCCCTTAATCCATTTCAGCGTCAGGGTGAGCACTGGGCAATAACTATCCCTGGACAGGACACCAGTCCTTAGCATGGCCCACTTAAATACAAAAAGGTAATTAAGAATCCACAATCTTCCTCAGACATGTCTTTGTGATATGAAAAGAAAAACACAGCACTTGGTGAACGTGCCAACTCCACATAGACAATGACTGGACGTGACATTTAAATCCACGATGCTGGACTCTGCCATATCCTTAAAGGCAACTCAGCTAGAAAAATTGGAAATTCTAGATAGATAGATAGATAGATAGATAGATAGATAGATAGATAGATAGATAGATA
>JANRMT010062857.1:38579414-38604748 GCA_026402145.1 Polypterus bichir lapradei
ATAGATAGATAGATAGATAGATAGATAGATAGATAGATAGATAGATAAGAAAGGCACTATATAATGATAATATATAATGATAGATAGATTATAACTTTGTATAATGTTAACGTTTACTCCCCCGGGTGGAACTGAAGAGTCGCATAGTGTGGGGTCTCCTCAGTCTGTCAGTGGAGCAGGACGGTGACAGCAGTCTGTCGCTGAAGCTGCTCCTCTGTCTGGAGATGATCCTGTTCAGCGGATGCAGTGGATGCTTACAATAGAGCCTGCCTTCCTCACCAGTTTGTCCAGGCGTGAGGCGTCCTTCTTCTTTATGCTGCCTCCCCTGCACACCACCACGTAGGAGAGGGCGCTCGCCACAACCATCTGATAGAACATCTGCAGCATCTTATTGCAGATGTTGAAGGATGCCAGCCTTCTAAGGAAGTATAGTCGGCTCTGTCCTCTTTTGCAAAGAGCATCAGTATTGGCAGTCCAGTCGAGTTTGTCATCCAGCTGCACTCCCAGGTATTTATAGGTCTGTACCCTCTGCACAGTCACCTCTGATGATCAGGGGGTCCATGAGGGGCCTGGGCCTCCTAAAATCCACCTCCACCTCCTTGGTTTTGCTGGTGTTCTACATCTGCTCCATGAGACTGAGAGTGTGAGTGCGTGTTTTGAGTTCAGAATGGGATAGCTTTGAAACCTGTTCAGGTTTATTTCCTACTTTGCACCCAACTCTGCTGTTGTTAGCTCTTGTCTACCTCTGATGGGATGAAGGAGTGTTTGAGAGTGTTGTCATGTGATCTTTTTATGGTTCTAACAGAAGCCTACTTCTCATTTGACCTTTGACTGATCATCTCTTATTCTGTTCTATTTAAAGTGTTCACTGGTAGCCTTTAATCATTTTTGTCTGCCTTGAGAGAGCCTAGACTGTGCTATCATAATTTATGATCCACCTGGTGAAGAGGGAGTGTTGTCTTTAGTCATTATATGGGACTTGTTTTTTATTGGTCTTTAAACTCTAACAAATAAGATTTAATTTTGTTTACTTTTGCATTAACCTATCCCAGTTTTAAGAGTATTGTGTTGAAGTAAATATTTATCACTCCATTCAGTATCAGACAACTGATATAGTAACAATTTAGACCAGGGGTGTCCCAACTTCGGTCCTGGATGGCCGCAGTGGCAGCAGGTTTTCATTCTAACCCTTTTCTTAATTAGTGAGCCATTTTTGCTGCTGATTAACTTGTTTTGCCTTTGTTTGAATATGACGTGACTCAGACCCCTTAGTTGTTTCTTTTTCCTTAATGAGCAGCCAAACAATAATGAGACACAAAACAAACCATCATATGACCAGCAAACCTGAAAAGGTGAAGGTCTCGGTCATTTGGTCTGCATAGGTCACCAAAGCATCTTGATGGTGGTCTTAGAAAAAAACAGAAAATCAACAGTCTGCTGTGGCCGAATGACAGCAGCAACAAGTCATGATATTCAAGAACGGCTTTAAGAAACTGGTTAGAGTGAAATTGGCTGGAGTTTGATGGAGTTCCAATCTAGCTGGTCATCTGTTGGCTCGTTTCACATCTCATTTCTATTTGGCTGCCATTTAAAGAAGAAATAAATCAATTCAGAAGACTGTATCCTTAAAAACGGGGCTATTAAAATGAAGGGGAAAGGAGTGAATTAGCAATGAAAACTGCTCACTGATTAGGAAAATGGTCAGAATGAAAACCTGCAAACACTGCGGCCCACCAGGCCTGGAGTTGGACACTCCTGATATAGAATATCTCTCTATTATAATTAAAAAATCTTGGGACGAGACGTGACTTTTGGAAGAGACTTTTTGCAAGGAAGTCCCGCGAGATGGAGACTTTTACCATGAGATTCTTTCAAGTCACGCCCTACTGTGGTGTTATGGGTCCACAGCTCGCTTAGCAAGGGCCGTTTTTTTTAAATAAATAATTACCGCACTCGCAGCAGCTTCGTGAGGGGGTATGGTGGCCATAGCAAGCTACAAGGCAATCTGCGGCGTGGGCGTTTCTCACCTAGTGCACAGGTGAGGGACTGCCCACATCCGTGATTGTTCCCGTGGCTAATGTGCTGCAGCTGCTATGGCCCCTCGCAATATAAAAAGAAGCGTGAGTCGGTTGGGAGAGATCAGAGAGAAAAATGAAAAAAGAAAGTAAAGGACGGAGGTTACAGGAAGCGAGGGAGCAAGTCGGTGCAGAAGTACAGTAAGAGAGAGAGAGAAAAGGAACGTGTGGGCGAGCGAACGAGCGCTCGTGGGCAGCTGCGAGGAAGCTGGGTGTTAGGCCGACACCTAGGAGTTGGAGTTGAAGTCACTCCCGCTGAGCGATCAGGTAGCGGGAGTGACCAGGGAAAGGCGACTGGCCGTAGAAGACCGGAAAGGCAGCGGGAGTTGAGAGGCTTGGAGCTGCAGTCCTTGGTGTGGCCGTCCTGAAGACCAAGGAGTCCAAGTCTCTGGTCTGGGATGAGTGCCAGACCAAAGCCAGGATCGGGAGGTCTCCAGACCTGTGTTTGAGTAGAAAAGGGCAGCTGCAGAGAGTGTCTCGCCTGCTGCTAAGCCCAAGCGGGAAAAGCAGGTGAGACGCTAACCGAAAAGAAGCACCGAGCTTGGCACTGTCATTTGTTTTAAAAATTGCTTCCTAAAGAACATTTTAACCTTTGGTTTTAAGGATTGTTTTTGTGTATTTTTAAACCTCCACGTTTTCTTTTATGGATTATTTATTGAACTTTGAATCACTGCACTTTATGGACACTTTGTTTTTGATTTGTTGACTGTTTTAAATTAAAGCACTTTTGCACATTTGAACCATTCCCTTGCTATGTTGTTGCCTCCGCTGTCTAGCTCATCTCGGTGACATTATCGACGGTGTTGGGTTGAAGGGCTCATGAACAATGGATGGGAGAGTGGAGCAGAACCCACATCATCACACCTACCTACAACTATTTTCAAACAAGACCACGATCATCAGGTGCATTCCGGCACTTAACCTGGACAGACAACAATCCATTAAAGGGCTTACTTATGAACACACACACAAACACACTTACGAAGATTCAGTATAGAATCACCCATTCATCTAAATATGGCAGCAAAAATGATGAAGTCAAACGAATTAATGTGAAAATTGTCAATCGGTTACACGTCAAATTGGTTAAATGCGTATCAACAGACTACGCTGAAGCAGTTGGTGGTGATCATGTGGAAGATGAAAACATCAACTTACAAAATCTCAAAGAATAACTACAACCGTTAACACCGTCCGGTCTTCCACCAGCCGAATTACTGTTGAAAGAAGGACGTATCGTAATGTCATTGCATAATTTATGTCTGAGTGATGGACTATGCAACAGAATAAGATTAGTTGTATTCTAAATTGGTCGAACAATTCTAACATGTAAAATTTTAACAGGTGACAAGAAAGGTAATGTAGTCGATCTTCAGGGGATAACATTAGACACAAAAGAAGATCTTGATATGCCATTTATATTAAAACATTAACAGTTTCCCATTAGAACAGCTTTTGCTATGACAAATAACAAATCACAGGGACAAACATTCAAAAAAGTAGATTTATTAATTAGAGAGAAAGAAACGAAATTCACTCACGGGCAGTTATAGTTGCGTTGTCATAATGTAAATCCAAACACTGACTCAAAATTCAATGCGATCGTGAAGAAAAGTTAATTCCAAATATTGTTTTAACTGAAGTTTTAAGTTACAAGTGAAAATATTAATATGTAACACTTCCCATGAAAATAACAATCTCTTTAAATTGTATATTCGGTTAACCAAACCCGGGGGTTGGCGAGCAAAGCAAGCAAGGGGTGGAGCCCCCTAGTCTACCATAATTATAAAACTGAAAATGGCACATAAACGGCAGTGAATACTTATATAAGAGAAAAAAATCTGTGCCAGTCTGACAAAAGTAACCAATAAGCTGAGAATGATGACAGACTTCGACAATGACTTACTCTTGGAGTATTTTGCTGTCTGTTGTTTGAGGAAATCCAAAATCCATCAGTTCATCTAACAACTCGTACACAGTAACAAAATTATCTCGAATACTCTCCTCTTCCAGCTCTTTGAAATACTCTTTAAACACCTAGAGAGGAAAATGCAGGAATAAGTTCTGGAATGATCATTACACAAGTGGAGAATTACGAAATTCCAAATTTACGCTTATCAATCTTAGAGTTCTGCCTGTCATTTTAAGGCTTACTGTCATGCTGAATCAAGACAGCCTATTCTGTTTGAAATGCAGCTAATCAAAGGTCAAGAGAAAAAAACAAAAAAAATCTATATAGGATTAACAATTTATACGTCTCTTCCTACTAATGTAGGAAATCTACAGTTACAGTGGCAGACAAAAGAATTTAATCCCCATGAAAGTCGTCTTCATTTTCTGCATGACCAAAGATTTGCACAGATATTCAGTATTTTCATGTGAACTCTTCTGCAGTAACAATACATTTCCAAAGTTCAAATGAACCATTCTCTGTTGATATTTAACTGATGAAGACAAACTCCAAAGTTAGTGTTTGCAGACGTATTTAAAGCTCTGTGCTTTGGAAGCTCCAGGTTTACACAAATGACAAGAGAAACACAAATGTCAGTCAGTCAGTGTCCAACTTGCTATATCCTAACACACGGGTCTGCTGGAGCCAATCCCAGCCAACACAGGGAGCAAGGCAGGAACAAACCCCGGGCAAGGTGCCAGCCCACCACAGGGCACACACACAACCATAAACCTGCATGTCTTTGGACTGTGGGAGTAAACCGGAGCACCTGGAGGAAACCCACGCAGACACGGGGAGAACATGCAAACTCCACGCAGGGAGGACCCAGGAAGTGAACCCGGGTCTCCTAACTGTGAGGCAGCAGCGCTACCCACTGCGCCACAGTGCCACGCCTGACACAAAGGTGACAGTCATAATTAAGCATAATGAGGTATGACTTGTGAGCCCTGTACCTCTTACTGGCTATAAAATGACCACGTTGTAAGGGCCATAGTCATTGTTGGACAATTACTGCAAAAAATGAAGACAAAGGAGCATCCTGCTGATGTGAAAAACAAAGTCATTGAAATACACAAGGCAGGAAATGGCGACAAAAAATAGCAAAGAGTTTGAATGTCCCGTTGTGCACTGTTGGATCCATCATCAGAACGTGGAAGGTTCATCACAGCAGCCGAACTCTTATTAGAACAGGCTGTCCATCCAAACTAAACATCAGAGTGAGACACCAACTAGTGAGAGAGCCCACTAAAAATGCAACTGTCACTCTCAGAAGTCAGCAAACTGGAGTGAAGGTGTAGGAGCCCGCATTTTGAAGAACACTCCATAAAACAGGCCTCTACAGGAGGGTAGCAAGAAAGAAGTCATTCCTTAAGAAGGTCCACCGAAAGCATTTGTTACAACGCATAAGAAAAACCCCGTTAAGATGTGGGAGAAGGTTTTAATGGTCAGATGAGATCAAAATGGAACTTTTTGGCCTGACTTCAAAGAGGAACGTGTAGCACAAAACTAACACTGCCCAGGCCTCAAGAAACACGATACCTACTGTGAAAAATGGTGGTGGTGGTGGTGGCATCAGGCTATGGGGGTGCTTTTCATGTGCTGGGACTGGAAATCTTGTCAGAGTGGAAGGGACAATGGATGGACACAAATACTGCACAATATCACATGAAAAATTGTTCCAGCCTGCTAAGGGCGAAAATTTGACTTAACAATAACCTTAAGCATTAAAAATGGCTGAAAGACTGAAAGGTGAATGTTTTGAAAGGGCCAAGTCAAAGCCCTGCTTTTGACCCTATTGAAAATCTATGGCACTATTTGAAAACTGATGTCCAGAGGTGCCAGCCTACCAACCTACAGGGTTTCCATCAATTCTGCCGAGAAGAACAATGAGCAAAACTGGGAAATACTTACTTCAAAGGAAAGAAGGCTGCTATTGCAGCAAAAGGGTCTTCGACAAAGTAATACTGTGTAGGCCTTGAATACTTATGCAAACACTAACTGTGGGGCTTTTCTTCTTTAGTTAAATATCTACACAAAAAGGTTTATTTTGACTTTGGAAATGTATTATGTGAAAGAAGCCCAGATCACAGACAGACACCAAGGACACATAATGTCCAAAAGCACACTCTGCTTATTTTCTTTTATCGCACATCACAATGCACTACAAACGACTCACAGTCCCTTTTTCTTCTTTTTTCTTTTTCCTTTTATCTTCTCTTCTGCCGCCTCCACTCCTCTCTTGCAAGCTCTGTCTTTTTCCTCCTGACTCCGGCTCCTCGAATGGAGTGAGGCGACCCCTTTTATGTTTCCTGGGCGTCTTTTTTCCTGGTGTAGCAGAAGTGCTGCATGGGCACCCGGAAGCACTCCAAGTGCATTTGGTTCATCTTCCGGCAGCACTTCCTGATGTAGCGGAAATGCTGTCATCTAAGGCTCCAGGATCGTCCAGACCCCAACAGGGTTCAGTTTCAAGCTCCAAATCCGGGGCCCCAGTGTAATCCAGGGGGACAGCCCTCTTGCGCCCTGGGGAAGATATTTCCCCTCTCCCGGTCCTTCCCTTCTCCAGGGGTCCTATTGGGGCAAGGTCCCAGGTCATCTGCCACAATTGTTACAGCATAAGAGTTCTCTTATATGTGTAAATATGTGTGCAAATCTTTTATCCATCCATCCATCCATCCATCCTCTTCCGCTTATCCAAGGTCGGGTCTCAAATCTTTTATTATACACAAAATTAGGATGACTTTCAAGGGGATTGAATATTTTTGCATGCCACTGTAAGTCACCTTTTCAGAGAGGAGCTGCCTGGAGGCATCCCTACTGACAAATTTTTAAAATCTAGTTACAATTATCTGCAAGCGCTAAAAAGGCAGTTGCAGTAAGGAAAAAAAATAGAAACCTAAAAGAAATTAGGGTTAGGGTTAGGGTTAGCGTGATAATGCTAAGCATCTAGATAATAATAGAAAATGGCTACCTAATACCCTGAATTTCTTACAGATTGAGGAATAGAAATTTGTCTTTTATTCAAGTAACATTGACAAACGGTGAAAAAAACAGGAGTGACACAAAGATAAAATCGCAGTGGTGTCACATTCTATACTTACCTCCACTATTTTATACAGGAAGGCAAACACAAGTGCAGCATTGGCATTCTTCTTAGTTATAGCGACCACTGTGAGGCAAAGTTAAGAAAATTCTACAAAGGAGACAAGCCCCATAAATCAACAGAGCAGTAGAGTGTTGTGCCGTGTTAGCCATAGATTGATACAGAGAGAAAGTAGGGTGAAATGACAACTTTTTATGTCCAACGATCAAAACTGGGATCCTGGACCGAGAGCAGAACCATGTATACAATATCATCCATCCATTATCTAACCTGCTATATCCTAATACAGGGTCACGGGGGTCTGCTGGACCCAATCCCAGTCAACATAGGGCACAAGGCAGGAAAAAAACCCTGGGCAGGGCACCAGCCCACCGCAGGTATACAATATCAGTTTACAAGAAAAGCAAGCCATACATTGACTAAGGGATAACACAGAGATCATTGTCAAACCAGCCGATAAAGCGGTGCCTTAGTAATCATGAACACATCCGATTATATAAAAGAGGCACAGAGGCAGCTTTCTAATACCACTTATTACTGCAAACTACAGGAGGACCCCACTGATGTTTACCTGAAAGAACTGAAGAAATTGTTAAGAAACTTACCTGTTAACATCAAGGACCACATCAGTAGTTGAATTTCTGAGGATCTAAAAGTGGGATACTTCTACATGTTCCCCAAGATCCATAAAGATGGGAACCCAGGAAGGCCAATAATCCCAGGAATTGGCACACTGACGGAAAATATTTCAGGATGGGTTGAAAGCATTCTCAAACCCCTTGCCAGAAACACACCCAGCTATGTACAGGACACCACCCTCCTCCTTAAAAAACTTGCTGCCCTACACACCATTTCTGAGGGAGCCTTCCTTGTTACAATGGATCTTTAGGCATTATACACAAACATCCTTCATGATGATGGAACTATGGCCTGTCAGACGTACCTGCAAGAACTTGGCTTACAAACAGAGCCAGGGATACCATTGATAAAATTCATATTAACTCACAATGCTGTGTTTTCTTTTGGTTAGGACATTTACTTACAACTAATGGGAACTGCAATGGGATGTCGTTGCTCACCCCACTACGCAGACTTGTTCATGGCAAGATTAGAACAGGACTTCTTGTCAACATGTGCGATAAAACCAATGCTTTACCTTCGCTACATAGTGTCACACATGTGCGATTAGGAGGCAGTCAAAGAGCCTAAAGGTGAGAGAAATTTCGCGAGATAAAGGGTTATCACATGGTACTTGCCTAAACCTCTTTTCGTCAACAGAAAACCTGAAGAAAAATAATTCCCTCAACTTCCGGGTTCCAAAATGTCCGTAATGAGGTCACTTCCGGCTCCATTAAATCACCTCACTTCCGTCTCATCATGATGACGTCGGTACCGGTTCCTGCTGCAACGTCACTTCCTGCCAACCATTTCCTGTCCCATAATCCTTTTTGTTATAAATCCGCCATTTTCCTCCAGTAAAATGTTCATTGTTTGAATTAAGACTTTGAATCGCTTTATTTCTTTATTGTCTGGATGACAATATACGGGGACGGTCCCCAAAACTTTGTTTGTTTTTGTGAAGTATTATCTTGGCAAGAATAATCACCGCAATAGATGACTTTCTTATAATCTGGACCGCAAGCAAAATTTGCTTCCATAGGAATTACAATTCATTCCACCCCAACATAAAACTTAAATTAAATTATTCACAAACAGAAATCTGCTTTCTGGACACTACAACTCGCATAAAGGACGGTACCCTTATGACGTCTATTTTTCACAAACCAACAAGCAGACGGACATATCTAAGAAATGAGAGATTCCTCCCAAAGCACATATGGAACTCCATCATCTACAGCCAGGCAATACGTTACAATCTTATTTGCTCAGGCCCAATGGATCGGGACACACAACTGCAGAAACTCAGGACAGATTTAATCAAACAAGGATACACTCCCAAATCAAAAGACCTACAAATCAGGAGAGCTACGGCTATACCAAGAGAAAAACTTCTGGAATACAAAGGTGTAGAAACCAAGAACCGGGTCCCACTAGTTGTAACTTGTCATCCACTTCTGGAAACACTTTGCAAAATAATGAAAGAGCTTCAACCCATGGTACAGAAAGACAATAAACTGAAGGGTATATTCCCAGAACCTCCTCTCCTTGCATACAGACAACCATCAAACCTCAAACAAATGATTGTTCGAAACTCTATGTGTGGCTCGGTAGCAAGTGGCACATCTCCCTGCCTGCAGAACAGGTGTGGCACCTGTGCACATATCTACACAACAGATTGCCAGCAGGAGCATAAAATAAAGGGTCCGTTCACATGCAAATCTGCTAATGTGGTCTACCTAATCAGGTGCATAAGGTGCCACAACACTGGACTGTATGTTGGGGAAACTGGTCAGACACTGCGCCAGCGAATGAACTCACATAGATTTCATATCAATCAGAACAGTGTTGATCTTCCGGTGGCAGCACACTTGAACAGTAATGGCTACAGCATAAAGGATCTGAGGGTCACTGTGCTTATGGGTAATTTTAAGACCCAACAGGAGCGGAGAGAATTGGAATACAAACTTATGCTTAAATTCAATACTCTACAAAATGGTCTGAACAGAGAGAAGAGTTTTATGAGCAGATATGTGGACTAACAGACTGATTGACCAGCTGACCACATCAGAGGCCTACTGTATCTTACAGACAATGCACTTCAAAAAAAAAACTTACAGGACTTTCTCTAGTGATGGTTATCTTGTCTCTACATTTTATTAGTTCATTGTTCTCTTTTTTCAGGATTAATTCATCTCAGGTTTATTCATTTTGCTAACATTTGAACAAAAAGGTTGTTAAGATGAAAGGAAAAAAATCACTTTGCTGCCCCAATATAAGCGAGAGGATTTTTCCGTTTCTTTGTTACAGCTCGCCTGATGAAGGGGCCTTAGCTGCCTCGAAAGCCTGCATTTGTAATCTGTTTAGTTAGCCAATAAAAGGTGTCATTTCACCCTACTTTCTCCTCCATAAATCAACACTAAGACATTAGCAGAATGTGAAGGAGCTCTAGTCTGGTATATTTTGACACTTATTGTAAACTCTGCTGCTATCCAGCTGTCAACCCTGGAGAGGTCCTGATTGCCTCTGTATTTAAATTAGGATTGTTAAAGACGCCTGTGTGAGGCTGGTTAGGTTGTTTTTTTTTACTAACTGAGGTAATTGTTGTAGTCAAATGTTAAAAAGTGCAATGATATTTCTCTTGTCACAGGTGGCTGGGGGGGGGGGGGGCGACCCGGCCGGGATGCCCCAGAGGACCGGAGGAGGGCTTACCCCTCCCCCAGACCACGTGGGGGCGACCGCCCTGGTGGCTATGGGGACCACGGGCACAGAGCTTTGAAGCTCAGCCCTGTAGGGGCCCATGGTCTCCGCCAGGGGACGACCCAATGCCTATGGAGCTCTGGACCTCAGCACTTCCGCCACACAAGAGGATTGGGGACACCCGGAGAGCTTTGGAGTGCGCAGCCACACTGGGGAGTGCCGGCGGAAGATTGTCGGGAGGCACCTGGAGCACATCCGGGTGATTATAAAAGGGGCCGCCTCCCGTTGGCTTGAGTCGGGAGTGGAGAAGGACGGAGCTCGGGAGGAGAGGCAAGGAGGTGGCCTGTAGAGAAAGAAGCATTGTATTGTCGGCCAGGACTTCTGGGGGAGATTGGGGTTGTGTGTTTCACTGTAAATAATAGTCGTGTAAATAAACGTGTGTGGGTGATTAAAACGATGTCTGCCTGTCTGTGTCTGGGCTGAGCACCACACTCTTCATAATCAAAATCTAAACAAAAAAACACAAAACTAAACTCCTTGTATAACCTAGATTCTAGATTTTGGAAGCCATGTGAATATTACTCACCCTCAAAAACAAATTACAATTATATTAGGATTTTTTTTTTTTAATTTTATTGATTTTATTGTAATCATTCCATACAAATAGATCCATTTTTACAAAAAACAGGATTAAAAACAAATCAACCCCCACCCCTGAGAAAGAGAGCATGGCCAATGGAGTAAAACATAAAGCTAGTAAAAAAAAATAAACTGACGAATTTAATAAGCGAATAAAGATAAATGAAGAAGAAAACGAAATGGGAAGAGAATCTGCTTCAGTTTTCTTTGTAAATCTGGAATGGAACATTTAGCCAGTCCAGTCTTTTTGCAGCCGGAACTGATCCTTGCTTAGTAAGTCAGTCTCCTGTAAAAATATTATTTTAGCGTTTAAACCTGTTAGGTGAGAGAATGCTTTCTTTCTCTTTAATTCGTGATTCAGGCCTTTAACATTCCAGCTCACAAAGTTAACTGTCCCATCATGGAGACACTGATTCTGAATTTTTGATGTCATTTTATAGTCTTAGCTGGAAGTGAGACAGCTTTAGACAGCCCCAAAATTTTCCCACAAGTTATTGCAATGCAGCCTATTGTTACATTGGTAGTTATAATTATAAGGATTAAAAGGATAGATTAGATATAACTTGCTCTCTTTCTCTGCCCCCCTTATCCCCCCACCCTCCAGGAATTTTAATTAGTGGTTCAATGTTGCGATTGCACTATAGCCCAGTGTTTCCCAAACTCGGTCCTGGGGACCCCCTGTGACTGCAGGTTTTTGTTCCAACCAGCTAATTCCTGGGCTAATTAAGTGAACTGATATTTCCCAAGTTCTGTGTTTAGGGAACAATACAGAAATTAAAAAACTAAGTTTGCTAAAGAAAAAAAAAATAAAATGTACCAAGCAGTTATATAGGAATACCAGTGGTACCTCGGTATACGTCCGCTTTGGAATAAGTCCAACTTGGTATACGTCCTGTTTGGACGCAAAAAATTTTGCTTGGTATACGACCTTTGTTTGGAATACGACTCGCATGCTACAACACCGCGCGCTACCCTGGTTTACCTCTCTCGAGACAAAGCCACGACTGCCCATGAGCGTCAGTACGCCAGTTGCTAGCATTCAGTGAACAACCCGCGCTATAACTCTCTGTGAATTTGTGTTTTGTCGCGTAAATTTGAATTGATTGTTGAAAAGTATGAAGGTGGCATGTGTATCTGGGACTTGGCTGCTGCATACCGTGTGCCGAGAACGACGGTATCTACGATTGCGAAAAACAAAGACGTTATTAAAAAGTAAAGTGAGGTTACATTTTCATTTATTTCATCTAGTTGTATTTATGTATTTTAGTATTAAGCAGTGTTTAAATTATTTTATGCAACCCCATCAATGTATAATATGCCAATAACAATAGGATTTTTTTTCATGGGAATGGATTAATCATTTTCCCTTTATTTCTTATGGGAAAAATTTGTTTGGTACACTCCCTGTTTGGTATAAGTCAAAGGATCTGGAACGGATTAAGGACGTATAGCGAGGTACCACTGTAATGTATTTTTTTTCTTTTTAACAGTGTTTTCGTCTTGATTTTCATCCTACTTTTCTAGGTGTTCTAATTGTTTAATTAATCCATTATTTACTAATTAGTGGGTCTGATGCTAAAGTAGTTGCAGCCTTTGATTATTCAGTGTTGTTCACCAGCCTGTCTGCTCTGCTCATTTTAAATTGTCATTAATAAGATACAATGAAGGGGAAAACTGCACAGAGAAAGGGCAAAATAGAATGAAATCAACAAAAGAGAGTTAAGCATTTAAATCAATAGCAAAAACAGAACTATTTCTAAATGTCTTATAAATGTAAAAATCATGCTGCTGTGCTTTTCTGAATGTCGAATAAAATAAAAAAAAAACAGCTAATTAACTGAGATCAGTGCTATCAGGTGTTGTCACTGATTAGGAATCTGATTGGAACAAAAACCTGCAGCCACAGGGGGTCCCCAGGACCGAGTTTGGGAAACACTGCACTATACAGTTGATCAGTGTTTTTCAACCAGTGTGTTGTACCACAGTGCTGCACTGTGAGAGCTACCCAGGTGTGCCATGGAAATAATAGTGTAGTGCACCTTGGTCTGAACCTGAGAGGGTCATGCTACTCAGGTGGTTAAGCCCTGTCTGAGGAGGACAGGACTACCTGGAGAAGCTGGCATAAAAGCAGCTCCACGATTGCTATGTTGCACAGAGCACTTCAGATGCTTGTCCTGGCTGCTAGAGTCCATCTGCCTGGGTGTGTGGTTGCTGGCACGTTTCATTGGGCGGGTGGGTAGTGGGCATACAGTATGAGTTGCCTCTGAGGCAGAGAGTGGTAGGCAAATGGATGAAGCACCTGGGAAATGCCACCAAAATGCTGACTAAGTGCCATGTCTGCCATGTAGTCCCTCTCTTTCGGACAGTTGAGCATGCTAATGAGATATAATATGTTTGTGGTTAGTAAAATAGTGGTGTGCCTTGGGACGTTTTTGGTTACAAAAAGTGTGCCACAACAGGAAAAAGGTTGGGAAACACTGCAGTAGAGTGTGGGCAATATTAAGTTGTGTAAAGATACAGTAGATGGGGTCATTCACAATTTTAAATATTAAAAAGATGGTTTTAAAAAAAATATTTTAAATCTTACCATTAAGACAGTGCCCTGGCCATTGGACCTTCCTTTTATTCCATGTTAATTAGTGTTCCCTAATTTTAATTGTTTATTTTGTCTTTTTTCTCTTTTCTTCATCATGTAAAGCACTCTGAGCTACATTGTTTGTATGAAAATGTGCTACAAAAATGTTGTTTTTGTGAGCCTGCTTGTTTAGCAAGCATGAAAAAAGGCAGCGGCCCTGATGAAGGGCCAGTCTTTTCAGGGTGGGATATTGATTGATTAAACCAGGCCTGACCCATCACTTTCAGGCAGAGGCAAAGAGTGATTAGAGCAGGTGCACCGTACACAGATAGGGAACAAAGGTGCTATTTGGGTCATTAGAAGAGCACAGTCCATAAATAACGCAGTTCAAATGGTAGTTACTCATACCTGGTAAGTTTCTTAAAAAGCTCACCAAATATGCAAAATGTGTATTTCTAACAGTGACGAACCTTCTAGAAGGTCCCTAGCTGTCTTTAAGAAGAATGTCATCTGCACTCCTCCAAAATTAACTTACAATCATCACCATTTCCCACTGAAGAAATTCAGCCTGAATTTGTACAGTATGTACAAATGAATATGCTACATTATATATTGAGAGTGAAAATTACATGTTAAAGCAAATTGAATATATACAACCGGTAACAGATAACATGCAGTGAATACACTTGACTTATAGTTTTCATCCTCTTTCTCTGTACGTTTATCATTCATTTGTTCAAAGGTTGATACGCTTGCTGCTTCCTGACCAGCTCTTCTTTTCTACACCCTAGCGGCCCGCTTCTTCTCTTCTTCTGTTGGTATCTTTTTGCGTTCAAACTGATTAAGTGAATTTTTGTGTTGCAATTACTTAGTACATTTTTCTTAATTCTTCACTTAAGCTGGCACTTAAATCTTCAATCTGCCTCAAGAATGATTTAAGATATGAAGAGGTAGGGGAAGTGATGGCGAAGGTGGGAGGGATGAGAACGGAGCCCGTATATATGTGCCGCTCCTGAGAGTGGATTCTACAATAAAATAAAATAAAAATAAGAAGAGGAATAACCTTGGAGGTCAATCATTACCCCAAAAGCGGATAGTAGACGTCACGTAGTATTTACAGTGCATCCGGAAAGTATTCACAGCGCATCACTTTTTCCACATTTTGTTATGTTACAGCCTTATTCCAAAATGGATTAAATTCATTTTTTTCCTCAGAATTCTACACACAACACCCCATAATGACAACGTGAAAAAGGTTTACATGAGGTTTTTGCAAATTTATTAAAAATAAAATAAACTGAGAAAGCACGTGTACATAAGTATTCACAGCCTTTGCCATGAAGCTCAGAATTGAGCTCAGGTGCATCCTGTTTCCCCTGATCATCCTTGAGATGTTTCTGCAGCTTCATTGGAGTCCACCTGTGGTAAATTCAGTTGATTGGAGATGATTTGGAAAGGCACACACCTGTCTATATAAGGTCCCACAGTTGACAGTTCATGTCAGAGCACAAACCAAGCATGAAGTCAAAGGAATTGTCTGTAGATCTCCGAGACAGGATTGTCTAAAGGCACAAATCTGGGGAAGGTTACAGAAAAATTTCTGCTGCTTTGAAGGTCCCAATGAGCACAGTGGCCTCCATCATCCGTAAGCGGAAGAAGTTTGAAAACACCAGGACTCTTCCTAGAGCTGGCCGGCCATCTAAACTGAGCGATCAGGGGAGAAGGGCCTCAGTCAGGGAGGTGACCAAGAACCCGATGGTCACTCTGTCAGAGCTCCAGAGGTCCTCTGTGGAGAGAGGAGAACCTTCCAGAAGGACAACCATCTCTGCAGCAATCCACCAATCAGGCCTGTATGGTAGAGTGGCCAGACGGAAGCCACTCCTTAGTAAAAGGCACATGGCAGTCCGCCTGGAGTTTGCCAAAAGGCACCTGAAGGACTCTTAGACCACGAGAAACAACATTCTCTGGTCTGATGAGACAAAGATTGAACTATTACCTTTTAAGAAATCTTTGTGAGGTGTTTTTTAGAATACATAATAATGGCCTATGTACCATTCTGTTGGGTAGATGTTACCCTGCCAGAATATAAACTGTTGGTAAAGAAATGATACTGTGCATCCAAATCACAACACTAGTAGTTGCAAGATTCAAAAATGCCTTTATATAAAAAAAAAACTTAAATATAGAAAGTGGAAAACGTCGAACGTGGAAAGAGGTGTAATTTGAAAGCTGATACATTCCTCTCATTCAGTAGCTAACAGACTGTCAATCAAATTGGGCACAACTGAATCAGGACATTCAAGAATACTGGTGGGGGTCGGAATGGGGTTGGTACAGGTGGTAAAAAAACATCCATCCATCCATTATCTAACCTGCTATATCCTAACACAGAGTCATGGGGGTCTGCTGGAGCCAAACCCAGCCAACACAGGGCACAAGGCAGGAACAAATCCCTGGCAGGGTGCCAGCCCACCGCAGGGTATACACACACACCCAACTAGGGATAATTTTAGGGTAGCCAATGCACCTAACCTGCATGTCTTCGGACTGTGGGAGGAAACCTACGTAGACACGGGGAGAACATGCAAACTCCACACTGGAAGGACCCGGGAAGCAAACTCAGGTCTCCTTACTGCGAGGCAGCAGCACTACCACTACGCCACCGTGCCGCCGGTAAAAAAAACAAAATAAAAAAAAAATAGAAATTTGGAAAATCTTTAAGATAAAAAGAAAAGCATTGCAATGTGGTATTGAAGTATGCAACACAGCATTTTTAGTTGGCAAAACACTGTACTTTAATTATAGCAGTGAGTAAATGAATGATTTCCATCCCTCCATTATCCAACCCACTATATCCTAACACAGGGTCACGGGGGTCTGCTGGAGCCAATCCCAGCCAACACAGGGTGCAAGGCAGGAAACAAACCCTGGGCAGGGCGCCAGCCCACCGCAGGGCACACACACACAAGGGACAATTTAGAATCGCCAATGCACCTAACCTGCATGTCTTTGGACTGTGGGAGGAAACCCACGCAGACACGGGGAGAACATGCAAACTCCACACAGGGAGGACCCGGGAAGCGAACCCACAGGTCTCCTTACTGCAAGGCAGCAGTGCTACCCACTGCGCCACCGTGCCAATGAATGATTTCATTCATTTATTTTCAATTTTGTTTTATTGTTCAGTCCTGCCAGTAGGTGTAAAACAAGTATATTCTATCATTTATTTGTGTTCTCCTGCTATTGTTTATGTTAGTAAAAAATAACAATGCACTCTGCATTAACTACATGACTTGGAAGTTGTTTCCACATTCCCCTAAATGTGAAGAAGTACTTCCTGCTTTTCACTTTTTGCACTTCCCCCTATTTTCCATTTGTGTTGTTAAGTACATGGATTCATATTTATAAATAAAAGCAGTCTAATGAATGAACTTTAATGATTTATTTGTGAGTTTGCAACACTTCAATTGAACCCTTACAGTATCTTCATTTTTGATTCCCTTAGTTTGTCAGATTAGGAGGTGCTGTTTAGTCCATGGATGCTCATGGTTACTCTTTTCTTTCCAAGCTTCCTATTGAGTTGATTTTAGTGAGCAGAACTATTCACAGAACTGTGATCCCACTAGCACATTAATTATATAGCTTGAGTACAGTGTCTCTTGATGTATGTATTTTGTTATACACCTACAGTATCTCACAAAAGTGAGTAGACCCCTCACATTTTTGTAAATATTTGATTATATCTTTTCATGGGACAACACTGATGATGTGACACTTTGATCCAATGTAAAGTAGTCCGTGTACAGCTTGTATAACAGTGTAAATTTACTGTCCCCTCAAAATAACTCAACACACAGCCATTAATGTCTAAACCGCTGGCAACAAAAGTGAGTACACCCTTAAGTGAAAAATGTCCAAATTGTACCCAATTAGCCATTTTCCCTCCCAGGTGTCATGTGACTCGTTAGTGTTACAAGGTCTCAGGTGTGTTAAATTTGGTGTTTTCACTCTCACGCCCTCTCATACTGGTCACTGGAAGTTCAACATGGTACCTAATGGCAAAAAACTCTCTGAGGATCTCAAAAAAAGAATTGTTGCTCCACATAAAGATGGCCTCGGCTATAAGAAGATTGGCAACAACCTGAAACTGAGCTGCAGCACGGTGGCCAAGACCATACAGCGGTTTAACAGGACAGGTTCCACTCAGAACAGGCCTCGCTATGGTCGACCAAAGAGGTTGAGTGGATGTGCTCAGCGTCATATCCAGAGGTTGTCTTTTGAAAATAGACGTATGAGTGCTGCCAGCATTGCTGCAGAGGTTGGAGAGGGGGGGGTCAGCCTGTCAGTGCTCAGACCATACGCCCGCCACACACTGCATCAAATTGGTCTGCATGGCTGTCATCCCAGAAGGAAGCCTCTTCTAAAGATGATGCACAAGAAAGCCCGCAAACAGTTTGCTGAAGACAAGCAGACTAAGGACATGGATTACTGGAACCACGTCCTGTGGTCTGATGGGGCCAAGATAAACTTATTTGGTTCAGATGGAGTCAAGTGTGTGTGGCGGCAACCAGGTTAGGAGTACAAAGACAAGTGTGTCTTGCCTACAGTCAAGCATGGTGGTGGGACTGTCACGGTTTGGGGCCACATGAGTGCTGCCGGCACTGGGGAGATACAGTTCATTGAGGGAACCATGAATGCCAACATGTACTGTGACATACTGAAGCAGAGCATGATCCCTGCCTTTGGATACTGTGCTGCAGGGCAGTACGCCAACATGATAACGACCCCAAACACACCTCCAAGACGACCACTGCCTTGCTAAAGAAACTGAGGGTAAAGGTGCTGGACTGGCCAAGCATGTCTCCAGACCTAAACCCTGTGGGGCATCTTCAAAAGGAAGGTGGAGGAGCACAAGGTCTCTAACATCCACCAGCTCTGTGATGTCGTCATGGAAGAGTGGAGGAGGATTCCAGTGGCAACCTGTGAAGCTCTAGTGAACTCCATGCCCAAGAGAGTTAAGGCAGTGCTGGAAAATAATGATGGCAACACAAGATATTGACACTTTGGGCACAATTTGGACATCTTTCACTTTGGGGTGTACTCACTTTTGTTGCCAGCGGTTTAGACATTAATGGCTGTGTGTTGAGTTATTTTGAGGGGACAGCAAATTTACACTGTTATACAATCTGTACATGGACTACTTTACATTGGATCAAAGTGATCTTCAGTGTTGTCCCATGAAAAGATATATAAAATATGTACAAAAATGTGAGGGGCGTACTCACTTTTGTGAGATACTGATGTACGTATTTTGTTATACACCTAAATAACTCATTTGTCCTTCAGATTAGTCAGTCAGTCATTTTCCAACCCGCTATATCCTAACTACTGGGTCACGGGGGTCTGCTGGAGCCAATCCAAGCCAGGAACAAATCCCAGGCAGGGCACACACGCCCAGCACACACTAGGGACAATTTAGGAACGCCAATGCACCTCACCTGCATGGCTTTGGACTGTGGGAGGAAACCCACGCAGACACGGGGAGAACAGGCAAACTCCACGCAGGGAGGACCCGGGAAGCGAACCCACAGGTCTCCTTACTGCGAGGCAGCAGCGCTACTACTACGCCACCGTGCCACCCAAACATTTAAGGTCATAAATGGGAATTGAACTCAGGCTTCTTGGTTGATGGGCATGTATGCTATCCACTCTGCTACCACCAAACCTTCCTTCTGATTAATTCTGCACATTGCCTGGAGAAAAGACAAACCAAATTGGGTAGAATTGGCTTTTCTTTCCAAACCACATGCTGTTCTTATTTCAATGAGGATTAAGAATGCTGGATCAACGTGAACCCTAATTCCAGCTTCTCTGGCCCATGATGGGTTTTTATAATTAAAATTCCTTTTATTTGTTTACATTACATTTCCAAGTAACTGCCCAGTTTCACATATTGCTTTCAATATGTAAATGTTGACTGTTGGTGTATTCTTACTATTTGGGGACACACCAAATTCAGTGGCTTATTCATATTTCATCACCAAACCTGCTGCATGAGAATTGCATTTATTAATATAAATAAGAATAAGTAGCTTTCAATGTACAAATCTTCGATGGACCACTTTGGTAACCGCACATCAATGGGGTTATTCTGCTTATCTCCCAACTCCTGAGACTGAACTGAAGATTTGTAAAATATTGCAGTTTGTGATGCTTTCTTACTTCAATAGATCTGAGTTGTCATTTTTTTACCCTTTAATGACCACGGGGAAGGTATATGGGTCTGAAAAACATCAATGGACATTATTAGGCTGAATGATGTAATGATAAATTAGAAAATGACCTAAATGAAAATAATATTCTAAACAGCAGCCAGCATGGAAGGTCCTTCCAAACCAGTCTTTTAGATTTTGTACTGAAGCAGCAACCAAAATACTTGACTAAACTAATCTTGACTCAGTCGTCAAACACAAAAGGTTCATTCTGAAAGAAGAAGCTGTAGGTATCAGAGGTAACCTACAAAACTGGACCTCTAGTTGGTTAGACGGCAGGAGACAAGGAGTACAGATAAGAGGAGAATGGAGTGAAGTCATTAGTGGAGTCCCTCAGGGGTCTGTCCTTGGACCCTTACTTTTTCTGATTTATATTAATGATGTTGAGATGCTGGATGGCTAACAATTTTCTTCATCTCATTCATAATGGTTCTAAATAGTTCTATTAAAAAAAAAGTTCGCTGATGACACTGCTATTGTGGGCTGCATCAGGAGTGGGCAGGAGGAGGAGTACAGGAAGCTAATCAAAGACTTTGTTAAATGGTGTGACTCAAACCACTTACACCTGAACACCAGCAAGACCAAGGAACTGGTGGTGGATTTTAGGAGGGCCAGGCCCCTCATGGACCCCATGATCATCAGAGGTGACTGCGCAGGGTACAGACCTATAAATACCTGGGAGTGTAGCTGGATGACAAATTGGACTGGACTGCCAATACTGATGCTTTGTGTAAGAGAGGAGAGAGCTGACTATACTCTCTTAGAAGATGCTGCAGATGTTCTACCAGACGGTTGTGGCGAGTGCCCTCTACTACGCGGTGGTGTGCTGGGGAGGCAGCATAAAGAAGAAGGACGTCTCACGCCTGGACAAACTTGTTAAGAAGGCAGGCTCTATTGTAGGAATAAAGCTGGACAGTTTAACATCTGTAGCAGAGCGACAGACACTAAGCAAACTCCTGTCAATCATGAAGAATCCACTGCATCCACTTAACAGTGTCATCTCCAGGCAGAGGACTAGCCTCAGTGACAGACTGCTGTCACTGTCCTGCTCCACTCACATACTGAGGAGACCCCACACTATGCGACTCTTCAATTCCACCCGGTGGGGTGAACGTTAACATTATTCAAAGTTATTGTCTGTTTTTACATGCATTTTTATTACTCTTTAATTTAATATTGTTTTTTATCAGTATGCTGCTGCTGGATTATGTGAATTTCCCCTTGGGATTAATAAAGTATCTATCTATCTATCTTAACTACAATAGTTTATATGAGATCTACCAATCTGGCTTTTGGCATTATCATGGTGTTGAGATGGCCCTCCTGAAAGTATTTAATGACACATCTCTTATTATTGGCTCAGGTGGGACAGCAGTTCCTGTCCTCCTAGACTGCCGCTTCCCAACCTTGGAGGTGCAACCCCAATGGGATGTGAGAAAATATTTAAAAATAGAAAAAAAACATTAAACAATGCATTGAATAGGAAGTGAAAGTATTTCATACAACTGGGGTTACAAAAGCTCAGGTTTCAAAAAGAGGTCGCAAACCAAAAAAGCATGGGAACCTCTGTCTTAGACCTTTCTGCAGTTTTTGACACAACTGATCATGAGATCTCGCTGTTGTGGCTTGAGCATCTGGTGGGTCTTAGCTGGTTCAGGTCATATCTTACTTTTCAGTAACTTTCAATTCCTTTTTCATCTACTGTTCCTGTTAAATATGACGTTCCTCAGGGATCCATTTTGGGTCCTATTTTATTTTCTATGTCGCACAGGAGCTATTTTTAGGAAGTTTAAGGATTCTTTTCACTGTTATGCTGACGACACACAGGTTTATATTCCGGTGTGCAATTCTGCAATGAATCTTTTGCACAACTCTCTTGAAGAACTAAGATCCTGGAAGGCTGACAATTTTCTCGATCTAAATCAAAATAAAACGAAACCGCTGACAGCTGGTCCTGCAGCCAATGCTGAAATTGGTTTTGAACTTCTTGGTTCTTTTTTGAACTTCTGCAAACCTCAAGTTTGGAATCTTGGGGTTGTTTTTGATAGTAACCTCACTTTTGAGAGACAGATTAATTCTCTGGTCAAGAGTTGCTTTTTCCAGAGTCGTCTTTTAGCCAAGGTTAACCCTTTTTTATCTCCTCGGGATCTTGAGGAAGTTACTCCTGCTTTTATCTTTTCTCGCCTTGATTACTGCAACTCGTTATATTCTGGGATCAGCAAATCCCTGATACGCAGGATGCACTTGGTTCAGAATGCTGATGCTTGTTTTTTGGTTGGGGCAAAAAAGTTTGCCTCTGTATGTCTAATTTTAGTCTCTTTACACTGTTTTCAGTGTCTTTCGACTGAATTTTACAATTCTGCTGCTGGATCTTAAACCAATGCATGTGTATGCCCATTTATCTGAACTGTGTGTTCTACACCAGCCAACCAGAGCTTACATCTACCGGTCAATTGTTCTCTTGTGGTCCATCGTACTAAGCGTGAGAGAGATTTTGCAGCAGCTGCATCTTGTCTGTGGAACTCTCTACCTTGCTACATTAGGAATGCACCTTCAAGGCTATATATGCACACTCTCTTCCGGATTCCACATCAGCCAACTACTGCACTTCCAGTTCTGGGAGACGGCCAGCAGTTCAACCCAGGAATGGAAGGATGGGGGAAGGCGGCTACTTGTTGACACTGCCTCCCCCAAAACGCTAGATGGCAGCTTCCCTGGAGTGTAGCAGTGCCCTGGATTCCCGCAGGGCATGCTGGGACTTGGAGTTCGGATTCTCAGCCTTATTGGGTGCCACCAGGAGGAAATGTTGAAGGACCTGGCGAGTCCTGCTTTCCCTATAGCCTGGAAGTACTAGTGAATGAGGAAGACGGAAGCCCCGAAGTACTTCCGGGCTAATTAAAAAAAACTTGAATTCTCCAGCTGACCCGGAAGTGCTGGCAAGTCATGTGGGAGGAAGAACAGAATCGCTTCGGGGTCAGGAACTATATAAAGGACTACTGAAAACCCAGCAGGGGAGCCAGAGTCAGGAGGAGGTGGACAACACTTGCTGGGAGGTGTGGAAGAGAAACAGAAAAGTATTGTGCTTGTTATTTGCCTGTTAATTTGTGGCTGTGGTGCTTAGGGCACTGTTTCAAGAAG
The DNA here is from genome assembly GCA_026402145.1 of Polypterus bichir lapradei. NCBI lineage: Eukaryota > Metazoa > Chordata > Cladistia > Polypteriformes > Polypteridae > Polypterus > Polypterus bichir. The sequence continues at coordinate 38,602,483 of JANRMT010062857.1, forward strand.
ATACTTCTTGCTGCTTTTAACCTGTGTCCTGTGTGTCTGTCTGTTGGGTTTAAAGGGGCAACAGTGCCACCTTGCGTCTTACATTGACGTATTCAGCAGGATGATGACCTCCTTATTAAACCGGAAGTCGAACCTCATCCAAGACTCGACACAAAAGTCAGATGGGTAAATACTGTTCCCGAGTCACCAAGCTGGGGTCAGTCAGTGTGTATCGGGGAAAACCATAGTGTGCTTCGACTCACCAACCTTTCAAAGGCACCTGGGCGTGTAGAAAGGGGACCTACAGGATAGAGCCTGGTTCAGATGGGAACACACTGGGAACTTATTATGGACTCTCGTTTAAGGGGACCATTCCCAAATACCCCATAAAAGGTGGGGGATGCCCCGGGTTGCCAGGCAAGAGACATAATGGCCTGGACATTTAATATAGCTAAGGCTGATAATTTGAACTCCAAGTCCCAGGATACTCAGCGGGAATCCAGGGCACTGCTACACTGCAGAGAAGCTGCCATCTAGTGTTTTGGGGGAGGCAGTGTTGACAAGTAGCCGCCTTCCCCCATCCTTCCATTCCATGGGCATCCCGGCCAGCTTGAACTGTCGGCTGTCTCCCACACAGCGCTGATATCAAAACAGACTAGCTTTGGCGTTTTTGACCCGATCACTTTGAGATGTGCCTAGACTTATGATAAACAATGTAAGTCGCATTATTCAAACCCTGTGCCAAACATCAGGGGTTTACACCTCAAGTTACACCCACAATTACGAAAATAAGATCCATCCATTATCCAACCCGCTATATCTTAAAAACAGGGTCACGGGGGTCTGCCGGAGCCAATCCCAGCCAACACAGGGCACAAGGCAGGAAACAAAGCCCAGGCAGGGCGCCAGCCCACCACAGGGCACACGCACACACACACACACCCACCACACACTAGGGACAATTTAGAGTCGTCAATGCACCGAACCTGCATGTCTTTGGACTGTGGGAGAAAACCGGAGCGGGAAGAACATGCAAACCCCATGCTGGGAAGACCTGGGAAGCTAAGCCAGGTCTCCTAACTGCGAGGCAGCAGCGCTACCCACTACGCCACGGTGCCACCTGAAAATAAGATCCAGACTATTAAAAATCTGTATCTACTATGAACTGTCATTGAAAAAAATATGTAATTTACTTTAGGCTTCTTTAAAAAACAGAATTTCAATAATTAGTCGTTTAAAGTTTATTCATGGACAGGTGAATGTGTATGTCAGCTTAATACTGCAATGGCACTAAACGAGTTACATCACCAAAAAACAATGAGCTAGCATTACATCGTCAATAGCAGGAGCACCAATAAAAAGGACATCTCTACACAGTCGCACGTGCTTAATCCAACTAGTGCAGCAAAAGGCAAAGTGGTACTTTTAAGGAGAGTGAGCCACCTCAAAGAGCCATGTAAAGAGCAGAGAATGCATCCACTGTGGTGCTCGGTGCTGATGCTACAATACATAATAGCGTGAGTCTGCTGGACATTTACCTTATAAAAAAGCAAAGGTCTCTGTTTGAGCCAGCAAAATGGCGAATGTCAAAAACCGCTGCGTTCATTTTCAGGGTCTCCATTTGTTTAATCAGCAGGAGGATCTCCTCTCTGAGAGGCATATTTCCATCAAGCGCTAGTTTGAAAAACTGCTGGATCTGGAGCCAAAGCATAGTCATGGTCCACGAGGATTGTATCATCCTCTGCCTTGGCCAGTGTGTCATCCTCCATCAGTTGCTTTCTCCTCTACCAAACCCCCTGTCTGGAAAGTGGAACAGAGAAATTGTTCCACTCAAACAATGCATGAACTACTCCCTTTTTCAACTGGGGCCACCCTGTCTCAGGCCCTGGTTCGTGAAAACCCTCTTTTTTAAGATGCCAGCTACAGATTTGTGTGTGGGAACTAACTGTCAAGTTCTCTCTCCAGATAGTGATGATCCATTTAGATCGGGTTTCCGCACTGGAGGGAAAAAAATGCATGAAAACTAATTAAGTAATTAACTAAGTAATTTGCAGTATTTCCTGGAGGCGCAACATAAAGGTATACAACAATGTTCAGCTGTAGAGCTATCTGTATACTGAAACTTAAACTTCTTTTTCTTGGATATTCTCGCCACTTAACAAAAATCACAACTGTAATATGGACAACAGTGACTGAGCTGGCTGAGATTTTACCAGAAGTACATCAGCACTACCGTGTGCAGATAGATAGATAGATAGATAGATAGATAGATAGATAGATAGATAGA
>JANRMT010062857.1:38614398-38649231 GCA_026402145.1 Polypterus bichir lapradei
GATAGATAGATAGATAGATAGATAGATAGATAGATAGATAGATAGATGCACATTTGTAACTTTAAAAGACATTTTCACTACAGCACTGGGAACATTTTTAACTTTTAGGAACCCTTTGTAACGTGCCATTTATTTGTCTCTTAAAAACTTTAGAGTTTTAGAGATGAAGAGAGATATAGAGTGTAACTGGCAGTATTTACTTTAACATGGGATACTTTAACAAGAGCATAGGTCAGGTCAGGCTGGGGAGCATGCATTGATACAGTATGCTGCCACACCCACCACATGACAAAACAGCTCAGGATCCCCCCAAGCAGACACGAGGTCCAGTCCCTGCTCTGGTTACTGGTAGGTGAGCAAGTGGTCATGGATTCTATTGAGGATGATCCTAGCAAGGACCTTACCCAGCTCCGTGAGCAGTGTTATTCCCCTGTAGTTGCCGAAATGTTGGCGATCACCCTTCCTTATCCAGATAGGGATGACAAAACCCGTTTTCCAGTCAGTTGGGATGATGCCCGTCTCTCAAATGGAAGCAAAGATTGCTTGCAATGTCAGCAGGATAGGCTTACTACCATCCTGGAGAAGTTCATGCCGAATACCACAGATTCCTGTAGCACCGGATATATCTTTTGACAAAAAGAACCATAAAATACCTGGAATAAATTACCAAATTGTACAACTGACTGTAGGATTCTATTGATGTTCAAAGCTTGTTATTTTATAAAAGGTCAGTTAATACGGATTGATACTGGGCTGGATGACTTGTTCTCCTCAAAGCTTTTCTTATTTCTTATTAAAGGTATAATGATGGTGAGCACAGGTATCTTGTGGCTCCTGAGGTGTAGGTTCAATTTCTTAGCCTTGTCGCTGTTAACATAGGGTTTGCACTTTCTATACATATTTGTGTTATTGCATGTAATTTACATGTAGAACCTACGTCACTTCTTGACATGATTTATGGTTTCCTTCCAAATCCCAAAGACTTATGAGTTACCTGGTGACTGTAAACTGACCCTGATATGACTCAGAGTGTGAACCTTACCACTAGGACTGGCACCAGTAAAAATATAATGAAATCAATAGCTTCAGGAAAATAAAAATAAAGCATGCATGAAGAATTGTGTCACTGCAGTTTCTGTAATGTGTCTCTTTAAATATCATCTTGTTTATAATTTGTACTTGCCTCTTCAGCAGTAATCGGGGAAACTTCAACACAACAGACTATAAACATTTAAACTAATTTTTGCTAATTTAGAGGCTAATGCTCAACTGCTAATGGAATAGATTATTTCATTCACAGCTTGTTTATTCACACATCCGCTCTAACCGTTGCATATTTTAGTTTTCTGAAAAAGCATTAAATGGGTGAATTAGTACCACTAAATAGCTCAAATTTTTACATGTTTATTCCCTTTTAAATATTCTATTCAGCTTAGAATTAATACACACAAGTGTGAATGGATTCTCCATTGTTAGGTGCTTAATTATTACCAAGGCACTGTTAATGGAAACTGGATAAGAAAAAAAAAAAAATAGTGTTATTAAGAATTAAAAATCTTTACAAGGAAATGACCTGAATAAAGCCGATATCACATTATGCAACTTTTTGTCATGAGGTGTGTCAGATATGCCGATTGCAATTGCTGCACAAGGTCAAATTACACACCTGAAAACTGCAACTCACGTGTCATGTTTATCACCTGAATGCCAATCTTTTTCTGACAGCCAATAGCGTACCGCCTGATGGAGCAGCAGTTTAAGAAGTGTTAACAGTTCAGCAGCAATCTCTGTCCTGTAATTCATTTTTTCATTCTGTTATGGCATGTAAAATATGTGACATCAGACAGACGAGCTTCTCTCCTGTTTGTGTGTTCCTTACCTTGTCACTACTTCTGGATAAGTATTCATCTTGTAGTGCTGCCACATAAATATAATATGTTTTTCTGCTGTTGATCGGGTGTTGTGGGGATCGTTCTTACATCCTGAGATTGACAGCGGTGCCCCAGAGGTGGAACTTCCGGTTTCATTTTTCTTTCGGGGAGTGATTTGCATAAAGCACGCCGTTTTAAAGACAGGAGAGGAAAAGAAGAGGAGGGGGAAAGAAAAATCAGAAAAAAAACAGATCGGCTACTGCACGGGCCATGTGATGAAGTCCAGGAGCTCCTACAGCCCTGTCAGAAGTGTGGAAGTAATTCTTTTGATCGGGGCATTGAACGTTCCGCTATTTCATACGGACTCGGGTGAGCTGTATCGAAGGACTTACTGTATTGTATCATGGTGCAAGACTGACTGTATGTCTTTTATGGCAAAGATTTGATTGCTGATAGGAGTCCACAATTGACAGAACTCCTCGTTTCGCCTGCCGGCATCAGGGGGGCAAATCTGTGGACCTATTTACAATCTCTGTAATGGAAAATGGAGGAAGGAATATTGTTATCGTATATATATATATATATATATATATATATATATACTAGCAAAATACCCACGTTTCGCAGCAGAGAAGTAGTGTGTTAAAGAAGTTATGAAAAAGAAAAGGAAACATTATAAAAATAACGTAACATGATTGTCAATATAATTGTTTTGTCACTGTTATGAGTGTTGCTGTCATCAAGGATTTGATTATCATTATTTCTTTCAATCAGGTTCGTATTTGGAGGACGTGCTGTGTTTGTCAACCGTTGTAAAGATAACAGGTTTCATTCATCGAAGTGTTCACTACCCAAATCGGTACTCATGAATCTAAGATGTTTAACAGGCATTCCCGGTATTAAGTTGTGGATTTGCCTGAGAATATTTAGCGGCAGCGTGTCTATGAACTTAATTTAAACTTAAGCTTTACACCTTGCTTTCCTATTGATATGTCTACAAAGACTTGTTCAGATTCAGAGGGTTGTTCCTTTCTTACTGCATCAATAAACAGCTCGTCTTCCTCTTTATCTGAGACATCACACACTGCATGCACGGGTTTATCTTTCCCAGTCCTGCAAACTTTAGCGAAGCGGTTCAATTTACCACATTTTTTACACTGTCTTCCTTTAGCTGGACATTGACTTTTTCCATCGTGTGCTTTGTTTCGGCAGTAGCTGCACTAATGAATATGCTTGTATGCGTCACTCGCTTCATATTCTTTTGCTGCCTTCTCAATTGTGTAATGCGCTTTTGGTTCAGTGCTCTTTAGAGCTGATGCTTTTTGTCCACGTACTGCGTTCAGAGTCAGTTCACGTGAGCCGCTCGGAGTACATGCATCGAAGATGCTCAGCTGTGCTTGTGCTATCTCATGCGATCTTGAGATGTCCACGGTTTTATTTAATGTTAGCTAAGACCCGGCACTTAAAAGTTTCTCTCGCACTTTCGCTGAGTTTGTGCCAAACACTAGTCTGTCTCTGACCATCTCATCTTCGTTTGCATAAGCACAGTCCTTCACCAGCAATTTTAACTCCGTTACAAAGTGATCAAAAGTCTTGTTTATACCCTACGTCTTCTCATTAAACTTGTATCTCGCAAATATCGTATTCGTCTTAGGCATGACAAACGCCTCAAAACGTTCATAATAAGTTTTCAGTACCTTGGCTTCCTCCTGGGTGAGAGTCCATGTGTTAAAAATGTCTCTTCCTTTTTCCCTAGTCCACAGGAGCAGGTAGCTGCATTTCTCACTCTCGTCTTTGCCTTTTAGCGGGCCAGAAAACATCAGCTCCACATGCTGTCGGAACTTTTTCCATTCTCCCGGCAGGTTAAGAGAATCCCAGTCAATTCTCTGGATTGCTGCTGACGGACGGCCTTATATGGGCAGGCACTCAATTACGTGGGAGGCATGGGGATGGTGGACGCAATATAGGCAGGCAGCCAACTACGTGGGATGCGTGGTGATGGGGGACGCAACTCCGCCTCACACAGCGACCGAGCTGCAGGCTATGTACGTAAGAAGGATTCAGTTATGACTGTTACGTGTAGAATTTCGAAATGAAGCCTGCTTAACTTTTGTAAGTAAGCTGTAAGGAATGAGCCTGCCAAATTTCAGCCTTCTACCTACACAGGAGGTTGGACAATTACTGACATTGGAAAGTTCAACATGGCGGCTGACAGTGGCGTCATACCACCGAAATAAGTATGTACATTGGTTTCGGTTAGCGCAGGGAAGCTGCCTACCAAATTTCGTGAAGATGGGGCCATGAATAAGAAAGTTCAACATGGCGGACATTGTTGACCGTTATGACCGTTACGTGTAGAATTTCAAAATGAAACCTGCTTAACTTTTGTAAGTGAGCTGTAAGGAATGAGCCTGCCAAATTTCAGCCTTCTACCTACACAGGAAGTTGGAGAATTAGTGATGAGTGAGTGAGTGAGTGAGTGAGTGAGTGAGTGAGTGAGTGAGTCAGTCAGTCAGTCAGTCAGTCAGTCAGTGAGGGCTTTGCCTTTTATTAGTATAGATATTTGTAGTGCCACATATAAGGGTTATTTAGGGTTGGGGGGGTGCATATGTAAGGGACTGTATTCTTTTTTTTATGTAATATATGTGATGACAGAGATTAACTATTAGTTTTTTGTGGGCTATAAATGCATTGGCATTAGGGGACTGAACCGTATAGAATAAGGGGTATACGGGAGATTTATTGGGGTGTGATATTGGCCTTTCCTTTTATCATCTGCCATCACTTAGGACAGGTTAGCGGTAGCGATCATCTCGTGTCAGCATGTGGGATGAATTGTTACAATCTGATTTCAATTTTTATATTCAGAATGGATTATAAGGCAGTATTTTTCAGTTATTGGACAGAATAAATTTATAATGTGCATATGCTAAGAAAAATCTGGTAGTTTATGATGATACCAACTCTAATTCTATACATATAAAAGGCAAAGCCCTCACTGACTCCTCACCAATTCTCCCACTTTCCATATTGGTGGGAAGCTGAAATTTCACGTGCTCATTCCTTGCAGTGTACTTACAAAAGTTAGGTATGTTTTATGGCCTATTGCAACACCCAAGGGGGGAAAACGGGTGTACCCCCTAAACTGTATATATAGATAGGGTAAACCCCTCCTCACTATTTCTGCAACTTCCAATATACGTAGGAAGCCCAAATTGCCCATGCTCATCCTTTACACTGTACTTATAAACATTAGGTATGTTTCATTTCGCACCGTGCCCCGTAACGAACTTTCGAAAATAACGTCTTCTTTTTGGCGGTTCTCACCGTTATGTCGTAAGGAACTTTCGGATCTGACCTCTACTTTTGGAGGTTTCATTCCTTATTTCCATTAACAGATGGTTTATTTCACGGCAGAGATGCACAAGGGCTGCCCCTGGTCCCTATTCCTTTTTCTGCACGGCCGCTGTCCACGCACCTACCACGTGGTTGCTTCTTCCATGGCTAACTGTACGTTGCATGCTCAGCAGACAGCTTGGTCATTTTACAGCCCGAGGGCAGAGCTGCAAACGTCGTTTACAAAGAGATCCTTACATCCTAAAAATGTGTATTTCTCATACACAACATTTACAATCATAAATAAAACTCTTTACGATCGTCAAATTCACTCTCAATACTAAAATAAGCCTACGACAACTATATTGACAATCATGTTACATTATTTTTAAAATGTTTCCTTTTCTTTGTCATAACTTCTTGAACACACTACTTCTCTGCTGCGAAGCGCGGGTATTTTGCTAGTATTTATATATAAAATCCAACATCTGTCTGTCTGTCTGCTTTTAACGAGAGAACTACTTAATGGATTTTGATCAGGTTAATTTTCTAGAATTTACCTGAACATTCCGGATGATTTTGCGACCTCTCTCGTTGTGTTAAGTATCATAGTTTGCTTGCTGTACCAATTTATTTGCCAAAAGCGGGCTGAGGGGAGGGAACAGGGCGCTCTTCACTCACTCACGTGCCAGCCTCGGCTTAGCTAGCAAACAAGAGAACTACTTAACGGATTCATATCGGCTTTTTTCAAGAATTTGCTTGAACATTCCGGTTGATTTTGCAATTCTTATCATGCTAAGAATCATAGTTCGCTTGCAGGAGTGTTATATTTGCACTAATCTGACATAGAGGCTACGGGTCGAGGGAAAGGCGTGACGTCAGGAGCGGGGAGCTAGGCAGGGCTCTTCTCGCTGTCCTGTTTCACTTCTATGCGGGCGAAGCCGCATGGGACGGCTAGCTCATTATAAAGCATGTGCTGAAATCCCCCAAGACTACAAACCCCCATTTGCTGTTACATTGGGGGATGCTTACCTTTGCCACAAATTAAAATTCAGGCCCTGTATCATATTTCTATATTTATGAATGTCAGCACTTGTTTACTTAAATGATATTTGGGTAACTGCTTGATAGATATACCAGTATTTTAAAGCTGTTGTTAGTATTTGTGTATTTTATATTGTATTACAAAAAAAGGAACAATATTGCTCACTTCAATAATGGAGGTCCTAAAATAAAAAGCCAAGGAATTGATATCTGTTTTTGCTGTTGTAATGAACATTATTGAGTATCGTAGAGTTTCACTGGTATCGTATTATGTAATATCATCTACTGTTGAACTGCAGTGGGCTGGCACCCTGCCCTGGATTTGTTCCTGCCTTGCGCCCTGTGTTGGCTGGGATCAGCTCCAGCATACCCCCGTGACCCTGTAGTTAAGATATAGCGGGTTGGAAAATGACTGATGATCTACTGTTTAATTCTGCTCTGTACTTGTAATATTTCTATTACACTATTAAATTGTTCCAGTAACGGCGCAATGCATGATAACGTGCAGTGAATACACTTGACTTGAGCATTCCTAGTTCTCATTCTCTTTCTCTGTATGTTTATCATTCGTTTGCTCAAAGGTCGATGTGCTTGCTGCTTCCTGAGCAGCTCTTCCTTTTTCCACCCTAGCGGTTCGCTGCTTCTCATTTTCAGACATGCATCTTTTCACGTTAAACTGATTAAGTCGGTGTTTGTGTTGCAATTACTTAGTACGGTTTCCTTAAGTTTTCACTTAAGCTGGCACCTAAGTGTTCAATATGCCTCAAGAATGATCTAAGATATGAAGAGGTAAGGGAAGTGATGGCGAAGGTGTTAGGGATGAGAACAGCGCCCGTACGCATGCTGACCGCTACCGAGAGTTGATTCTATAGTAACATAAAATAAAAATAAAAAGAAGAATAACCTTGAAGGTCAATTATCACCCCAAAAGCGGACTGCAGACGTCACATAGTACATGGGTACCAAATTTCAGGTCAATTTGTTAAACGGTTTGTGAGCTACAGGTGATTTAAAATCCTGGACAGACAAATGAAAAGCCACGGTAGCATATTATATAGAAAGATTGAGGATTACTTGTGTTCTGTTCTGTGGATTGTGTTGTATTTACCCCCCTTTTTTGACACCCACAACCTACCTAGAAAGGGGTCTCTCTCTGAATTGCCTTTCCCAAGGTTCCTTCATGTTTTTTTTGGGAGGTTTTTCTTGGCTTCTTAGAGAGTCAAGGCTGGGGGTCTGTCAAAAGGCAAGGCCTGTTAAAGCCCATTGCGGCACTCTTTGTGTGATTTTAACTGTATTGTATTGTATTGGCATCAAACACAAAAATTCTACACATGCTGAAAATGTAAAATAAGACCTAACGAGGACAAATGCCTTTGCTGAAGACATGTTCACAATGAATCTGCTTTGTGACATGAGGCTGCCATTTGTGTTACTAACGGAGATGGTTTTCCAACAATCATCATTCACAGTGTTCTGAAACCATTTTTCCATTTTCCAAAATTAACCTGGAAGAAGATACAGTACTTCTTAAAGGCTGTCAAGGTTTCTGCTTCAACTTCACGGCTTGGCAGTTTGTTAAAGATTCCCACAACTCTTTGCATAAAAAAAGTGCTTTCTGGCTTCAGTCCTGAATACACTTCCCCTTATTTTCTACTGATGTCCCTGAGTTTGTGATTCACTGTTAAGTTGAAAGAATTTATCAATGCCTTTACAAATTTTGAAACCCTTGATGAGGGCCCCATGCAGTCTCCACAGCTCAAGGCTAAACAGGTTTAATTCTCTGAGTCTGTCAAGAGCAGGACGTGTCCTTAAGTCTTGGAATGCACCTTATTGCTCTCATCTGCACAACTTCAAGTGCTGCTATGTCTTTCTTGTACTGTGCTGATCAGAACTGCACACAATCCTCCAGATGTGGTCTCGTTACTGCATTAAACTTTACGGTATAGTCTGAGTATAAAGTCATTATAGGGTCTCTTGATTTATATTCAAGAGTTTTAACAATGTAACCCAACATTTTATTTGCCTTTTTAATCACTTTTGTACATTGCTTAGATGATGAAAATGCTGTTTCAACCTAAAAGGATCTGCGCTGGTATCCCGAAGGTTGCCAGTTCCAATCCCTGTCATTGCCAAAAGAGATCCTACTCTGCTGGGCCCTTGAGAAAGGCCCTTAACCTGCAATTGCTCCAGGGGCGCTGTACAATGGCTGACCCTGCGCTCTGCGAAAACTAACAAATTCCTAATACGAGAAATTGTATAAGGTGAAATAAAGAAAAAAAAAAAAAACCCTAGAGTCTTTTCAGAGGTTGCTTCCTTTAGGACAGTGTATCCCATCTTGTAATTATTAATTGATGTTCCTGTAGCCCACATGTAGAACTTTGCACTTTTCTGTATTAAATTTCCAAATGTTTGCCCAGATCTAAAGTAACGGCGCACTGTATGATATTCTGCAGTGCATACACTCGACTTATAGTTTTCCTATTCTTTCTCTGTATGTTTACCTTTCGTTTGCTCAGTGGTTGATGCGCTTGCTGCTTCGTGAGAAGCTCTTGTTTTTTGCCCACTTCTTCTCTTCTTTCGTCAGCATCCTTTTGTGTTAAAACTGATTAAGTCAGTGTTTGTGTTGCAATTACTTAGTACGTTTTCTTTAATTCTTCACTTAAGCTGGCACTTAACTCTTCAATCTGCCTCAAGAATGATTTAAGATATGAACAGGTAGGGGAAGTGACGGTGAAGGTGGTAGGGAGGAGAACGGCGCCCGTATGTATGTGCTGTATGTCCGCCCAGCTGGCCGCTGCCGAGAGTTGATTCTACAATAAAATAAAAATAAAAAGAGGAATAACCTTGGAGGTCAATCATCACCCAGAAAGTGGACAGTAGACATCACATAGTATATGTGTACCAAATTTCAGGTCATTAGGTCAAACGGTTTGCGAGCTGCAGCTGATTTAAAATCCTGGACAGACAAACGAACAGCCATGGTAGCGTATTATATATAAAGATATATAGATTGCTTAGAAGTCATGTTTTACACTCTCATGAAAGTGATACAAGCCATAGCTTTAAAGATTACTTATAGGACATCTTTTCCATATTCTTTACACATTCAGGATATGTGCATTTTAGAACTATTTAACTAAAACACAATATCATCCTGGGGCAGCACGATGGCGTAGTGGTAGCGCTGCTGCCTCACAGTTAGGAGACCCGGGTTCGCTTCCCGGGTCCTCCCTGCATGGAGTTTGCATGTTCTCCCCGTGTGTGTGTGGGTTTCCTCCAAAGACGTGCAGGTTAGGTGCATTGCCAATCCTAAATTGTCCCTAGTGTGTACTTGGGGTGTGTGTGCGTGCCCTGTGGTGGGCTGGCACCCTGCCCGAGGTTTGTTCATGCCTTGCGCCCTGTGCTGGCTGGGATTGTTAAGATATAGCAGGTTGGAAAATGACTGACTGACAATATCATCCTAAACAGTTACAGAAACATGTTATACTGCTGGGAAACTATGATCTCATTTTAAAAATGGTCTCACTGTTTTGCATTTTAATTGGTGATTTGTACACTGAAAATGTGAAAAGGCATATTTTAAAATTTGAAAGTATCATTTGAAGGATATCACATTTTCATGTTGTGAGCTGGGGGGCTGATCACACCCTCAGAGAATACAGACAGTCTTTGGAAAACCCCTGAAAAACGTTGACAGACTACCTTCACATACCCTTAAACATAGGGTGAGAAGCCCAGTCATCCGGGAGGGGCTCAGAGTAGAGCCGCTGCTCCTCCGTATCGAGAGGAGTCAGATGAGGTGGCTCGGGCATCTGATCAGGATGCCTCCTGGACGCCTCCCTGGTGAGGTGTTCCGGGCACATCCAACCGGGAGGAGGCCCCGGGGAAGACCCAGGACACGCTGGAGGGACTATGTCTCCCGGCTGGCCTGCGAACGCCTTGGGATTCTCCCGGAAGAGCTGGAAGAAGTGGCCGGGGAGAGGGAAGTCTGGGCCTCTCTGCTTAAGCTGCTACCCCGCGACCCGACCTCGGATAAGCGGAAGAGGATGGATGGATGGATGGACTACCTTCACATTGCTCGTTACCTGAATTCCGGCTCTGCCACGTGATAAGCCTCTCACGCGATACTCTGCCTACTTAAAAGCCTGTATGGCACCTGTCGGAATTGGAATTGATTGTTTTGCTTCTCTCTCTCTCACTCTCAGACATTTCCTGCTCCTGACGTGTATTCCTTTGAAGAAGAAGATATGTTTGCATTCTTTTAATTGAGAGAAGGAACTGTAATAACTGTCCTATCAAGAAGCACGTTTAAACTTTTAAAAAAAAAGAGACAAAATGTTTGTTTGCAGTGTTTGAATAAAGTTCCTGTCTCTTCAACCTTCTTTGTTTCTGTGCAAATATGTGACTCAAGCGTGACAATGTATTCAAAACATACTGTGTAAGAATTCTTCGGCCTCATTGTGCATATACAGTACAAACAGAGAAATGTCTTATCTCCCCCTCATGGATCATTAACTTGGTAAGTGAGAAGGCCTTGAATGTCCCGGTGATCTTTAGCACTATGTTGCTGGAAGCCTAGTTTGATTGCTCTATGTAAATAAGAGGAGAGATCTGACCAAAGGAAACTCCAAAATTTAACTATCATGATGGTTTTTACTAAAACTGAAGGAAGGAAAACAAAGCTCATGCAGAACAGGATGGACAACTACAGTATGAACAGTGTACAGCAGCAAACACTGCTTGGCCTAGTGAGCCGTTACCTGGGCTGAATACATACAAGGCCTGGAATAAGATGTGATGCTACTCAAATATCTCAAATATGCGGATCAAATGTTTACAGGCTAGATTTGAAATTTGCACACAGCACTCTCATGGCATATAAAATTTCACTTCAATGGCTGGAAGTGGCACATAAAATCTCATTTGACTGGCTAGGAAGAAGCCTGCGTTTGTGGGAAATTTTGAAAAGTATCAAGTAGACATTGACATGGATTCCTCAGAACAAACTGCATTGGACTTGCTGATTTGTAATGGTCTCTCTTTCTACAAATTTTCCCTGTAGGATGTGGGATTATGCATGAGCCTTTAAGTGGGTGCCATGCAGTTGAAATTTTGTTGTACACAGAGGGTAGCCTCAAAGAGAATTTTACTTGTATGTACAATTGTGCTTGAAAGTTTGTGAACCCTTCAGAGTTTTCTATATTTCTGCATAAATATGACCTAAAACATCATCAGACTCGAATAGACTCGTCTATTCAAGTAGTCAACTTCAAGTGTTGAGAACAAATGCCCACGACGGTGTGGTTCCCTATTTACCTGATGAGGTAAGAAGGCGGTATCATGGCAGCAGAGCCGGCGCTAAGATAAAAGCCAAGCGTCTAGCGAGAAAGTGGCGCTACAAACCTTTGGTGCCTTCTGTGATCCTGGGAAATGTGAACTCATAACCAAATAAGATCGACGAACTGGCTGTGCTGGTGAAAAATGTCAAGGCCTACAGAGAATGCAGTTCGCTGTGTTTTAGTGAAATGTGGCTAACAACTAACATCCCAGATGCTAACGTGGAGCTAACCGGGTTTAGCACAGTTAAAGCGGACAGAGACGCAAGTACCTGAGGGGAGCAGAAAGGAGGAGGACTCACTCTCTATGTCAATACAAGGTGGTGCAACTCTGGACATTTAAACGTTAAAATCTCCACTTGCTGCAGGGACATCGAACTGTTGGCAGTAAGTCTGCATCCCTATTACTTGCCCAGAGAGTTTGGACACGTCATTGCTGTTATTGTTTACATCCCTCCTCGGGCGGATGTGGAGATAGCGGGTTACATCATCCATTCCGAGGTTGCTAAGTTACAAACGCAGCACCCTAAGGCACTTGTGCTAATCGCTGGAGACTTTAACCATGTGACGCTGAACAAAACATTACCTGCCTTCTCCCAGTATGTGGATTGTAACACCCGGGGAAATCGGACTATCGACCTACTGTATGCCAACGTTAAAGACGCATACAGCGCCACTGCGCTGCCTGCACTTGGGAAAGCAGATCATAACCTGGTTCTGCTTCAGCCTCACTACAAACCAAGAGTGAGGGAGCTACCTACAACCACACGCTCATTCAGGAAGTGGTCCCCTGAGGCAGAACAGGCTCTGAGAGACTGCTTTGGAACTACGGACTGGGATATCCTGCAGGGGTCACAGAGTGAGAACATTGAGGAGGTTGTTGACTGCACTACTGACTACATCAACTTCTGTATGGACATTGCAGTTCCAGTAAGAACAGTACGCTGCTATGCTAACAACAAACCATGGATTACAAGTGACATCAAGGGCCTTTTGAACCAGAAGAAAAGCGCTTTTAAAGGCGATGATCAACATGAGCTCAAGCGCGTGCAGAAGGAACTCCGAGTCCAGCTCAGGGCGGCAAAGGAGAAGTACAGGAGAAAGCTGGAGCAGAAGTTGCAGAATAACAGCATGAAGGAATTGTGGGATGGGATGAAGATCATCACTGGTTTCAGCTCGAAGCGGGGTGCCACCATTGAGAGAAACATGGAGAGAGCAAACCAGATGAACAACTTCTTCAACAGGTTTGACCACCTTAATCCACTCTCACCTCAGAGTACTGAACCCTCCACCCATCCTTCTGCTGATACCAGCATAGGAGAGAGTTTCCCCCAACCCACAATTACAGCAGCCCAGGTAAGAAGAGGAGACTTTGTGCCAGCAAAGCAGCGGGTCCAGATGGAGTATCGCCACGACTGCTGAAGGCTTGTACGTTGGAGCTGGGGAGTCCTCTACAGCAGATCTTCAACCTGAGCCTGGAACAGGGGAGAGTCGCAAGGCTTTGGAAAACATCTTGCATCACCCTAGTCCCAAAGGTATCACGTCCTAGTGAGCTGAACGACTTCCGGCCTGTCGCTCTGATGTCACATGTGATGAAGACAATGGAGCGGCTGCTGCTTCACCACCTGAGGCCACAGGTCCGCCATGCCCTCGACCCTCTGCAGTTTGCATACCAGGAGAAGGTGGGAGCAGAGGATGCCATCATCTATATGCTACACCAATCTCTCTCTCACTTGGACAGAAGTAGTGGTGCTGTAAGAATTATGTTTCTGAACTTCTCTAGCGCCTTCAACACCATCCAACCTCTGCTCCTTAGGGACAAGCTGACAGAGATGGGAGTAGATTCATACCTGGTGGCATGGATCATGGACTATCTTACAGACAGACCTCAGTATGTGCATCTCGGGAACTGCAGGTCTGACATTGTGGTCAGCAACACAGGAGCGCCACAGGGGACTGCACTTTCTCTGGTCCTGTCAGCCTGTATACATCGGACTTCCAATACAACTCAGAGTAATGCCACGTGCAAAAGTTCGCTGACGACACTGCTATCGTGGGCTGCATCAGAAGTGGGCAGGAGGAGGAGTACAGGAAACTAATCAAGGACTTTGTTAAATGGTGCGACTCAAACCACCTACAACTGAACACCAGCAAAACCAAGGAGCTGGTGGTGGATTTTAGGAGGCCCAGGCCCCTCATGGACCCCCTGATCATCAGAGGGTGCAGACCTATAAATACCTGGGAGTGCAGCTGGATGATAAACTGGACTAGACTGCCAATACTGATGCTCTGTGTAAGAAAGGACAGAGCCGACTATACTTCCTTAGAAGGCTGGCGTCCTTCAAAATCTGCAATAAGATGCTGCAGATGTTCTATCAGACGGTTGTAGCGAGCGTCCTCTTCTATGCGGTGGTGTGCAGGGATGGCAGTATAAAGAAGGGGGGCGCCTCACCCCTGGACAAACTGGTGAGGAAGGCAGGCTCTATTGTAGACACGGAGCTGGACAGTTTGACATCCGTGGCAGAGCAGGCTCCTGTCAATCATGAAGAATCCACTGCATCCGCTGAACAGGATCATCTCCAGACAGAGGAGCAGCTTCAGCGACAGACTGCTGTCACCGTCCTGCTCCACTGACAGACTGAAGAGATCGTTCCTCCCCCACACTATGTGACTCTTCAATTACACCCGGGGGGGTAAACATTAATATCATACAAAATTATGGTCTGTCTGTTATATCTTCATTGTGATCACTCTTTAATTTAATATTGTTCTTTATCAGTATGCTGCTGCTGGAGTATGTGAATTTCCCCTTGGGATTAATAAAGTATCTATCTATCTAACTGGACAGTAGTGGAGATGAATATGCACAGTTGTGGCTGAATGTTATTTAGCGTTTGTCTTGATGGAAACCATTAAACCCACTGGTAGATGGAGTATAGAAATCTATCACGTTAAATAAAATGGCCAAGGCGGTGATATTTGTTGAAGTAGGGGTGGGCAATGCAGATGCAGATGTTGTCATAATAAATATCCTGAAAAGGCAGTATAAAAAAAAAAGGATGTAATCTCACCATGTTGACTTGCTCTACTCTTCCAGTACATACAATCCATTTTCATTTCAATCTCTATGCGGTAAACATATTATGTAAATCAAGACTCGGACGCAATAGGATTTATTAATTTAATTTCTTGAGTATATATTGACTTTTTATTAAACTGATTGCTGTGAAGGCGGCACGGTGGCGCAGTGGTAGCACTGCTGCCTCACAGTAAAGTGACCTGGGTTCGCTTCACAGGTCCTCCCTGCATGGAGTCTGCATGTTCTCCCCGTGTCTGTGTGGGCTTCCTCCGGGTACTCCTGTTTCCTCATACAGATATGCAGGTTAGGTGCACTGGTGATCCTAAATTGTCCCTAGTGTGTGCTTGGTGTGAGTGTGTGTGTGCCCTGCCTGGGGTTTGTTCATGCCTTGCACCCTGTGCTGGCTGGGATTGACACCAACAGACCCCCGTGTTAGGATATAGCGGGTTGGAAAATGACTGACTAACTGACAATATTATGCTAAACAGTTACAGAAACATGTTATACTACCTGTAAACTATGATCTCATTTTGAAAATGGTCTCACTGTTTTGCCTTTTAAATGGTGATTGTACACTGAGAATGTGAAAAGACATATTTGAAAATTTGAAAGCATCATTTGAAGGATAGCACATTTTCATGTATTCAAAACATACTGTGTAAGAATTCTTCGGCCTCATTGTGCATATACAGTACAAATAGAGACAGGTCTTCTCTCCCCTTCATGGATCATTAACTTGGTAAGTGAGAAGGCCTTGCATGTCCTGGAGATCTTTAGCACTATGCTGCTGGAAGCCTAGTTTGATTACTTTATGTAAATTAGTCTAAGAGAAGAGACCTGACCAAAGGCAAATCCAAAATTTAACTATCATGATGGTTTTTACTAAAATTGAAGGAAGGAAAACAAAGCTCATGCAAAACAGGATGGACAACTACAGTATGAACAGTGTACAGCAGCAAACACTGCTTGGCCCAATGAGCCTTTATCCGGGCTAAATACATAACAAGGCCTGGAATAAGATGTGATGCTACTCAAATATCTCAAATATGCGGGTCAAATGTTTACAGGCTAGATTTGAAATTTGCACACAGCACTCTCATGGCATATAAAATTTCACTTCAATGGCTGAAAGTGGCATATAAAATCTCATTTGACTGGCTGGGAAGAAGCCTGCGTTTGTGGGAAATTTTGAAAAGTATCAAGTAGACATTGACATGGTTTCCTCAGAACAAACTGCACTGGACTTCCTGATCTGTAATGGTCTTCCTCTCTCTTTCTACAAATTTTCCCTGTAGGATGTGGGATTATGATTGAGCCTTTAAGTGGGTGCCACGCAGTTGAAATTGTGTTGTACACAGAGGGTAGCCTCAATGAGAATTGTACTTGTATGTATTCACTGAACACCTGTTTTTCAGACAGTGGTGCTCAAATGTTTACCAGCTAGTAGCTCAATAATCCTACTGGGGACCTTCCTCATTTTAAGTCAGAAATAATAAGCACAACTTGCAATGGTATGATATGAAAGAACAGAACATCATATCGGAAAATGTCTTGTTTGAACACAAGCTTTCTCCTAAGTGTGACTGGTATCAGAGTACCCAGGGCTAGTTTGTAGTTGTGGTGTCACGGATTTGAGATTACATGTCACATGGGCAAAGAGCAATGCTAAGCTGTCACATAATGGCTACTTGATGATGAGTTGGATCAGACTGTTGGGAGTTTTGTTTGACAAAGCTGTAAGACCCAAATGGGTCATGATGTGCACCTGGCAATGTCTAGATGACCACATTTGTGGATGAATCCAGTCCCTGTCACTAGAAATGTTTCTGCTACATCGTGTACTTAAGCACTTAACTGGACAGTAGTGGAGATGGATATGCACAGTTGGGGCTGAATGTTAGTTGGCGTTTGTCTTGATGGAAACCATTAAACCCACTGGTGGAAAGAACATAGAAATCTATCACATTAAATAAAGTGGCCAAGGCAGTGACATTTGTTGAAGGGTGGGCAATGCAGATGCAGATGTTGTCATAATAAACATCCTGAAAAGGCAGTATAAAAAAATCAAGGGATGTAATCTCACCATGTTGACTTGCTCTATTCTTCCAGTACATACAATCCATTTTCATTTCAATCTCTATGCGGTAAACAATTTACGTAAATCAAGACTCAGACTCAATAGGTTTTATTAATTTAATTTCTTGAAAATATATTGACCTTTTAATAAACTCATAGCTGTGAGGGCAGCACGATGGCGCAGTGGTAGCACTGCTGCCTCACAGTAAGGAGAACTGGATTTGCTTCCCGGGTCCTCCCTGCATGGAGTTTGTATGTTCTCCCCTTGTCTGCGTGGGTTTCCTCCCACAGTCCAAAGACATGCAGGTTAGGTGAATTGGTGATCCTACTTTTGTCCAGCTTGGTGTGTGGGTGTGTGTCTGTGTGTGCCCTGCCCGGGATTTGTTCCTGCCTTGTGCCCTGTGCTGGCTGGGATTGGCTCCAGCAGACCCCCGTGACCCTGTGTTAGGATATAGCGAGTTGGGTAATGACTATCTGACTGACTGACTGACTGATTGATGTGAGCTGTTAGGTAAAGGATGAATACTAACATCCTTTATCCTTGTGTTGCATATTTATATTTATAATTTATAGAAGTCTCATCAAATATTTTTTGTCAGTAAATGGATAGATAATATATACAGTGCATCCGGAAAGTATTCACAGCGCATCACTTTTTCCACATTTTGTTATGTTACAGACTTACTCCAAAATTGATTAAATTCATTTTTTTCCTCAGAATTCTACACACAACACCCCATAATGACAACGTGAAAAAAGTTTACTTGAGATTTTTGCAAATTTATTAAAAATAAAAAAACTGAGAAATCACATGTACATAAGTATTCACAGCCTTTGCCATGAAGCTCAAAATTGAGCTCAGGTGCATCCTGTTTCCCCTGATCATCCTTGAGATGTTTCTGCAGCTTCATTGGAGTCCACCTGTGGTAAATTCAGTTGATTGGACATGATTTGGAAAGGCACACACCTGTCTATAGAAGGTCCCACAGTTGACAGTTCATGTCAGAGCACAAACCAAGCATGAAGTCAAAGGAATTGTCTGTAGACCTCCGAGACAGGATTGTCTCGAGGTACAAATCTGAGGAAGGTTACAGAAAAATTTCTGCTGCTTTGAAGGTCCCAATGAGCACAGTGGCCTCCATCATCCATAAGTGAAAGAAGTTCGAAACCACCAGGACTCTTCTTAGAGCTGGCCGGCCATCTAAACTGAGTGATCGGGGGTGAAGGGCCTTAGTCAGGGAGGTGACCAAGAACCCAATGGTCACTCTGTCAGAACTCCAGAGGTCCTCTGTGGAGAGAGGAGAACATTCCAGAAGGACAACCATCTCTGCAGCAATCCACCAATCAGGCCTGTATGGTAGAGTGGCCAGACGGAAGCCACTCCTTAGTAAAAGGCACATGGCAGCCCGCCTGGAGTTTGCCAAAAGGCACCTGAAGGACTCTCAGACCATGAGAAACAAAATTCTCTGGTCTGATGAGACAAACATTGAACTCTTTGGTGTGAATGGCAGGCGTCACATTTCGAAGAAACCAGGCAACGCTCATCACCAGGCCAATACCATCCCTACAGTGAAGCATGGTGGTGGCAGCATCATGCTGTTGGGATGATTTTCAGCGGCAGGAACTGGGAGACTAGTCAGGATAAAGGGAAAGATGACTGCAGCAATGTACAGAGACATCCTGGATGAAAACCTGCTCCAGAGCACTCTTGACCTCAGACTGGGGCGACAGTTCATCTTTCAGCAGGACAATGACCCTAAGCACACAGCCAAGATATCAAAGGAGTGGCTTCAGGACAACTCTGTGAATGTCCTTGAGTGGCCCAGCCAGAGCCCAGACTTGAATCTGATTGAACATCTCTGGAGAGATCTTAAAATGGTCTGATTGAACATCTCTGGAGAGATCTTAAAATGGCTGTGCACTGACGCTTCCCATCCAACCTGATGGAGCTTGAGAGGTGCTGCAAAGAGGAATGGGCGAAACTGGCCAAGGATAGGTGTGCCAAGCTTGTGGCATCATATTCAAAAAGACTTGAGGCTGTAATTGCTGCCAAAGGTGCATCGACAAAGTATTGAGCAAAGGCTGTGAATACTTATGTACATGTGATTTCTTAGTTTTTTTATTTTTAATAAATTTGCAAAAACCTCAAGTAAACTTTTTTCACGTTGTTATTATGGGGTGTTGTGTGTAGAATTCTGAGGAAAAAAATGAATTTAATCCATTTTGGAATAAGGCTGTAACATAACAAAATGTGGTAAAAGTGATGCTCTGTGAATACTTTCCGGATGCACTGTACATCTGTACATATAAAAGGCAAAGCACTCACCGACTCATCACTGATTCTCTCACTTTCCATGTAGGTGGGAAGCAGAAATTTCACCTGCTCATTCCTTGCAGTGTACTTAGCTAAGTTTGGTATGTTTCAAGTCCTATTGCAACACCCGAGGTGGCGGGTGGAAACAGGTGTACCCCTAAACCATATATATATATATATATATATATTTTCATTACGCTATAACTTATTAAGTTTATTATATAGAGAATTCACAAAAAATTCAGAACAAGTGGGACATTACATGGAAAATCAGTGAATTAATTCAATGTAAGTCCATTTTCGTTTATTACAAGATATTTTGAACAATTCTTTTGTCTTGTATCGTTTTCCTGCATTGCATTAAAAGTTGTATAATTAGATCTGGGCCACCCTGTATAGATAGGGGAAACCCCTCCTCACTATTTCTGCGACTTCCAATATACGTAGGAAGCCCATGTTTCCCATGCTCATCCTTTACACTGTACTTACAAATGTTAAGTATGTTTCATTTAACGCCCTGCCCCGTAACAAACGTTCGAAAATATCGTCTTCTTTTTGGCGGTTCTCACCATTATGCCGTAAGGAACTTTCAGAACTGACCTCTCCTTTTGGCAGTTTCATTCCTTATTTTTGTTAACAGAGGACTTATTTCAAGGCAGAGATGCACAAGGACCACCCCTGGTCCCCCTTCCTTTTTCCGCACGGCCGCTGTTCCTGTACCTACCACGTGGCTGGCTCCCTGCCTATATACACAGTGAAAGTCAAAGTGAACTTTATTGTCATCTCAACCATATACAAGTATACAGATAGACAAAATTGCGAAGCTCAGGGTCCACAGTGTAACAACATGAAGTGCAAATAATAAATTAAAAATAGAATTAAAATGTAAAATTAAAATTAAAACACAAACAAGACAAGACATTGTGCAAAGACAAGACAAAGAAGTAGCAGCAATATTGATGTGTAGTAAGCAATATGAACATTGATACAATGTATGGTATTGTGCAAACTAGATACATAAATATAGTCAATACATTAACGACATCCCGCACTCATGTGCCTCCTCACTCACTTCCTTACTTTCCTCAGCTGTTCGTCGTGCTCATTGCTCCCTTCTTCTTTACTCCACCACTTGCCGGGTGGAAGGACTACTGATTCTTCTTTCAGGCTACCTCTAAACCTCACCCATACTGATTCCAATTCAAACGCCTCCAATTTCCAGTAAGGGTCTGCTTCACTATGACAATAAATAAGTCACAGGGTCAGACACTAAAAAAGGTCGCCATTGACCTGACATAAGATTGCTTCTCACATGGCCGACTGTACGTTGAACGCTCAAGAGTGAGCTCAGCAGACAGCTTGGTCATTTTACAGCCTGAGGGCAGAACTGCAAACATCGTTTACAAAGAGATCCTTACATCATAAAAATGTGCATTTCTTATACACAACATTTACAATCATAAATTAAAATTTTTACGATCTTATAATTCACTCTCAATACCAAAATAAGCCTACGACAATTACATTAACAATCATGTTACGTTATTTTTAAAATATTTCCTTTTCTTTTTCATAACTTCTTTAACACACTACTTCTCCGCTGCGAAGTGAGGGTATTTTGCTAGTTTAAAAATAAATTAAAAAATATAAAAATACCCCAAGCAAGACCAAAGGTCTAATTTAATAGCAAAATGTTCAATTCTGAAAGTGCATTTTGTCCACTCCACTCCTGCCAAACATACAGTATGTGCATTTTTTTCCTCCCAGTGTCACATCCCCTTAAGCAGGCCAGTCACATCCTGCAACTGGCCTTCAGGCATTTTCAGGAATCAGCTTCCAGGACAGGAAATACTTGCTGTAGTTTTTTTACATGAGGGCTTGTTCAGTAAAATCTCATGAAATGATTAGCCAAACATCGTAAAAAGAAGGCAGGACCCACAACATTGCTGAGCCGGGTATTCTAGAAGTTTGTTTGATATTAACAGTAGGCCTGTGCAAAACATGAAGAACACTGGTGTTCTTTCGGGCAGCACGGTGGCGCAGTGGGTAGCGTTGCTGTACTTTTTTCATTTCAATTTAAATTTATTAGGAGTCAGAGTCGGTACATTTTTGCTGACTCCAGGTACCCCAAATTGTCTCCGACTCCACAGCCCTGCATGTTAATAGTTTGGACTCTGGAGAGTTACATCTGTAAAGATTGTGTGCCGCACTCTGCGCTGCATCACTCTTCATAGTCTCCTCCCTGGTGTGCCATGCCAAACACCAAATTGAAGCAATAAGGTGCAGCGGCACCCTGTGAACTCCCGATAGTGCCTCACTCACTAATGCACCACATCACTCTTCTTTGCACATCACATATTTTGCACAAAGGGCAGCACGGTGGCGCCGTGGTTGTGCTGCTGCTTTGCAGTAAGGAGACCTGGGTTCGCTTCCTGGGTTCTCTGTGCATGGAGTTTGCATGTTCTCCCCGTGCCTGCATTTGGTTTCCTCCCACAGTCCAAAGACATGCAGATTGGGTGCCCTGGCGATCCTAAATTGTTCCTAGTGTGTGCTTGGGGTTTGTTTCCTGCCTTGCGCTCTGTGTTGGCTGGGCTTGGCTCCAGCAGACCCCTGTGACCCTGCAGTTAGGATATAGCTTGTTAGATAATGGATGGATGGTGTTCTTTCTCCTGGGCTACTATGTACATTTCATTACAATAAAAACAGATTAACATTAAAAATGTATAAAATAGAAAATATTTGTTTTTGAAGTCATGTTTTTCCATTTGCAAGAAATTCTATGAGATCCCAGGTTTGGAAAAATTGGGGCTTTCCATAAAGTGAGTGTAAATCTGATAACGACCAAAGTTCTTCTGGACATACTCATCTTGTGCGTGTGTGCGCAGCCATAACTAAACACAAACTGAAGAGAAACAGAATTGTTGGAATCTATCGTTATGTGCAGGATCACTCACGTTTTCAACACTGGTAAGATTTAAATAATGCAGTCTATGCCATGCGTAAGACTCACAACCTGTTAATCAGATATGTGTGGCATCTGGACCTTCACTATTTGTCATGTAAAAATATTATAAGCTAAAACTGCTTGAAATCTAAGTGATCAACATGGAACTCTGTATATTCAGGGTCAATGTTTGCAGTGCACCACCTATTGCAATGTATTTTGTAATGTGTTTACTAATAAAATTGCATTTTTCATTCCAACAGATGGCACATCTCAAAAATTAGCACTGCTTTAGCAAATCCCATATGAAATGGTTTATAGCAACTGGACAGACACACGGAAGAAAAAGAAAATGAAAATATCATATATTGCTTTTCTCACAACTCAAAATGCTTTACAGAAACAGTAACAAGCCACTTTCTGTACCACCAATGTGCCGCATCCAACGGCAACCACTTTTGTGCCATTACGCTCACCACACATTTACTATTGGGTGTTGAAGGGGTTACAGAGACAGTTAGCCACTTAGGGACACAGCATGATTAGGATGCCAGAATGACTAGACCATGGTGGACACAAGACATTGGGATAACACCCTACTCTTTACATCTCTTCTAGCAGCAACCCAAGCTTTACCTAGATCACGGCTGTCAAACTCCGTAGTGGATTCAGGTTTTCATTCTAACCATCTTCTTCATTATTTATTACCTTAGTTATCTCTTTTTCATGAATTAATAGCCAATCAATAATGAGACACAAAACAAGCCGCCACATGAGCAGCTCACCTGTGCCCATCACATACTATCTGAAAATAAAGAAAGGTGAAGGTCTCAGTCATGTTCATCTCTCGGATCACCAAAAAATTTTGACGGTGGTCTTAGAAAAAACAGAAAAAATCAACAGTTCTGGAAATGTCTGCTGTGAGAGCCGCAACAAACCTTGGAATTAAATCACAGGTTTAATTACCAGCAAGAATCAGCTTCTCGTTAAGAGACTAGCTGGAGTGAAATTGCTTGGAGTTTGAAATCCCATTTCTGTTTGGCTGTCATTTAATGAAGAACCGAATCAATTCAGAGGAGTTAATCCTTAAAATCCAAAGTTATTAAAATGAAGGGAAAAGAAATTAATTAGCAGTGAAAACTGGTCACTGATTAGGAAAAGGGTTAGAATGAAAACCTGCAGCCACTGCGGCCCTCCAGGCCTGGAGTTCGACTCTGCAGTCCTAGATCAGGGGTCGCCAACTCCGGTCCTGGAGGACCACCGTGGCTGCAGGTTTTCATTCTAACCCTTTTTTTTAATGAGTGAACCTATTTTTGCTGCTAATTAACTTCTTTAAAACTCATTTTAATTGACTTGCTCTTGAAGACTCAGACCCCTCAATGGTTTCTTTTTCCTTAATTAGCAGCCAAACAATAATGAGATACAAAATGAGCCAAAACAACTGGCGTCCATCACACAATATCTGAAAATAAAGAAAGAAGAAGGTCTCAGGAAGGCTGATCTGATCAGGTCCCCAAAACATTTTCTCAGGGCTCTTAGAAAGAGAAAAATCAACAATTTCAGAAATGTCTGCTATTGCACAATGAGAGCAGCAACAAGCCATGGAATTAAAGAATGGGGCGGGTAATTAACAACAAGAATCGACACCTCATTGGCTAGAGTTTGAGACCCTGACTTAGTTGGTCTTCTGTTGGCTCACTCACTTCACATTTCATTTCTGTTTAGGTTCCATTTAAGGAAAGAAATGAAGCAATTCAGGGGAACAATGAAGAAATTCAGTGGAACAAATCTTAAAAAAGCAATTCAACTAAAATGAATTCGCAAGAAGTTAATTAGCAGCTCAAACAGGGCACTCATTAAAAAAAAGGGTTAGAATGAAAACCTGCAGCCACGGTGGTCCTCCAGGACCGAACTTGGGGACTCCTGTCCTAGATGGTCTCCCATCCATGTATTTGCTGGGTTAAAACATGCTTAGCTTCAGGTGGATTACACATACACATTTCTTTTAAGGTGGATAGTCGTTTTATATTTTTCCAACACACAGTCTTGGGAGTTCAGCAATGAAGCATTTCACTTTGTTTTGTGCGAAGTACAACTGTATGTGACCAAAAAAAAAAGATTCAATTTTGTGCTCTCAGAAACAAAAGAAAATTAACACTCCTGGGAGAATAACCCCACTAACACGTTAAGAGAAGTACAGAACATTTTATTAACAGCAAGAATTGGCTTCTAATTAAAAAAAAAAACAGTTGCAACATAAATAATGGCCTACCAAGAGCTAAGTTTGCGATTAAAGATTTTGCAGTTAAATTTGTTGATTCAATTTGTATCTTCTCACAGCTTACTTGTTGTTTATTAAGGCAAAAAATTAACAATTAAGGAGGCTGAACCTTATAAGTTACGGCCATTAAAGTTATATAGGTTCAATTAGCATCAGTAACCGCTTACTAATTAAGAAAGTGGCTGAAATGAAAACCTGCTGACACCACTTAAATATGGCGCCAGACTCCTTTGCAGTCTGATACACACAGGGCCATCTTAACGCATGGGCACACTGGGCAGTTGCCCGGAGGGCCCCCACAGGCACATGCTAATATCTACGTATGTTGTGACTTGCTTAGTGTTTATGCAGGCAGGGGTCCCAGTGCACTGCTTTGCCCAGGGTGCCTAAAATGCTGTTAAGACGGCCCTGGATACACAATCTCCGTGTAATTTCATTCAATTAGGCCAGGGGTGTCCAGCTCCGGTCCTGGTGGGCCGCAGTGGCTGCAGGTTTTTATTCTAACCATCATCTTATTTAGTGAGCCGTTTTTTGCTGCTGATTTAACTAATTTTGCTTTAGTTTTTAATTAACGAGACTCAGACCCCTTAGGTCACGGGTGTCGAACTCCAGTCCTGGAAGGCCGCAGTAGCTGCAGGATTTCATTCTAACCATCTTCCTCATTAGTGACCAATTTTGGCTGCTAATTAACTTCTTTTGCCTTTGTTTTAATTAACTTGACTCAGGCCCCTTAGTTGTCTCTTTTTTCCTTAATTAGCAGCCAAACAATAACGAGACACAAAACGAGCTGCCATGAGACCAGCTCACCTGTGCCCATCACATAATATCTGAAAATAAAGAAACGTGAAGGTCTCGGTAAGGTTGATCTCTCAGGTCACCAAAACATTTGGACGGTGTTCTTAGAAAAAACATAAAAATCAACAGTCTTGGAAATGTCTGCAGTGGCAGAATGAGAGCAGCAACAAGCCATGGAATTAAATAACGGGTTTAATTAACAGCAAGAATCAGCTTCTCATTAAGAGATTGGTTGGAGTTTGAAATCCCAGTTTAGCTGGTCCTCTGTTCACATCTCAGTTCTCTTTGGCTGCCATTTAATGAAGACAGAAATCAATTCAATTCAGACTGAATCCTCCAAAACAGGGCTATTAAAATGAAGGAGTGAAATAGCAGTGAGAACTGGACACTGATTAGGAAAAGGGTTAGAATGAAAACCTGCAGCCACTGTGGCCCTCCAGGACTGGCGTTCGCCACCCCTGCCTTAGTTGTTTCTTTTTCCTTAACGAGCAGCCAGGCAATAATGAGATGCAAAACAAACTGCCACAAGACAAGCTAACCTGAAAATAAAGAAAGGTGAAGGTCTTGGTCATGTTGGTCTGCTCAGGTCAGCAAAACATCTTGACGGTGGTCTTAGAAAAAAACAGAAAAATCAACAGTCTGCTGTGGCAGAATGAGGGCAGCAACAAGTGATGATATTCAATAATCAATAACTGGTTGGAGTGAAACTGGCTGGAGTTTGACGTTACAATTTAGCTGGTCATCTGTTGGCTCGTTTCACGTCTCATTTCTGTTTTGCTGCCATTTAATGAAGAAACGAATCAACTCAGAGGACTAAATCCTTAAAAACAGGGCTATTGAAATGAAGGGAAAAGAAGTGAATTAGCAGCAATAACTGGCCACTGATTAGGAAAAGGGTTAGAATGAAAACCTGCAGCCACTGCAGCCCTCCAGGCCTGGTGTTGGAAACTCCTGAATTAGACTCTATTTAACAAAAGTATTTATCTAAGGTCTACTAAAAAAATTAATTTATGTCAATCATCATTTCCAGTGTTACCACCCCAAATTTTTCCACCTAGATCTAAGCTTTTCTGTTCCAGTCTATGTTTCTTTGTTTTTTCATCACAATCATGTATTTCTTTTAGCACAATTCTTGAACTACAGTTTCTTGTGTACATAAATTTATTGTTTCATACATCTTAACAAAAACATATTAACTCTGCGCACCTTTAACTAGTCTGTGCCTAACCAAATTAACTTGCTGATTTTGATTGATGACATTTTTTTTTTTTATTATTATATACTCAGCAAAAAAAGAAACACCCCCTGACTTTCAACTGGTTTTACTTTCAGTAGACTTAATGTGTAAATATTTGTATGAACACTAAAAGAGTTAACACCATAAGACATAAACTAAAAATGTTTCACAATGTGTCCCTGAATGAAGGGAGGCTCAAAATCAAAAGTACCAGTCAGTATCTGGTGTGGCCACCAGCTGCTTGAAGTACTGCAGTGCATCTCCTCCTCATGGACTGGACCAGATTTGTCAGTTCTTGCTGTGAGATGTTACCCCACTCTTCCACCAAGGCACCTGCAAGTTCCTGGACATTTCTGGGGGGAATGGCCCTAGCCCTCACCCTGCGATCCAACAGGTCCCAGACGTGCTCAATGGGATTGAGATCTGGGCTCTTCGCTGGCCATGGCAGAACACTGACATTGCTGTCATGCAGAAACTCACGCACTTTTTGCCACTCCTGTCTGGTCCAGCGAAGGTGGGTTTGTGCCCATAGGCGGCGTTGTTGCTGGTGATGTCTGGTAAGGACCTGCCTTACAACAGGCCTGCAAGCCCTCAGTCCAGCCTCTCTCAGCCTATTGCGGACAGTCTGAGCACTGATGGAGGGATTGTGTGTTCCTGGTGTGACTCGGGCAGTTGTTGTGGCCATCCTGTACCTGTCACGCAGGTGTGATATTCGGATGTACCGATCCTGTGCAGGTGTTGGTCTTCCACTGCGAGGATGATCAGCTGTCCTTCCTGTCTCCCTGTAGCGCTGTCTTAGGCGTCTCACAGTGCGGACATGGCAATTTATTACCCTAGCCACATCAGCAGTCCTCATGCCTCCCTGCAGCATGCCTAATGCACGTTCACGCAGATGAGCAGGGACCCTGGGCATCTTTCTTTGGGTGTTTTTCACAGTCGGTAGACAAGTCTCTTTAGTGTCCTGCGTTTTTAGAACTGTGACCTTAAATGCCTACTTTCTGTAAGCTGTTAAGGTCTTAACGACCATTCCACAGGTGCATGTTAATTAATTGATTATGGTTAATTGAACATGCATGGAAAACATTGTTTAAACAATTTACAATGAAGATCTGTAAAGTTATTTGGATTTTTAAAACATTATTGTTGAAATACACAGTCCTGAAAAAGGGACGTTTCTTTTTTTGCTGAGTATATTATTATTATACTTTATTAATCCCAAAGGAAATTACTTGGTTTTTCGCATACCCCTTGGGGTCAGGGCACAGGGTCAGCCATTGTACAGCACCCCTGGAGCAATTGAAGATTAAGGGACTTGCTCAAGGGCCCAGCAGAGTAGGATCTCTTTTGGCAGTGACGGGGATTTGAACCAGCAACCTTCGGGATACCAGCGCAGATTCTTAGCCTCATAGCCACCACTCTGCCCCTTAACGTCACATCCTGCATAGTGCAGACGCCTTAATCTCTGTCAGTCAGTCACGTGCTGATAGCAAATAAAAATATTGTAACGTCCTGACCACGTTGAAGGTCCTTGGGAATAACTGTTGGACTCGACTGAGGGGGTCTGCTTGGCGCCAAGAGAGGGCGGGACCCGGAACGAAGGGGATGGAGGCAGAGTTTTTTTTGGGGAGGCCTAATAGGAAAAGGTTTGAAAAGGAAGGTGCTGTTGACTTATGAAGTCACCATCTTTCTCTTTTTTTGTTTTGGTATTGAATAATGGCTTCTCTCAGAGTCAGCACAATGAGAGATTTATAGGAAACTGTAAATTGTTCCAAGTTCAAAGAAATTCTTTTTTTTTTTTGGCTGATTGAATCCTGTTTTATTTTTCTCTTGTTCCAGTAAACTGTTCTCTGATCCCTTCTTCTTCCTTCTGTATTTCTTCCTTTTCGAACCTGGCATGGAGGTCGCTACAATATCAACTGCTACACTTGGAAACCACCAAAAGAAGGACGGTGCCATAAACCAGGGGTTCTCAAAGTCGGTCCTGGGGACCCACTGTGGCTTCAGGTTGTTGCTTCAACCAGATTCATAATCAGTGACAACACTGATCTCAATTAACTAGCTGGTTTTTGTTTTCTCTTCTCTTATGCTACATTAAGAAAGCACAGAGGCATGAGTTTTACATTTATTACTAGGAGACTCTGCCCCCTGCTCTCTTCGCTCGCCAACCCCCAGGTGAGCGCTACGTGCTAGCCACTTCGCGGCAATGCCACTCGCGTATAGGGAAGCGGATGTACAATTTAAACAGATTGTTATTTTCATGGGATTTGTTACATATGCATAATAGAACTAACTACTTTACATTACAGCGAGTAATAAACCAGAGTAAAAAATAGTAAAACGTCATAAATTGAAAGAAAATTATGTTTCATGTTGCATTAGAGGTATTTGTTGCGTTATACATTTTCATTCTGTTTGGCTTTGAAATTAACAAGCAAATACTTTTTAAACTTACACTTTTAACATAACACTTCAGTAAAACAATTGTTTGAAATAACTTTTTGTCAATATCGCATTGAATTTTGATTCCATGTTTGGAGTTACATCGTGACAATGCAAAGTATAACTGCCCGTGAGTGAATATTGTTTCTTTCTCTCTAATAAATAAACCGACTTTTTTAAATGTTTGTGTCTGTGATTTGTTAATTGTCATAGGAAAAGCTATTGTAACGGGAAACTGTAAACGTTTTAATAAGAATGGCATATCAAGATCTCCTTCGGTGTCTAATGTTACCCGCGGAAGATGTAGTACATTACCTTTCTTGTCGCCTGTTAAAATTTTACATGTCATTGCCGTGTAACCAATCAACAATTTTTGCGTTAATTTGTTTGACTTCATCGTTTCTTGGTGCTAGGATTGCCCTTGTACTCTTTTCTTCTGTTGATAACCCTTCTGGATGAAATTCTTCAATAAGATTTGACAGAATAAGTCTTCTTTAAATGGGAACTTAAAGTGAGGAAAACGCAAAAAATTATAAGAGCTGAGAGTGCAGGAACTGTGTCTGACAAAAGCATTCACACCAATGAGAGCTGAGAGGACCGTGGGCGTAGTTAAATATGGTTGAGAGGAGGGCGGGACTTGAAAAAATCTCTTGGCAATAGTCTCGTCTCAAGATTTTCTTTTATAATAGAGAGAGAAGACATTTAGAAATATTTTCATACTTGGTATAGATTTAAATGCTTAACTCAATTTTGTTGCTTTCATTATATTATACCCTTTCTCTGTTCAGTTTGCTCCTCCTCATTGAATCTTAATAATGACAATTAAAAACGAGCAGAGCAGACAGCCAGGCAAACAACACTGAAGCATGAAAGGCTGCAACTACTTTACCATCAGACCCACTAATTACAAAACAATGGATTCATTAAACAATTAGAACACCTAGAAAACCAGAATGAACATCAAGATGAAAATATTGTTGAAAAGTACATTTTCATATATATATATATATATATATAATTTTATCAAACTTACTTTTCTAATTTTTCTAATTTCTGATTTTATTGATTGATGAAAAGCGCCCACGCTTTTATTTTACGAGTGATGTATGACTTATTTTTTACTTTTTAGTACACTTTTTAACTTAATATAAGCGTAGTTTTTAAAAAGTATTTTTATACATATATTATTTTCAACTTTTTAGTCTTGGGTTTTAGTATAATTTTGTAATCAATATTTTAGCACTTCCTTTAATATATCTATCTGTTACTGGCGCCATCTATTGGTGAAATCTTTATTCTTCATATGCAAATTTCATTTCTTAAGTAACATGGATTAATTGATCAATTAGTGAAACTGACTATTGATTCATGTATTGTCATCGGAAGAGAGTAAGTGTGCAAAATTTCAAGTAATTTGGACAATAGGAAGTGGGTTAATTATCAATTACATTATTTGTACCCGACAACAAACGGGTGAAGTTAAAAGAAGCGTGGTAATAATAATAATCCTTCTATATAAAAGCGGTCGGGATTGTCCTTCCGTCCCGTGAGTGCTACGCAGGCGCGGAGTTTCACACACGCCCCGTCCATTTTGCAATGCACGATGGGATTTGTAGTTTCGTTTTTCCAGGTAAAAGATGATTTTCTACTTCAGACTGTGCGATATCTTCTTCTTTCTTACTATAGAAAAGCGGTCGGGATTGTCCTTCCGTCCCGTGAGTGGAAAGCGTAGTGGTTTTCTGCTTATCACAGACTTACTACTTGCAGCTTGCAGTACGACGCAACATGATGTGAGCAGAGTTCTGGTGCTCCCATCGTTCCCTTGCTTTTGTACGCGATGCGCTGGAAAAATAGACAAAATTATGTCTCTGGAAATAATTAATGTTGATGGAGTACAAATGCCTTACCGCGTAGTAAATATCAGGAGGGTTCAAAAGGGCAACCTCAATATAGAAAAAAAGTTTAAATTTCATCACAAAAATAACAGAAACTACGAGTATTAAAGTAATACCGCTCAAATGCAATATAACCAAATTAATGAGTTTGTATAAAATATCAAATTGATCTACATATTGAATTGCCTTAAGAAGTGGTCAACTTAAAAGTCGGTCGCCTTAAAAGGCGGGTCAGCCTAGTACTACTAATAATAAAACCCCGCAGTCGCTGGGGGTCCCCAGGGCCGACGTTGAGATCCCCTGCTATAAATGATGTTGTAAGAAACTGAAAAACTACAAACTGAAAATTTTTAAGTTGTTGATTTGAGTGAGGACGCGTCCTGTTGAACGTTGTGCTCCCAAGCTTGAGTTTGATATTTCCTGGCTCTGTGGCTAGGGATCTCCACAGGTAATCGGAAGGTTGCCGTTTCGAATCCCGTAAATGCCAATAGGGACTCTTCTCTGTTGGGTCCTTGAGCAAGGCCATTAACCTGCAAATGCTGAGTGCTTTGAGTAGTGAGAAAAGCGCTATATAAATGCAAAGAATTATTAATTATTATGTCCTGCTTATCAGGAATATGATAAAGTATTTTTTGACACTTAGATTTATTTGGCAGATATCTGATACTGTTGTATTTAATTAGAAAATTCCTTGTATACCTTATTACACGTGTCTGTGTTTATTTGGTGACACGGTCTGTTTTTCTCAAAACGTAAGAGTGGCAGCACTACTCACTTCCATTCATTCCTCCCGAGTTTCCATTTGTGCAGAGGCGCGACTGCGCGACAGCTGGAGCGGAGCGGAGCGACACGGCTATGACGACACGCGCCGGTGCCACGTTACCTGAACATTCACTAATAATGAACAAATCGCGTGTTGTGTGTTACACTGTGTTGACCCCAAAGTTCCGAAACTGTGGCACTTTCCACGCGTACTTCATAAAAACCAAGCCCTAAAGTATAAACTTTCTTTGCCATTCATTGAAAGTTACCTAGAGGTCACCTCACCCTCTGCCATTGTGCCCGCTGTGCTCTTTTGTCTCCCTGCGCGCTACTTTATTGGGGCGTCACTGACGTTCTGAAGCTCAAGCTCGCCTAGCCAGCAGCTGACGCGCCTTTACTTTCCCGATCTCCCCCCCCCCCCCCCCCGTTCACCTTGCGCACACACACCTGTCGCGGCCCGAGGCGGAGGAAGGCGCAGGTGCTCTCCGTACGCGGCGGTACCGGCGCCTGCAGCCCTCCTCGGTGTACCACTTCTAACTTACCTTCCCTTTAACGTCCAGCACGAAGATTGCGGACGCCGACATCTTCCAGGTTGAGGTCAGAGAGTACGAGTGCCCGTTTAAAAGAAAACGCCCAACTTCGGGGTTTGTAGCATTGCTTTTCTTTCTTTTTTTTTTTTTGGTTTTTACATATTTGAGTACATGGAGTCTCTCGGATCTCCTCCCCCTTCTCTTTTACTTTCAGACTTGCTTCCGGGTTTTTTTTTTTTTTTTGGCGTCACAAACCTGTCAAACTGGCTTAAATTAGCATACAGAAAAGGGGTTTCTCTGAGGCTGAGGCTTTGTCTGTAGCTATGAAGGTGACCGCGGGATGCGCTTCTTTGAATATTTGTATAATTCCATGTTGTTCTACTTTTTCTGTTTATCATCATATATTTTTACGTGGTGT
Organism: Polypterus bichir lapradei; assembly: GCA_026402145.1. Classification (NCBI taxonomy): domain Eukaryota; kingdom Metazoa; phylum Chordata; class Cladistia; order Polypteriformes; family Polypteridae; genus Polypterus; species Polypterus bichir. The sequence goes on from JANRMT010062857.1 coordinate 38,646,756, forward strand.
TTTGCGTGATGATACGTGTCACACTCCAGCTCCTCAGACATTACAAAAGCGACTTCTCCAAAACGACTCAGAGTGCTTTGGCGTCCCGTCCACAGCTGCCTTTTTAATTTGCAGCTGACTTGGGGAGATGGATTCCGTGCGACCCCCGTATCGTGGAACACCAGATTTCAGAAAACAAACTGATTGATCGATAGGGTGATGGTGATAACAATAACCAAATTTATGAATTTACAGGTGTCTTTTTGTAGTGAGAAGTCAAGCAAAATGATGGCTAACTAAAAAGACTACAATATGTAAGCTTTCGAGGAAACTCAGGCCCCATATTCAGGCGAGATGTAACGATTACATCTGAGGTGCCCCCAACAGAGTGTAATTGCAGACCCCAGTACTTATGTAATGCCACAACATCACGTAACGCCCATCACATTGAGAAGGGTCGAGCTGCAGGTTGCAATACCTGTGACGTATGTCAGGTAATGCCCACACGCCCTTTCACTCAGATAACCCTCCTAATCATAGCAATAGTGTAACGGGGCCCTAATGCTCGCTTCTCTCACGTTTACTGTAATGACACAGGACTGCGCTGTCGGGTCTTGTTTCAGTTCCATACGCAAGTTTACTGATAATAAAACTGTGATGATCCACATTAGCAACAACATCGAGTTAGCATACAGGAAAGAAGTTAAACATCTGACAGTCTGGTATCTAGATTAAAATCTCTCCCAGTGTGGAAAATTCCACGGAGATGACTGTTGACTTCTGGAAGCCTCATTCTGCTCACAGACCACTTTACACGTATGGCTCCAAAGTTGAGATTGTCTGAAATATCAAATTTCTCATTGTGCTTGTTGGAGAAGATCTCACCAATGGCCTCCTGTAAAAAAAATAGTTCGGTCTGGGAACAGCAGCATTAACAACAACATTTATTTCTATAGCACATTTTCCTACAAATAATGTAGCTCAAGTGCTTTACATGATGAAGAAAGAAAAGTTTATGAAAAAATAGAAATATAAAAATAAGATTAGGCAATACTAAATAACAAAGGATAAAGTAAGGTCTGATGGCCGGGAGGACAGAAAAAAAAAACAATCTGCAGCGGTTTTGAGGTCACGAGATCACCCAGCCCTCGCCGAGCATTCTACCTAACATCAATGATCTAAGTCAGTCCTCATGGTTTTCAGGCTTCATGTGAAAGCTTTCAATCCGTCAATGTTGGTACTGCATGGTGTCTTGATCATATATACATTTATGTGTATATATATATATATATATATACTGTATATATGTTGTGGCAGACAACCAGGTACTTTGCCCCACCGGGACGCCTGGAGAAGGACCGGGAGCGGGACAGTATATTCCCCTGGACGCAAAAGGGCAGCTCCCCTGGATTCCATCAGGGCCACGGATACAGAGCTAGGAAGCTCAGCCCTGTGGGGGTCCGTGGCCGCCACCAGGGGGCACCTGGATGGTTCCTGAGCCAAAGACAACAGCACTTCCGCCACACCAGGAAGTGCTGCCAGAACAGGAACAATGTACTTCCAGAGTGCTTCCGTGTGCAAGGGCAGCACTTCCGCCACACTAGGAAGTGCTGCCGGAAGACCATCACGGAGCACATCCGGGGGTGGGATAAAGGGGGCTGCTTCACTCCATTTGGGGAGTCTGATGGCAGTAGACAGAGCTTGCAAGAGAGGAGTGGAGGCGGCTGAAGGAAGGAAAAGAAGGACTGAGTTTAGTGTGGTGATTTGTGTTGTGTGCGCAAAAGAAAATAAATAGTACATGTTTTGGACATTTGGAGTCTGTGTCTGTCTGTGTCGAGGCTAATCTTTCACAATGTGTGTATAGTATATATGTGTATATATGTGTGTATATATATATATATATATATATATATATACATTTATTTACAATCTTATATACAATTATAAGTGCACAACCCAGTGCCACAGCACCAGTCACCCCTTAAGTCCTGGCCTTTCACAATGCCTTTAGTCCTCTCTGGTCCGCCTCCACTCCTCCCTCCGAGCTCTGTCCTCTTTCACCCAAATCCAGCCATTGAATGGAGGGAGGCGGCCCCTTTTATATCCACCCAGATGTGCTCCAGGTGTCCTCCAGTAATCTTCCGCCAGCACCCCCCTGTGTGGCGGAAGCACCAGCTGTGTACCCGGAAGCACTCCGGGTGTCCCCGATCCTCTTCCCCCTCAGCACTTCCGGGTGTGGTGGAAGTGCTGAGGTCCAGGGCTCTCCAGGCATTGGGGCGCCCCCTGGCGGTCACCACGGGCCCCTACAGGGTTGAGTTTCCAAGCTCTCTGCCCGTGGTCCCCAAAGCAACCAGGGCAGTCGCCCCATCGTGGTCTGGAGGAGGCGCAATCCCTCCTCCGGTCCTCCTAGGCATCCCAGCTGGGTAGAAGCCCCAGCCACTCGCCACAATGTGTATATGTGTATATATGTGTATATATATATATATATATATTTGTT
>JANRMT010062857.1:38649331-38662093 GCA_026402145.1 Polypterus bichir lapradei
TATATGTGTATATATATATATATATATATTTGTTTATGTGTATATATATATATATATATATATATATATATTTATGTGTGTATATGTGTGTGTGTATATATATATGTGTGTAAATAAAGAGCAAGGCAATGGTATACATATATATATATATATATATATATATATATATTTATATACTAGCCATTCCCTGCGGCTTTGCCCGCGTATTAGTGAAACAGGACAGCGAGGAGGGCACTGCCCAGCTCCCCACTCCTGACGTCACTCTTCCCCCTCCCCTCGGCCCTCAGCCTTTGTCTCAGATTAGCGCTAATGTATCGCTCCTGCAAGCGAACTATGATTCTTAGCGTGATAAGAGAAGTCGGAAAATCAACAATCAACAATCAATGTTCAAGCAAATTATACAAAAAAACCCGATCTAAATCTGTAAAGTAGTTCTCTCGCGAAAAGCGGACAGACATACAACCGGGTCTAAAAAACTATAAGAAATTTCATGCTTGGACCACAAAATTTTTAAAACCGTTTCTTAGCGAGCACCTATGGCCCAAGGGTAACCTACATTCCAAATTTCAGGTGCCAAGTCCTTATGGTTCGGGAAATTTCGTGATGAGTGAGTCAGTGGTATTTGGCTTATACTGTATATATATATATATATATATATATATATATATATATATATATATATATATACAGCCATACGAAAAAGTTTGGGAACCCCTCTCAGCCTGCATAATAATTGACTCTCCTTTCAACAATAAAGATAACAGTGATATGTCTTTCATTTCCTAGGAACATCTGAGTACTGCGGTGTTTTCCAAACAAAGATTTTTAATGAAGCAGTATTTAGTTGTATGAAATTAAATCAAATGTGAAAAACTGGCTGTGCACAAATGTGGGTTCCCTTGTAATTTTGTTGATTTGATTGCCTGTCACTGCTCAGTGCTGATTACTTGCAATGCCAAATTGGTTGGATTAGATCGTTAAGCCTTGAACTTCAGACAGGAGTGTCCAATCATGAGTGGTAAAAGGTATTTGAGATGGCCAATTGCAAGTTTTGCTTCCCTTTGCCTCTCCTGTGAAGAGTGACAGCATGGGATCCTCAAAGCAACTCTCAAAAGATCTGAAAACAAAGATAGTTCATTCTCATAGTTTAGGGGAAGGCTACAAAAAGCCATCTCAGAGGTTTAAACTGTCAGTTTCAACTGTAAGGAATGGAATCAGGAAATGGAAGGCCACAGGCACAGTTGCTGTTAAACCAACCCAGCAGGTCTGGCAGGCCAAGAAAAATACAGGAGCGGCATATGATCAGGATTGTGAGAATGGTTACAGACAACCCAGAGATCACCTTCAAAGACCTGCAAGAACATCTCGCTGCAGATGGTGTATCTGTACATCGTTCTACAATTCAGCGCAATTTGCACAAAGAACATCTGTGATGAGAAAGAAGCCCTTTCTGCACCCACTCCACAAACAGAGTTGCTTGTTGTATGCTAATGCTCATTTAGTCAAGCAAGATTCATTTTGGAACAAAGTGCTTTGGACTGATAAGACAAAAATTGAGTTATTTGGTCATAACAAAAAGCGCTTTGCATGGCGGAAGAACACCGCATTCCAAGAAAAACACCTGCTGCCTCCTATCAAATTTGATGGAGGTTCCATCATGCTATGTGGCTGTGTGGCTAGTTCAGGGACTGGGACCCTTGTTAAAGTCGAGGGTCGGATGAATTTAACCCAATATCAACAAATTCTTCAGGATAATGTTCAAGCATCAGTCACAAAGTTGAAGTTACGCAGGTGTTGGATATTCCAACAAGACAATGAACCAAAACACAGTTTGAAATCTACAAAGGCGTTCATGCAGAGGGAGAAGTACAATGTTCTGGAATGGCCATCACAGTCCCCTGACTTGAATATCATTGAAAATCTATGGGATGATTTGAAGCAGGCTGTCCATGCATGGCAGCCATCAAATTGAACTGAACTGGAGAGATTTTGTATAGAAGAATAGTCAAAAATACCTTCATCCAGAATCCAGACACTCATCAAAGGCTATAGGAGGCGTCTAGAGGCTGTTAGATTGGCAGAAGGAGGTTCAGCTAAGTATTGATGTCATATCTCTGTTGGGGTGCCCACATTTATGCACCTGTCTAATTTTGTTATGATGCATATTGCATATTTTCTGTCAATCCAATAAACTTAATGTCACTGTTGAAATACTACTGTGTCCATAAGGCATGTCATATATTAAAAGGAAGTTGCTACTTTGAAAGCTCAGCCAATGAGAAACAAAAATCGAAAGAATTAAGAGGGCTTCCCTTTTTCATATAACTGTATATATATATATATATATATATATATAATTGCCCTGCTCGTTATTTATTTTCTATATATTTCACATTTTATTTTCACACAGTTGAAGAAACGTCACTCGTGACCATCATTGTAAAATAGGGTTCAAATTCTTTATATACCTGCCACCAATGTAGAGCACGATTGCAGTGAATGTGAGCATTTTTCAGAAGTGTCTGTCATTGTTTCAAGACACCACTGCTTAGAATAACTAAATGTTTGTCCCACATCTTAGGTGGGATCATATAATTTATTTGGAAAATGCAGTTAATCAGAGTACTCAAACTTTTTGGAGCAACTGTAACCAGGTGTTAGTTGGTCACATCTTCATCCCAGTGTTATTTTTCATATTGTAAAATCTAAAGGTGCAGCATTAATGTTTTCAAATGTTCACACATAGTCTTCCATATTCCATAAAAATCTGCCAATAATTTGTATGTCGTTCTGACTGCATACAGGCAAAGTTGGTCAAAGTTGGTCGGCCTATCCAGTATGTAGTGGTGCAGAGGAGTACAATGGCACTCCCTGCACTAGAAAGTAGACAGTCCCTCATGTGATGTTAAATGTTATATTCAGTTTAAGTTTTAGGATGCTTTTGTATTTATTTATTTATTTGTTTGTTCAATACATGGAATATAATTAAAAGTGTAACGTACCTACATTTATAGCTGGTGGAGTGGTAGGACTGAAACCTGATCAGTGTCATCAGTCATAATTAAGGAAACTAATTCTCAAGTAATAATATCTAGTATTCTTTTTTGTCCGTGGTGTAAAGATCTGTGACATTCCAGTCTGCTCAATTTATAAATCTATTTTGACCATGAACATTTCTTCTTTATTGCATATTCTGTTTGCTCTAAGCAACAATATTTTCCACCTGACTCCTTTCCTCTGTCTCTCCCCTCTTGTCATACACTCCAGAAGTGCAGAATCATCTGAGAATTTCTGCAAGTGACCTGACCTGCTGTAATACTTATAGTCGGAGGTGTACAGGTAATGAGTCTAGCAGTGTAGCTAGTTGGGAAATTTGCATTACATGGTTGGAGGTTTTCAGACGAAGTATAATAAAAAAAAAAACAAAATTTCTTTGACATCTTGTAAAGCCCTTTGGGCTATATTCTTTATATAAAAATGTGCTGTAGAAATAAATGTTGTTGTTAAACTCATCTTTTTGAAACTATTTCTGAGCTTTAAGTTACAGGCATGAAGCAATAAATGTATGCATAAAACATGCCAATCTCATATCAATCTTCAGGTTTTACTGTTTCACAAAGTTTGCTTATCTATCTTTACTTTTGCGAGTCATTTCATGTTTGCCTGAATCTACTAGCAGGCAGTTCAGACTTTGACCCCGAACACTTTATTCAGCACATACTGACCTCATTTAGAAGTACAAATTTTGCAGAAATTGAAACATTTGATTCATACTTTTGGCGCAAGTACATTTATACCCCAAAAAGTACATAATTTCTAGCAGTGTAATCTGTTAAGAAGGTAAAAGAGGGAGATATTATACACTTATTTCAAAATAACAACAATATTTATTTCTATGGCACATTTTCATACAAATAATATAGCTCAAAGTGCTTTACATAATGAAGAAAGAGTAAAAAAGACAAAATAAATAAGAATTACAATTAGGGAACACTAATTAATGTAGAATAACAGTGGTACTCCTCTGGCACCCAATGAATCCTTCTTTCTGTAATTCATATGAAGTCTTTAGTGCTAATCAGTATCACAAACTACAATATGATCTCATAATCCACAGTGACCTGTCAGCCTCATCTTGGATGACTTGTGCATTAATGGCAGGTCAGAGCTTATTGCAGTATGAGTGTAGTGAAGCGCTCCGATTACATCAGGAGAACTGGAAACGGCTGCAATTTACCTTTTTTATGTTGGCCAAAACACGTTATGTTTTATGTATGTACACCAACACAATGTGAAAACTGGATGTAGCACCTCACTGGCCAGTGGGTGATAGAGTGTAGGTTGGCTGAGATTTTCTTGACATGTCTGCCAGTTCTCAGAGAAGTGACAACAGTTTGCCGATATAAACTGACAAAAAAGCAAAAAAAGTTCTTTAGTGCAAACACGCAGCGTTGCACCTCTTAAAATGGAACTACAATACAGTCTGTGAATCATGTCGCTTTTGAGGTGTAATACTGTATATCTATCACATTATCAACAACAACAACAACAACCTTTATTTCTATAGCACATTTTCATACAAATAGTGTAGCTCAAAGTGCTTTACAGGATGAAGAAAGAGAAAAAAGACAAAATATAAGAAAGTAAAATTAGGCAATACTAATTAACATAGAATAAAAGTAAAGTCCAATGGCCGGGGAGGACACAAAAAACAAAAAAAAAAAAAAAAACCCCAAACGGCTGGAGAAAAAAATAAAATCTACAGGGGTACAAAGGCCACGAGACCACCCAGCCCCTCTAGGCATTCTACCTGACATCAATGACCTCAATCAGTCCTCATGGTATTCAGGGTTCACATGGAAGGACTTGATGATGACGGTCATGTGGACTTCTGGCCTTTAATCCATCAATGAAGGGACATCACGGTGCCCTGATTAGGTGGGAGTGGCACAGATCAGCGTCACAGAAAACCGGAAAGAGAACAGCACAGAAAGTAGGGGTTAGTATGGATTTTGGAGACACCATGAATAATAATGACAATTAATCGAATATACAGAGCTTTAGGATTAAACTAAAATTAAGTTATGAGAAAGCCATGTTAAAGTAATGAGTTTTCAGCAGTGTTTTAAAGAGCTCCACCGTATTAGCCTGGTGAATTTCTATCGGTCAGCTATTCCACATTTTAAGTGCCTAACAGCAGAAGGCCGCCCGCCTCACCACTTCTTTTAAGTTTAGCCCTTGGAATTCTAAGCAGACACTCATTTGAAGATCTAAGGTTACGATTTGGAGTGTAAAGGTGTAAGACATTCCGAAATATAAGATGGATTGAGATTATTTAAGGCTTTGTAAACCATAAGCAGTATTTTAAAGTCAATTCTAAATGACACAGGTAACCAGTGTAGTGACATCAGAACTGGAGAAATGTGCTCAGGTTTTTTTTTCCTAGTTAAATGTATTTGGATTTTCTTTTCCTAGTTAAATGTGCTCAGATTTCCATCCATCCATTATCCAACCCACTATATCCTAACTACAGGGTCACGGGGGTCTGCTGGAGCCAATCCCAGCCAACACAGGTCACAAGGCAGGAAACAAACTTAGGCAGTTACCCATGCGAGAAAGTGTTTTTCCGGTGTACCCCTGTATACCATAATGTATGTAGTAGTATAGGTGACTTCAGAGTTCTCATTTTTATCCAACACTTTAAGGTGCAGTGATACCGCTGCTGCCTTGTAGTAAGAAGACCAGGGTTTGTGTCTCGAGTCCTCCCTACATGGACTTTGCATGTTTTCCTCATGTCTGCGTGACTACCTCCAGGTGCACTGGAATCCTCCCACCATCCCAAACTGGATTGGCGATGCTAAATTGGCCTTAGGGCTCGTTATTCTTCATGCTCAGAATGCGTACGCGCAGCCATCATGGCATCCACGCGTTCCCAGCATTCATTTGATGCGTCCTCTGAAGCAGGTCCTCGGACATGAATGCGACGCGTGCGCGAGTTGCAGTACCAGCAAAAAGTTGGGGGGCGCAGTGTGATAAAAGCTGGAATGTGACGTCAGAGTCTGTGTTTACTATCTACATGTGACAGAAAGCCGCTATGAAGATTTTCCGGGATCGATGTGCGCGCTTCGATGTTTGATGAATGGTTCAATGTGGTGAAGCAAAATGCCGACATACAGATGCATTCGTAGTGCTTTTATATTCAAGAGTCGCATATTCCCTATCGTAATGACACGATACATTTTAAAAGTCTCCCATACCGTCTTTTGTGCCGTCTTTTTTTTTCTGGGGCTTCCTCCTGACCTGACAGCAGCGGCAAACAGCAATAGATCACCACACAGAGCACATTACATGTCTGATATTTCAACTCTCTGCACATTTAGAATCCTTAGATTTATACTTGATATCACTTTCATGATGAAATGCATTAAAATATGTATGTTACATTTACAGATAAATTGGTAATTTCGCTTAAATAATGAATACTGTTGTTAATTGCACACATGGCGGTGACATGGTGGCTCTGCTGCCTCACAGGGAGTCACGTCACTGGTATTCTCTGCCTGGAGTTTGCATGTTTTCCTGCTGGGTTTCCACACTGTGCTCCGGTTTCCTTCCAAAGACGTAAAGGTTTGATGACACTAAAATGACGCCAGTGTGAGTGAGTGAGTGAGTGCTTGTATTCACCTTGCGATGAGCTGATGCCCCATCTAGGGATTGTTTCTTCCTCATGCCCAATGCTTGCTAGAATGGACACATCTCTGGATTGATGGATTTAATCATTAAACATCCTTTTTAGAGATACTGCGGCAAGGTGTCTTCGGAATTTAATGGATGTTTCAGGCAATTCACGACACAGCAAAGCCGAACCTGTTCTCACCGTGATGATATCTCGCACTGCCACCTGATGGATTCTTCCAGATTTACGTAAAGTACGCACGCAAGTATGAACAGTAAAACAACTTGCGTAGCAGGAGCGTCCGCTGGAGCATGCATCGCGTCACGTGAAGTATAAACCCAGCCTTAGTGTGTGATTGGGGTGTGCGTGTCTGTGTGTGTGTGTGTGTTCACCCTGCATGTTCACTGGCGCCCTGTCCAAGGTTTGTTCCTGTCTTGTGCCCTACGGTAGCTGGGATAGGCTCCAGCACCCCCCCAAACTTAGTTCAGGGCAAAGCGGTTTAGAAAATGACTGATTGACTTCACTGTGTACTTACCTATAGCACCCATCCATCTTCTGAACCTCCTTTATCCGGAGCAGGGTCACAAAAAACCTGCAGCCTATCCCAGCAAGCATAACATGCAAGGCAGGGTGCCAGTCCATCACAGGGTGAACACACTTACACACAATACACTCACTAGGGCCAATTTAGCATCGCCAGTCCACCTAACCTGCATGTCTAAGGGAGGAAACCGGAACACCCGGAGGGAATCCAGGCGGGCATGGGGAGTACCTGTACCAGGAGTCTCCAACGCCAGTCCTGTAGCACTACTGTGACTGGAGGTTTTCATTCTCTTTTTCTAATTAGTGACCAGCATTTGCTGCTAATTATCTTCTTTCCCTTTTATTTTAATTGACTTGTTCTTTATAAGATTCAGCTTATTGAATTGCTGCATTTTATTCCTTAACTCTTTCAGGGCTGATGTCGACTTTTGTCAAAAGGAGGAGTTGACGATGGTAATCAACTGTAAACTGTGACAAAACCAACTGTTATGTTTTAGTTGGACTCTCTTTGCTAGAAGGAAAGTTAGCTTCATTGGTCTGACCGAGATTTCCTGCACTCCTGTGAGTAACAAGGCGCAAACAATGGCAAAAATGGCACTGACATCTGGCAAGAGATCCAAGTGGATGCGTAAAGCAAAATACTCCGTGGACGATGTTTTGCCTCTTATCTCTGAACTGGACTATGACTTGTCGGACTCCAATTTTGATACAAGCGATCGAAAACGAATGTGAGGTTTCAGCTTTAGCTAACTACTCTCCTGCTAATCGTGGTGCTGAATAGGTTCATGTAGCTGACACGCCAACAGCACTGTTCACCCGGGAGGACTGTCACTTAAGAGGTAGAAACCAGATTGCAATGCACTGTGACCGTGACCGCCGCTAATGCCCTAACCACACAAAGACAGTCTGGCAGTATGCCTGCCACACATTCTTGGCAAACTAGCGGCTACAGCATGCAGCAACAGACGTTTTGTGTTGATTTCTGTGTGAAGCCATTGCTTTTCAGAAAATTATGTTTTTTGGAAAAAACATTCAGCCCTCAAAGAGTTAAATGGCAGCCAAACCGGAGTGGGATGTGAGACAGCAGATGACCAGCAAAGTTGGGGCCTCAAACAGTAACCAATTTCACTCCAACCAGTTTCTTAGTAAGAGGTCGACTCTTGTTGTTAATGAAGCCGGTTATTTAATTCCATGGCTCGCTGGTGCTCTCGTTCTGAAAACAGCAGACATTTCCAAAATGGATGATTTTCATTTTTCTAAGGCCTCGATTGAAAGGTATTGTGGGCCTGAGCTGATCAATATTCCTGAGACCTTCATCTTTATTTATTTTCAGATATCACATGATGGACACAGGTCAGCTGTTCATGTGTTGGATCATTTTGTATCTCATTATTGTTTGACTGCTAATTAAGGATAAAAGAAACAATTAAGGAGTCCAAGTCTTAATTAGCAAGTCAATTGAAATTAAAGAAAAAGCAGTTAATTAGCAGCAAAAACAGGTCTCTCTATTATAATAAAAACAATCCTGCGATGAGACGAGACTTTTTGGAAGATTTGTCGAAACTTTGGCCATGAGATGTTTTCAAGTCACGCCCTCCTCTCAACCATAGAAAACCAGGCACACGGTACTCTCACCTCTCATTCATGTGAATGCTTTTGACAGACACAGTTCTTGCTCAGACGAAACGAGACATTTCATCCTGAAGGGTTATCAACAGTAAAAATGAGTACAGAGAAACAATGATATCAAACGAATTAACGGCAAAAATGACGATCGGTTAGACTGCAAATTGGTTAAATTCGTATCAATAGCCTCTGCTGAAACAGTTGGTGGTGATGGTGCTGAAGATGAAAACATCAACTTACAATATCACAAAGAATATCTACAAACATTAGCACCGTTTGGTCTTCCACCGCATGAATTACTGTAGAAAGAAGGATGATCTAAGAAAGGCAATGTACAACCCCAAATTAGAAAAAGTTGGGACAGTGTGGAAAATGTGAATAAAAAAAGAAAAAAGCAAGTTATAAATTCTCCTCAAATTTTATTTCATTGCAGACAGTATGAACACAAAATAATTCATGTTTTTTTGTCAACATCATTTGATTTGTAAATAAATATCCATTCTTGCCATTCAGGCTTGCAACATATTTCAAAAAAAGTTGGGACAGTACAGCATTTACCACTTTGTACAGTTCCCCTGTCTTTTAACAACACTTAAAAGACGTTTAGGCATTGAAGAAATCAAGTGACTAGGTGTTGCAGGTGTTAGTTTGTTAGGTGCGCAACATTACGGGGTCTTCGTTGACGCATTTTTTGTTTCAAAATGCGCCAAACATTCTCTATAGGAGACAAATCAGGGCTGCAGGCAGGCCAGTCAAGCATCCGCACCCTCTTCTTACGCAGCCATGCCTTTGTTATGTGCTCAGTATGTGGTTCGGCATTGTCTTGCTGAAATAAGCATGGGCGTCCCTGGAAAAGACATCGTCTTGAAGGCAGCATTTGTTCCGCCAAAACTGAGATATACTTCTCAGCATTGATGGTGCCATCGCAGAAGTGCAAGTTACCTTTGCCGAAGGCACTGACACAACCCCATTCCATGACAGATCCTGGTTTTTGGACTTGTATCTGGTAACAGTCTGGATGGTCCTTTTCCTCTTTGGTCCGCAGCACACGGCGTCCATTTCTTCCAAAAAAGATGTGAAAAACCGATTCGTCTGACCACAATACACGTTTCCACTGCACAATGGACCATCCCAGATGCCTCCGAGCCCAGAGAAGTTGACGCCGCTTCTGGACACTTTTTATGTAGGGCTTCCTTTTGGCACAGTACAGTTTTAGCTGGCATTTCCTAATGTAACTACGTACTGTAGTGCTTGAGAGTGACTTCCTGAAGTAGTCCTGAGCCCACGCAGTTATATCATTTATTGATGAATGACGGTTTTTAATGCAGTGCCGTCTGAGGGCTCGGAGATCACGGCCATTCAGTTTAGGCTTGCGCCCTTGGCCTTTGCGCACGGTAATTTCTCCAGATTCCCTGATTCTTTTCACTATGTTATGCACTGTAGAGGGAGGAATGCCCAAATCTCTTCCTATCTGTCTTTGAGAAACGTTTTTCTTCATCATTTCAAAGATTTTTGCCCGCACTTGGTGGCAAACTGGCGATCCTCTGCCCATCTTTGCTCCTAAAGGAGTAGGCCTTTCCTCGATGCTGCTTTTGTACCGAATCATGATTGCAATCACCTGTTAACATCACCAGTTTCAAATCACATCATTATTTAGTTATTAGACCTCATTACTACCCCTGAATTGCCCCCATCCCAACTTTTTTTGGAATGTGTTGCAAGCCTGAATGGCAAGAATGGATGTTTATTTACAAAAAAAAAACATGAATTATCTTGTGTTCATACTGTCTGCAATGAAACAAAAGTTAAGGGAAATTTGTAAATTACTGCTTTATTTTTTTATTTACATTTTCCACACTGTCCCAACTTTTTCTGATTTGGGGTTGTAGTACATCTTTAGGGGATAACATTAGACAACAAAGGAGATCTTGATATGCCATTCGTATTAAAATGTTTACAGTTTCCCATTAGAATAGGTTTTGCAAAGACAATTTACAAATCTCAGAGCCAAACATTCGAAAAAGTCATTTTATTTAATAGAGAGAAAGAAACGAAATTCAATCACGGGCAGTTATACATTGCGTTGTCACAATGAAAGTCCAAACACAGAATCAAAATTCATTGCGATATTGACAAAAATGTAATTCAAACAATTGTTTTTACAGTAGGTTTTACAGTAAAAGTGTAAATTTTAAAATATTTTTGCGTGTTAATTTCAAAGCCAAACAGAATGAAATCGTATTACGCAACAAATGACTCTAACGCAACATGAAACATAATTTACATTCAAATTATTATGTTTTAATATTTTTTAGTATGGTTAATTACTCACTGTAATGTAAACTAGTTAGTAAATTGTACATCTGCATCCCCATATGCGAGCGGCAGAACCGCAAAGAGCCTAGCGTGTAGCGCAAGCACGGGGGTTGACGAGCGAAGCGAGCAGGGGTAGAACCCCCTAGTTACTAATAAAGAAAATGTTTAGAATGAAAACCTGCAGACCACAGTAGCCCTCCAGGAATGGAGTAGGAGACCCCCTAACCTGTACCAATTTAAGGGAGTAAAGTTTAGTTATGCTGTAGGTATACTTCACAGTTAGCAAGTAATTATAGTCTATGTGTTTAATATAACCTGAATATTTACTTTGCAGAATATTATTGACTTCTTTACTAAAAATAAAGTAATGTAAAAATAAGAGAAACTGTCCATCCATCCATTATCCAACCCACTATATCCTAACTACAGGGTCACAGGGGTCTGCTGGAGCCAATACCAGCCAACACTGGGTGCAAGGCAGAAAACAAACCCTGGGCAGGGCGCCAGCCCAGCGCAGGGCACACACACCTACACACCAAACACACACCAGGGACAATTTAGGACCTCCAATGCACCTAACCTGCATGTCTGTGGACTGTGGGAGGAAACCAACGCAGACACGGGGAGAACATGCAAACTCCACGCAGGGAGGACCAGGGAAATGAACCCGGGTCTCCTCACTGTGAGGCAGCAGTGCTACTACTGCGCCACCATGCTGCCCCTAAACTGGAATTTCTTTAATTTGAATATTTCACTTTTTTCATTATATTCTTAATATAAATTTTGCTTAATGCCAAACTTTTAGAAGTCACTTTTATATGTGACATTAATATTCTTCTCCAGTTGCAATTTGGTGTTTTGACTTTCCAGTCAGGTTCGTAAGGAAGGCTTTATGGTTCACCCTGTTGTCCTTTTTCTCAGTTATCAGAGTCCATTCTTAATATTATGAATGCAGTTTTATTCACATACACTCTTCAAATTACTTTAAATCTAACCATGATACTGTGTTTTTCTAGGGTCTCAGTTATTCCAATACAAGGGGACAAGAACAAACCCTGGACTGAACAGCACACTTCCAGACAGAGACCACTTAGAACTGCCAGTTATCCCAACCTGCACATTCTTAGAATGTGAAAGGAAACTGAAAAAATATCAGTCCCAAAGATACAAGGGAAATGTTGCAGCTCCACACAGACTGAGGCCCAGGGCTGATCTTTGTCGCAGGTCCCATTAGCTTTGAGACATCTACCTTTTAGTGGTATTTTCAATGTAAAACGTTAATAACTCATAAATGGAACCAATTTAAACTTAAAGATACCTTTCATATAATTCCGTATTATTGATTTATATATGTTACCAATCTGGGATATTTTAGCTTGATTACCATTTACAGTGGGATGCAAAAGTTTGGGCAACCTTGTTAATAGTCATTATTTTCCTGTATAAATCGTTGGTTGTTACGATAAAAAATGTCAGTTAAATATATCATATAGGAGACACACACAGTGATATTTGAGAAGTGAAATGAAGTTTATTGGATTTACAGAAAGTGTGCAATAATTGTTCAAACAAAATCAGGCAGGTGCATAAATTTGGGCACC
>JANRMT010062857.1:38707093-38733971 GCA_026402145.1 Polypterus bichir lapradei
CTATCAATCTATCTATCAGTCATATATTACCTATCTATCTATCTATCATATATTGCCATTCTATCTATCTATCTATCTTCAGCTGTATAGCGTCCAGACTCTGGAATGACCTACCGAAATTAATCAGATCAGCTGACTCCATGAATTCTTTTAAAAAACAACTCAAAACTCATATGTTCAGGAAGGCTTTTAGCTCAACTTGACTTTATTACCCTTCTCTCAGTTTACCGCTTTTCATCTCTGAATTTTCTGTCGTAATCTTCTTTATTGATTTATTTGGTTTGTACAATGCTATATACTGTATACCCTGTATATATAAATATAAATAAAATGTATTATTATTATTATTATTATCTATCAATCATATATTTCCATTCTATCTATCTATCTATCTATCTATCTATCTATCTATCTATCTATCTATCCATCCTACAATGCATGTTCCTAGCTGCTCATTCCATCACGGTGCACTAAAAGGCACCACTGGGTTCTACATCTCTCTGACTTTACAATGTAACCCCTAGTTGTGCCCATCTTCACCCTTTGGTCATTCGATCAGTTAGTCTTTATATTATATAGCTATTCTCACAAATGCACACCAAAACAAGGTGTTATAGAAAACTGAACAAGAAGAAAAATAAGAACACAAGAACATACAATACATTAGAAATTAAAGGAAATGTTGACTGTAGAGTAGCTAGAATGGTGTTATGCTATTTTTCCCTGATATAACAAAGTTCCTTGTTGTCAGTAAAGTATGACAGACATGTGCTTCTTTGAGAACTTGGCACAAACACCTGAAATGGAGCATTTTAAACTCTGTGGCATATTCAAAGTTCCCTGTATCATGCACCCAAACAAGTATCATTATTGTCTTTAGGTCACCATTTTAATTTACACAAAAGACACCCTTAATTTAAACAGCCTATTTTTCTACTTCCGAACAGCTATATAGCCACTTCATGAACTACGCACAATTATTTTTAGATGTGTGGCTTTGAGATGAGCTGACTGTAAATGTGACAACTCAAATAGCATATACAGTAGTCTCTTTCTTCCTTAAAGCCATGTCACTTAACACAACTTTTCCAGCGGTTTTTAGTCATAGGCTTAATTTACAGAAACTTAGCGAGTTGGAAGCAGTTGAGATGTACTGTACTCCCGTGACTGCCAGTCATATGCTGTGACATCAGGGTGGTCCACAAACCAATGTAAACAATTGATTCCTGTAGAATCATTTCTCCACAAGGCTTATTTCAGTCAAGGACAGCTTGCTTACCTATGAAATTTCAGCCTGACTGTGAAACATTTAGAAGTCACTCCATGTGGAACTTTTTTTGTATTGTTACTATAAACATACTGTTGGGGGTTCTTATCTGGCTAGAGTAAGCAAAAAAAAAAATCAAATCAAGAACATTTTAGCACTAAGGTGGTGTTTCCAGAACATTCCAGTTGTAAGTGGAAGTTTCCACAACAATCTAGTATTAAGTAAGAATTTCAAGAACATTCTCGTAGTAACTAGTTTATTCTATTCTTTAGAAGCATCTGGCAACAACCTATGAAAAGTGTTAAACTTCACAACTGATAAGTCATTACATGTAACACTCATTAATAGTAACAGTGTGTTACTTTTAATATAGGAGTTACTGAACTAACATGACTTCATCTAGTTTAAGATCTGACCCAGAAAACTGGTTGCTTGTAAAGCCAATCTAATACGATTACTACTTGGACTCGAAATGCAGTTTCACCATCTGAATGAAGGGAAAAACCTCCATGAGAGTTTACAACATGACCTGCAACAGCATATGACCAATGCATCATGAAGATTTATGCATCCGAAAACTGTTAAAGCTGCACAAGTACAATCTGGCTCTCAAGAAGAACAAAATGCGATTGCAAGAAAGTGACCGAATGAAAGAAGACACAGGCCGAGGTGATCTTCGAGAGCTGTGTGATATTGCCACAGAGGATGAGATGACAGAAATCAAGAAGGAAGAAGATGTGGCACCGCTAACATGTTATTGGCTGTCAGAATATAACAAGCGCAAGACACTTTAGGCATGTAAAACTGTGCTGGAATGCCATCACGGAATGATTCGTCATCCTCTGCGATTCCAGTTTTTGTTTTTGACAACCTTAGGAGACAACATTGGTGACTGAAGTTGTCAAGTCTGACACACTGCAAAAAATGCATATGCAAAAACTAAATAATCAAAAAAAAACAAATAATGAAATAGAACTTGTTTTGCATTTGTTTAGCTAAAAATAATAAGCTGCCAATGGGGAAAGGAAAATTTACTTGACAATGTTTTTTATAAATAAGCTAACTTATAAATAAGCTAGCTAAATTGGCAACTCAATAAATCTTACAATAAGGAAAACAAGATATAGCGGCTTTTAGCAGCACTACTTAAAATAGCCTACATCTCCCAGCAGCCCCAGCGGTGTAATGCTACTGGGCTGATTCGGAGGAAGCAGAGGTTGCTGGGAAGGAGATTAATCAGGCAGGCTCTTATATATGAACCAAAAAAGACATCAGGGATCACGATCATCTATCAGTTTTTTTTCAAGTCTTCATACACACGATTGGATTACAAACTACCACTACCTTGGATTACAGCAGCGTTTCTCAACCATTAAGTATTTACGACCCGAGTTTTCATAATAGTTTTAATCGCACCCCCCTAACGTTATTTTGAAAGGAGCCCACTAATACCAATTTGTTCTTTTTTAATTAATGATATATCATAGATAACAGGTTTCATTCATCGAAGTGTTCACTACCCAAATCGGTACTCGTGAATCTAAGATGTTTAACAGGCATTCCCGGTATTAACTTGTGGATTTGCCTGCGAGTATTTAGTGGCAGCGTGTCTATTAACTTGTGGATTTTTCTGCGAGTATTTGGCGGCAGCGTCACAAAGTTGTTTTTGTCTAGCTGCATCAGAAAATGTACCACGACATCTGAATGTAAAAGGCAGGCGGCATCTCTGGGCATGGAAACCACTCGGTAAGTGACAGTTCTTTGATCGATGGTGATCACCTCGATAGACATGTTAATGGGGGTACGTTTGGAACGGTAAAAGAAATGAGTACCTGAACAATGTAAACTAAGTCTAAAATACCTACACAATAACTATAAGCGCAATAAAAGAACAATAAAACAGCGGAGAAGCCGTGGATTAAATAAAAGGCTGCAGTTATCAGCAGGGAGACATGAATACCGTGGCGAAGCAAGGAAGGGAATTAAGAGACCGGAGCGACGGATGGCCTTATATAGGCAGGCAGCCAATTACATGGGAGGCGTGGGGATGGGGAACATAACGCTGCCTCACACGGCGACCGAGCTGCAGGCTATGGACGTATATATGTACGTAAGTAGGATTCAGTTATGACCGTTACGCGTAGAATTTCGAAATGAAACCTGCTTAACTTTTGTAAGTAACCTGTAAGGAATGAGCCTTCTACCTACACGGGAAGTTGGACAATTAGTGATGAGTGAGTGAGTGAGGGCTTTGCCTTTTATTAGTATAGATTATCGCCATTGGATAATTGGGGAGGGCCTTTGCGTACGTGTTTTTTTGTAATATTGTTATTTCTTTTTCATTATTTGATTAATATAGTCATTAATATTTATCGGTTCATTATGCTGTGTGTGTGCGAGAGTGTGCTGGGGTCAAGGCTGGTTGTGTTCCTGGAGTCCCTGCAATAATATAAATATACCTCTGTCTCTGGACAGTGTGAATCTTGGCGTCCCTGTGACCACTACAGGATTAATATAAAAAAAAACCAAACGTTTCACTTGCTTAGATTTTATTTTTTGCAGTGCATCACCTTCCAACAAGAAGTCGTGTGAGGAGAGGCCAGCTTCCCAGGTGACTTCAGATTGCCATACTGTATACGGCTGTGCACATGTGTGTTCCCTGCAGTGATCTGTCACTCTGTCCAGGGATATTTTTTCCCTTTTCTTACATTTACTGGTATAGATGATGGAAAAACTAAGGGTAGAAAATGAGAGTCTGTTTATTACAGATCATAGCTAAATATTAAATTAAGACTTGCAGAATAAAATAAACTGGATGGATTTTTTTTGCTTTCATTAAACATTATTCTCCTGCCGAGAATCACTAAAGCTCCCCCTGAGTCATTCGACTAAGGCCTTGATGCAGATAAGTTTTTCCATATGACTCTGTCACAGGCAATTCCCTTCTAAAGAGTGCAATGTGCACTAGAAATTTTGTTTATTTCTTTTTAATAGACATCTTCTCTTCCATCCCTCAGCTGAACCTTTTATTCCTCACCAAATCCTTCAAAACAGGAAGCCCATGTTGACAGGCTAGCAGGACAAACACAATAGCCAGTGATTACTTTCTGTAACTGCTGGTGAAACGGTACGCACGCATGAAGCTGTTCTGCACTTCGGCTGCCAGAGGGCGCTGCATGATAACCCTGTCACTAGACACAATGCCCACTGTGGCCAAAAGAAACTGCATTCCTTTTTTCTTTTATTTACAGTTTGAATGTAGTGAGAAGTCAAGCAAAATGTTAGAACATTAGAACACTCTAAAACAGGGGTCTCCAATGTTTTTTCCCCCCCAAGAGCTACTTTTACAAAATGAAAATGGCCGAGAGCTACTCATGTTTTCTAACGTTTATAATCGTAGCTTATTTTAACCCAAACAAACTGAATAAGCTTGTTTTGCTGAACATTTACAAAATGTTGGTGTCCACAACTCACATTTTGCATTAAAACATCACAAAAAAATATTGAGTTCACGTGCAAGTGTATTTTGTATGTCTGTATGCATTTTCTCGTGTATCTCACACTACTGAATTAAAACATGAATGCAGTCAAAACAAAACAATGCAATTCCAAATCAACAGATATGACTTTGATATTTGTCATTTTGTTACATGTCACTGTGTCACTTTATTCACATGTCCAGTCGCATGTGTGATGTTTTGTTTAG
The DNA here is from genome assembly GCA_026402145.1 of Polypterus bichir lapradei. Classification (NCBI taxonomy): domain Eukaryota; kingdom Metazoa; phylum Chordata; class Cladistia; order Polypteriformes; family Polypteridae; genus Polypterus; species Polypterus bichir. The sequence goes on from JANRMT010062857.1 coordinate 38,712,067, forward strand.
TTAGTCAGATGATTGGCACTGAGGTGTACGGTGGAGTGGAGCCACTCCGGTTCACTCTTATGGAGTCATTTAAATGTTCGTCTGTCAGTCTTGTTCTGAACTTTAACTTCATGACATTCACGTCAGACTCACAGAGGTATGGAGACCCAAACGAAGCAGACATTTTCAGAGCTGCTTGGTGAAGATTCTTCTAGTTATCTGGCTCTACTAAGCACCAGAAATGCTGAGAATGCTGTTGAGACTTTAACTGCACATTATGTTGAGGGTTTACTAATATATAATATATAAAATCCAATGTCTCTCTGTCTGTACGTCTGTCTGCTTTTCACGAGAGAACTACTTAACGGATTTAGATCGTGTTTTTTTCTACAATTTGCTTGAACATTCCAGTTGATTTTGCGACTTCTTTCATTTCACTATGTATCAGAGTTCGCTTGCAGTAATCGATTTATTTGTGCGAATCCGAGATCCACGCAATGGGCTGAGGGGGTTGGGGGGTGGGTTCTCCTCACTTACTCGCCAGCTTCGTGTATCTTAACTCCGCTTAGCTAGTGGACGAGAGAACAACTGAATTCAACTTTGTCTGATATTTAAAATAAAATGTTACTTAGGTCTTGATGAGTTTGAGTCCGGATATTCTCTTAAGTGTATGCCACATTGAAAAGATTGATTGCAATTCAGATTGTGGATCGTGATATGAGTTTTTTGGAAAGATCATCCACCACTAATTTGACTAATCAAGTTTTCAAATTTATGTAGGATTCATTAACCCTTTGGCAAGCTACTTGGAAAGGGGTTGCGAGTTACCGGTAGCTCGCGAGTGACATGTTGGAGACCCCTGCTCTAGACGAGAACAGGCCATTCATCCCAACAAAGCTCACCAATCCTATCCACTTATTTCTTCCAAAAAAACATTAAGTCGAGTTTTGAAAGTCCCTAAAGTCTTACTGTCTGTCACACTACTTGGTCTCTTATTCCAAGTGTCTATCGTTCTTTGTGTAAAGGAAAATTTCCTAACATCTATGTGAAATTTACCCCGAACAACAGGGGTCTCGAACTCCAGTCCTGGAGGGCCGCAGTGGCTGCAGGTTTTCATTCTAACCATCTTCTTAATTAGTGACCAGTTTTTGCTGCTAATTAACTCACTTTGCCTTAATTTTAATTGACTTGTTTCTTTTTTCTTTAATTAGCAGCCAAACAATAATGAGACACAAAACGAGCCGCCACATAACCAGCTCCCCTGCAGCCATCACACAATATCTGAAAATAAAGTAAGGTGATGGCCTCGGTAAGGCTGATCTCTCAGGTCACCAAAACATTTTGACAGTCAACAGTTCTGGAAACGTCTGCTGTGGCAGAATGAGAGCAGCAACAAGCCCTGGAATTAAATAATGAGTTTAATTAACAACAAGAATCGGCTTCTCGTTAAAAACGTGATTAGAATGAAATTGGTTGGAGTTTGAAGCCCCAGTTTAGCTGGTCATCTACTGGCTTGTTTCATGTCTCATTTCTGTTTGGCTTTCATTTAATGAAGAAAAGAACCATTACAGAGCACTGAATCCTTAAAAACAGGGCTATCAAAATGAAGGGAAAAAGAATTTAATTAGCAGTGAAAACGGCTCGCTGATTAGGAAAAGGGTTAGAATGAAAACCTGCATTCACTGCGGCCCTTCAGGCCTGGAGTTTGACACCCCTGCTTAAAAGTTTCCAGCTGTGTCCCTGTGTTCTTTATGAATTAATTTTAAAGTCCCTGTCTCGATCCACTGGACTAATTCCCTTCATAATTTTAAACACTTCAATCATGTTACCTCTTAATCTTCTTTTGCTTAAAGAAAATGACACCTTTTATTGGCTAACTAAAAAGATTACAATATGCAAGCTTTCGAGGCAACCCAGGACCCTTCACTCTTACCTCCTCATTGACATGGCATTCATTCGATGCCACAAAGATGAACTGTGCAAATCCAAAGATGGCCACACTGAGAAACACCCTGGCATGTCCCATTCTTGGTTGATTCAAGAAAATGTCCAGAGAGCACACAGAAACTTCACAGTTGGCACTGGGGGTGAATTTCTTTGTATGCAGTTGACTGTCCCATGCATAAAAAGGATCTGTAAGACAAGGATACGAGTTTGTTATGCATCTAAATGAAATGCATGCACACGTCTCAAAATGGTGACATTGAAACATACGAGTATGAACTCAGAAAAGCAATCAGACTGGCTAAACGTCGTTACGGGAGTGAACTAGAGACAACATTTAGCAGCTATAATGATTCATTTAAATTTTGTCATGGATTAGAGTAATTATAACTTATTTTGTCATGGAGTGCAGGAGCAGATCACTGTGAACAATTCAGAGTTAAAATACAAGTATGGATGACACTAATTACTAAATAAAGAACCAGTACCCATATACTCTGTTCAATGCTTGTATGGACTGGGTGTTGGGCAAGGTCGTGGGGTCCAGCGGCTGTGGGGCTTCTGTTGGTGAAGAGAGATTCACTGATCTTACTGACGATGCTGTGATCTTCCCAGAGTCAATGGAGGCTCTGATCAGGGCTCTCGAGAGACTGAGTGAGGAGTCTGAGTGTCTGGGCTTGTGAGTGTCCTGATAAAAACCAATAGCCGGGACCATCAGCAGTGTGTCTGTCTGTCTGTGGAGAGAGTGTCGACCTTGTCAAGAGGTTTACTTACCTTGTGAGTGACATTCATGTCTCTGGTGACTCTTCCTATGAAGTCAGTAGACGGATTGGGAGAACATGGGGGGTCATGAGGTCGCTGGAAAGGGGTGTGTGACACTCCTGATATCTGAAAAAGGACGAAAGTCCAAGTCTTTAGAGTCCTGGTGCTTCCTGTCTTGCTATATGCTTGCAAGACATAGATGCTATCCAGTGACCTGAGATGAAGACTGAACTCCTTCATGTGTGTCTCTTTGGAGAATCCTTGGGTCCCACTGGTTTGACTTTGTGTTGCTCATGGAGTCCCGAATGAGGCACATGACCTGCATTTTGAGGAAGTGTCAGTTACGGCACTATAGCCATGTGGCTCGATTACCCAAGGGTGATCCAGCTCGTAAGATCCTCATTGTTGAGAACCCGAGGTCACCCACGTAACACCTGGCTGTGGCAGATAGAGGGTCATTTCCGGAGGGTGGGACTGGACTGCGTGTCTGCCTGGGGGTTTCCAACCAGGATCCCGAGTTGTTTCGTTGTGTAGTGGGTGCAGCAACATGCTCTACTGGTGCATGCTCCCTAACTTGACATGACACATATACAGTGCCCTCCATAATGAATGAGACAGAGATACATTTGTCCTTAATTTCCCCCTCTGCTCCACAGTTCAAATTACAAATCAAACAATTCAGACACAATTAAATTGCACATTGCAGGCTTTCATTTAAGGTGATTTGCACACATTTGGGTCACACAACACGTTTACTACATGCTACCCAAACACTTCAGGGTACAATAATGTTTGGAAACTGCCATGGCAGGTCTGTTAAGGCTGTCATATTTAGGACTTTGTTGCATATCCGTTGCATGCAGTGACCTCTTGAGGTCTGAGATTCATAGACAGCAGGTGCTGAGGATCTTCTCTAGTGATCCTCTGCCAAGTCCCTCATGCAGCCATCTTCAGCTGCTGCTGCTTGTTTCAGGGGGGCTTGTCCCCTTCAGTTTTCTCTTCAGCCCGACCATTTAAGAATTTTCCATTTTTTAGCTTTGATAAACTCCAGTATTGCCTCAGCAGCTCTGCTAGGCCTCTCTTCAGCTCCCTCTTGTTTGGGGGGCTTTTCCCCTTAAGTTTTCTCTTCAGCTCAATTTGATTCAAGTAATTAATTCAGTCATTTGACAAACTCCTGTGTTGCCTCAGCAGTCTGTTTGGATCGTCATCTTGTGTACTGAAGTGCCGTCCAACGTGGTTGGGGGCCTCTACTGGAACTTGAGCAGATCAGATGTTTCTACACGCCTCAGAATTCATTGTGCCACTGCTGTCAGCAGTTCCATTATCCATGAAGAGAAGTGGGCCAGGACCTGTGGCAGCCATACATGCCCAAGCCATAATACCCCTAGCACCGCCTTGTTTAAAAGATGAGGTGGTCTGCCTTGGATCTCGGGCAGTTCCTTTTCGGCTCCACACTTTGCTCTCGCCATCACTCTGATGAGGCTCATCTTTGTCTCTTCTGCCCACAAGACCTTTTCCCAGAATTCTGCAGGCTCTTTGTTGTCCTTAATCACAAACTGTAATCATGTCATGCTGCTTGTGTGGTTTGCATCTTGCAATGTGTCCTCTGCGTTTCTGTTCATGAAGTCCTCTGCTGAAAGTCTTCTCTGACACACACATCGGCCCCCGATGACTGTTTCTGGTCAATCGCACAGATGTTTGGGGCTGTTTCTTTACCACAGTGGGGATTCATCTATCATCAGCAATGGAGGTCTTCCTTGCCCCACCAGTCCCTTTGTTATTACAGAGCTCCCCAGTGTGTTCTTTCTCCTTCATGATATTCCAGACAGCTGACTAAGGTCATCCTAAGGTTTTATCAATGTCTCCAATGATTTGATTCTTGTGTTTCAGCCTCGTAAAGGCTTCTTTGGCTTTCACTTGCACAGCTTACGTCCTCAAGTTGAACTTCAGACTCCAAAGGGAAGAAGCAAGCCGAGGTATCTCATGAAGCCATGAAACCCACCTGAGGAATCACAAACATCTGGGACACCAATTGTCCCAAATGTTACGGTGCCCTGAAATGGGGAGACCATGTAGAAAAAGTGCTGTGTGACCGAAATGTATGCAAACCCACTTAAACGAAAGTCTGCAATGTGCACTTTAATCACGATGTGTGAAATGTTTGATTTGTAATTTTAAACTGTGGCACAGAGGAGCAAATCAAGAAAAAGTTAGGGTAAGGATTAGGGGTACACTACCCTAACCTACCCCTAACCCGAACAATATGCAAGTCAAGTCAAGTTGGGGAGCATGCACTGGTACAGTGTGTTGCCGCACCCACTTCACGGCGAAACAACTCAGGATCCCGGTTTGCAACCCCACCAGATGGTCCAGTCCCGACCTCTGCCGCAGCCAGGCGTTACGTGGGCAACCCCTTGGCGTTGTCCAGCCTCTCAGGTCCCCAACAATGAGCATCTTACGAGCCAAATCTCCCTCGGGGAAACGCACCACATGGCCATAGTGCCGTAACTGATGCTCCTTCACAATGCAGGTTATGTGCCTCATTCCATGAGCAACACAAAGTCAAACCAACGGTACCCAAGGATTTTCCGGAGAGACACCAAAGGAGTACCAAAGGAATCTAGTCTTCATCTCAGGTCACTGGATAGCGTCCATGTCTCGCAACCACATAGCAAGACAGGAAGCACCAGGACTCTAAAGACTTGGACTTTCGTCCTTTTGCATAGATATTGGGAGCGCCACACACCCCTTTCCAGCGACCTCATGACCCCCCATGCTCTCCCTATCCGTCTGCTGACTTCACAGGAAGAGACACCAGAGACATGAATGTCACTGCCAAGGTAAGTAAACCTCTCAAGAAGGTCAACACTCTCTCCGCAGACAGACACACGGCTAATGGCCGTGCCCAAGAGGTCATTAAAGGCCTGGATCTTATATAAATAAATACATAATATGCAGAGTACTGTAAAACATTTAAGCTAAATTCAGAGGGACACAAAACAAATAAACTGAACCCGCCAACTGTAACAGTGATCGCAGCTGGTCTGACTTTCCCTCTGCCGTTTTCTTTCTAACTTGCCTGCCAAATGAATTTACGCATCATGAGTTAACCTGGGATGGGCCGCCCCATGAATTGTTTGCATGCATTTCACTGCTCTCTGCACCCACGCTAACTCTTAGCAGTTCACAGCATTTACAACTGAGCTGATTTTATCATCACCTTGGCATTCACAGTTGCACAATTGAGGGAAAAACACCCCGAGTGCTTTAGTCCTCAGTGCGAGAAGCAAACACAACATAAACTTCCATCCTGTGAAGTAAACAGATATTACACTGAATAAGCAACAGTGTAACTTCTCATGGGAAACAACAATTAAGAAAAGGGGCAAAACAAAAAGTGAAAAACATAAAAAGGCAACACAGGCAATATAAGAAATGCTCTTTTGGCGCATTCAAACTGCTGTCTTTGAGAATGCGTGCATTGCATACAATGGCAGGATTTGTCTTCCGGAAGCTGGGAACTTCAAGCCCTGACAATTAATGGGGCAGTATGTTATGGCCCTACAGTCATCTGGCACCCAATGAATCCTTCTTTCTGTAATTCATACGAAGTCTTTACTGCTAATCAGTATCACAAACTACAATATGATCTCAGAATCCACAGTGACCAAGCAGTGAGATCTTCAACTTTGACTCCGTTGCTCTGAGACCAACGTTCTAAAACAAGCCCAGGTAAATGAGGACAGGGGGCCTCGTTTATAAACTGGCTCAAAAGATGTGTGTGCAACTTCCCACACAAACACCAAGATTTGTAAAAGAAAACTTGACAGAGGAACGTGTGGTTATTTACTGCAACTCTGACCCGTGTGTACGCAGCACTACAGAGAAAGCTGGAAATCACGACACCCTCGATAAAGTAGGGAAATGCAGGTAAAAGGGCTAAATGACGACTCACATGCATAATAATTCATATCATTGAGCTTTTATTAGTATGTGCGCAACCCAAAAAAGACATCAATCGATTGCAATGAGTGCAGAATGCAGCTGCTAGAATCTTAACTAGGAAAAGAAAATCCAAGGACATCACCCCAGTCTTAATGTCACTACACTGGTTACCTGTGCCATTTAGAATTGACTTTAAAATACTGGGTGGCTGGTTTACAAAGCCTTAAATAATCTGCTCCATCTTATATCTCAGAATGCCTGTCACCTTACACTCCAAATCGTAACCTTAGATCTTCAAATAAGGGTCTGCTTAGAATTCCAAGAGCTAAACTTATAAGAAGTTGTGAGGCGGCCTTTTTCTGTTACGCACCTAAAATCTGAAATAGCTGACCGATAGAAATTCATCAGGCTAATATGGTGGAGCACTTTAACAAACTGCTAAAAACACATTATTTGAATATGGCTTTCTCAGAGCTACATTTTAGTATCGCCCTGATATTCTGTATATGCATTTAATTATCATTTTTTTTCGCAGCTCCACAATCCGTACTAACCCCTACTTTCTCTGCTGTTCTTTTTCCAGTTTTCTATGGTGACAATCTGTGCCACCACCACCTGATCAAAGCTCTGTGATGTCCCTACATTGATGGATTGAAGGCCAGAAGTCCACATGACCGTCATCATCATCAAGTTCTTCCATGTGAACCCTGAATACCATGAGGACTGATTGAGGTCATTGATGTTAGGTAGAATATCTAGAGGGGGCTGGGTGGTCTCATGGCCTCTGAACCCCTGGAGGTTTTATTTTTTTTTTCTCTAGCTGTGTGGAGTTTTCTTTTTTTTTGTTTTTTCTGTCCTCCCTGGCCGTCAGACCTTACTTTTTCTATGTTAATTAGTGTTCCTAATTTTATTTTCTTATTTATTTTGTCTTTTTACTCTTTCTTCATTATGTAAAGCACTTTGAGCTACATCATTTGTATGAAAATGTGCTATAGAAATAAATGTTGTTGTTGATGTGATGAATATATTACACCTCAAACGTGACATGATTCACAGACTGTATTTTAGTTCCATTTTAAGAGGGACAAAGCTGCGTGTTTGCACTAAAGAACTTTTTTGGTTTTTTGTCAGTTTATATTGGCTACCTGTATATCTCAGCTAACCTACGCTCTATTACCAACTGGCCAGTGAGGTGTTACATCCAGTTTTCACATTGTGTTGGTGTATATCCATAAAGCATTGCATGTTTTGGCCATCGTACAAAAGGCAAGTTGCAGCCGTGTCCGGTCCTCCTGACATAATCGGAGCACTTTACTACACTCATATTGCAATAAGGGCACCTGGCGAAAATGAAACTTGCTTTCGTTAACCTTAAGCTGTGACATGCCATTAATGCATTAAGTCATCCAAGATGAGGCTGACAGACGTCATGTCTCCATGGTTGCAGTTAACCCGTGATTCATTTATTTTTTATTTACTAGGGAGCTTCGTCCCCGCTCACTTCGCTCGTCAACCCCCCAACCTGCACTATGCGCCAGCCACTTCTCGTCTCTGCCACTAGCGTATGTGGATTTCACTTTCACTAAACAACAAATCTTTTAATTCTTGTGAATACGCCTCTTCATTGGGAAGAAACACTACTTTTTCCTGATAGCAACATGAATCAAACGATCTACAAGTCTCTGACTTAAAGTTTAAATCCGAACAATATTTTCGATCTCTTTTCGCTGTTCCGTTATTTCACCGAGTAATAATTTCCGTTTGTTTGCGCTAATGCGATCTTTACTATCATTTTTTTAGACTTTCAAATTTTAGTACTTTAATTATCTCTAACCTGCTCTGCATGTGTGTCACGCCAACATTTTTGAATTCTTTACAACGTTCTACTTTGTCTTCTACTCTTTGTCTTTTATTTCCAGCCCCGGGCGTGGTTAAATCTCTTGACACAAAGTCTCGTCTCGCAGAACTTGGAAGTATCTCTCTGAAAAAGTCATGTCTCGTCCCAGGCTAAAAAATCTCGTCTTGTCCCAGGATTTTTTTTATAGAATAGAGAGATTTATTATTAATTTATTTTCAGACAAAGTAGCTTTAGCAGGCCTGATGGTGTTGCACCTGATTGCTGGTTTGTTGGTGACGTAATGTTCTGAACTCTCATTGTACTATTCAGTGTAAAAGCAATCATGTCAGTATGGCTACCCTCACAGACAGTGATACCTTTTACCTTTCCCTGACCTCCATAATGCAGTGGAGAGACACTATAATGCCATGCCACACATGATCTTGCATGCTCAGTTGTGTGGCACAGACAGATAATCTTGAATACAGGAGGTGGGGGTCTCAATATGTCATGTGGGAGACTGCTCTACCAGCCAAAGAGGTTCTGCAGCATCATAATTGCATATGCATGAGGCTGATTAGCATGCTCCATATATGGATGTTTCTGGTTGGTGTTCGAGGTGTATTTACATATGGACATTTATAAGGTGAGTGTGACTTATAAACATTAAATTGCATAGAAATATGTGCAAGCCAGATTTTAAAAATTAGATTTTTTTTGGGGGGGTACGAATTTTACTGATTTTTTTGGTGGGCACATATTTTCACACTCAGATCCACGCCAAGTCTTATAAATGAGATCTCTATAACCCTAAACTGCAACAGGATTGACAAAAGTCTTTCTTGTCTTTTTGGGGAGTCAACGCTTTGTCAAAGAACAGGGTCTTTTAAAGCCCATTGCAACATTCGTTGTGTGATTTTGGGCTATACAAGAAATAAACTGTTGCTGCTTACTCGTACATAGCCATACGCTTGTAAACTGGGCACAATGGGGTTTTTCCGTTGTCCTGTTGAAAAATGGAAGAGATGTCCCAGCAAAAGATGGCATCTGAATGGGAGCCTATGTTGCTCCAAAATTTGTACATATTCTTGTTCATTGATGGTGCCCTCAAAGATGTACAAACTACCTACACCACACAAAATCTTGCCATGACAGATGCTGACTTTTTAATCTCTCACTGATGGTCCTTTTCTCCTTTGGCTCAGAGAGCACAGCAGCCATTTTTAACAAAAACTATTTAAATGTTGACTCATTGGACCAAAAAATATGATTTTGCTGTTCTACATTCCATCTCAGATGAGACGAACCCCGGAAAAGTGGACGGCACTTCTGGACAGAGTTAATATACGGCCTCTGCTTTGCATAGTAAAGCCTTAACGTATATATATTGATGCAGCGGCGAACAGTGTTGACTGGCAAAGGTTTATCGAAGTATTCCATGCCATGATAGCCATTGCAGACGCACGACAATTCTTAAGGCAGTGATGTCGGAGGGATTAGAGCAGATGGTGGCCAACTCCGATCCTGGAGAGCCACAGTGGCAACAGGTTTTCATTCAAACCATTTTCTTAATTAGTGATTAGTTCTTGCTACTAATTAATTTCATTTAATTGATTTGCTATTTAGGGTGGCACAGTGGTAGCGCTGCTGCCTCACAGTAAGGAGACCTGGGTTCGCTTCCCGGGTCCTCCCTGTGTGGAGTTTGCATGTTCTTTCTGTGTCTGCGTGGGTTTCCTCTGGGTGCTCCGGTTTCCTCCAAAAGACATGCAGGTTAGGTGGATTGGCGACTCTAAATTGTCCCTAGTGTGTGTGGGGTGGTGTGTATGCGTGCCCTGCAGTGGGCTGGCGCCCTGCCCGGGATTGGTTCCTGCCTTGCACCCTTTGTTGGCTGGGATTAGCTCCAGCAGACCCCCGTGACCCTGTGTTCAGATTCAGTGGGTTGGAAAATGGATGGATGAATGGATAAATTTGCCACTTTTGCTCATTAATTTAAATTCAGTTATCCATAATGACAAAGTGAACACAAGTTTTCAGAAAGTCTTGCATGGGTTTCCTCCGGGTGCTCCGGTTTCCTCCCACAGTCCAAAGACATGCAGGTCAGGTGCATTGGTGATTCTAAATTGTCCCCAGTGTGTGCTTGGTGTGTGGGTGTGTATGTGTGTGTGTGCCCTGTGGTGGGCTGGCATCCTGTGCGGGGATTTGTTCCTGTCTTGCGCCCTGTGTTGGCTGGGATTGGCTCCAGCAGACCTCCATGACCCTGTAGTTAGGATATAGCGAGTTGGATAATAGATGGATGGATGGATGATTTGCTATTTAAGACTCTGACCCTTTAAATCAGGGCTTGGGGAACATCAGTCTTGGAGGGCCGCAGTGGCTTCAGGTTTTTGTTCCCACCCAACTGCTTCATGAGAAATCATTCATCGCTGATGGCACACTTATTGCTCAAGTGACGTTTTTCTGCTTTATTTTAGTTGTCTTGCTTGTTAAGATTTTGAACCCTTGTTTTTTTAGTCTTAAACAGTTGTATTCAGTGTTTAAACTGCTCCTTATTAGCAAAAAGATACAAATGACAAAGCAACCATCCGCTCTATATCTAGCTTGTCACCATTTCCACCTATGCGTATTCATTATTCATCATTTGGTTTAATTAAGTATTTAGAAGGAAACAGAAGAGAAAGTGAAGAATGGAAAATTACTCCTCCGTTTTAGGCTTCAAATCATTTGGATGATACATCTCTCTATTATAAAAGAAAATCTTGAGACAAGACGAGAATATTGCCAAGAGATTTTCTCAAGTTCCACCCTCCTCTCCACCATTTCCGGTTCATGGCCCACGCCCGCAGTCCTCTCACCTCTCATTCGTGTGAATGCTTTTGTCAGATACAGTTCTTCCCCTCTCAGCTCTTATAAATTTTTACGTTTTCCTCACTTTAAGTTCCCAATAAAAGAAGGCTTACTATGTCCAAATTTTATTGAAGAATTTTTCCCAAAGGGTTATCAACAGAAGAAATGAGTACACGGGCAATCCTACCACCAAGAAATGATGAAGTCAAACGAATTAATGTGAAAATTGTCGATCGGTTACACGGCAAATTGGTTAAATGCGCATCAATAGACTCTGCTGAAACAGTTGGTAGTGATCGTGCGAAAGATGAAAATATCAACTTAAATCATCACGAAGAATATCTACAACTGTTAACACCGTCTGGTCTTCCACCGGCCAAATTACTGTTGAAATAAGGACGTATTGTAATGTTATTGCGTAATTTATGTCTGAGTGATGGGCTATGCAATAGGACAAGATTAGTTGTACTGAAAATTGGTTGAACAACTCTAACATGTAAAATTTTAACAGGCGACAAGAAAGGTAATGTAGTACATCTAACATGAGACACCAAAGGAGATCTCGAAATGCCATTTGTATTAAAATATTTAGTTTCCCATTAGAATAGCTTTTGCTATGACAATTAACAAAACTCAAGGACAAACATTCGAAAAAGTCGGTTTACTTATTAGAAAGAAAGAAACGATATTCAGTCATGGGCAGTTATACGTTGCATTGTCACGATTTAACTCCAAACACGGAATCAAAATTCAATTCGATATTCAAGAAAAGTTCATTCCAAATATTGTTTTTACTGAAGCGTTACAGTAAAAGTTTAAAAAAGTATTTGTGTGTTATCTTCAAAGCCAAACAGAAGAAAATGTATAATGCAACGAATACCTCTAACGCAACATAAAACATAATTTTCTTTCAATTATTTAAGTTTTACTGTTTTTTACTATGGTTAATTACTCGCTGTAATGTAAAATAGTTAGGTCTATTATGCATATGTAACAAATCCCATGAAAATAACAATGAGTTTAAATTTTACATCCGTTTCCCCATACGCGAGCGGCAGAGCCGTGAAGTAGCTAGCGCATAGCGCCCATACGGGGGTTGATGAGCGAAACGAGCAGAGGGGCAGAGCCCCCTAGTCATTAGAAAGGAAAAAAATTCTATGATTTAAGAATGAACTAACATGGTAGAGTAAAAACACTAACAATTCATGAAATTAAATAAGATCTGTTACGGGTGAGTTTAGGTAAAATAAGTTAATTAGCTCAAAAAACTTGTCACTAATTAGGAAAATCTTTACAATGAAAATGTGCAGCCACTGCGGCTCTCGAGGATTGGAGTTGGCCAATGCTGGATTGGAGGTCCCACACATTCACAAATGGGTTTTGGCCTTGTCCTCTGCACACTGGAATTTGACCGTACTCCTTGAATCTTTTAACTATAGTGTGCACTGTAGAGCAGGGGTGTCCAACTCTGATCCTTGAGGGCCGCAGTGGCTGCACGTTTTCATTCTAAACATATTTCCTAATTAGTGACCAGTTTTTTTGTGCTAATTAACTTCTTTTGCCTAAACTATAATTGACGTACTATTTAAGACTCAGACCCCTTAATCGTTTCTTTTTTCCTTATCAACAACAACATTTACTTGTATAGCACATCTTATACAATTGGTGTAGTTCAAAGTGCTTTACAAGATGAAGAAAAAAGTTTATATGAAACAAAAATAAGATTAGGCAAAACTAACAAACAAAGAATAAATAACAAAGTATAAAGTAAGGTCAGATAGTCAGGAGGAAAGAAAAAACAGTTGGACTAGAGCAGCGGTTCTCAATCAGTGGGTCACGACCCCGTCGGGGGTCGAATGATAATTTGCCAGGGGTCGCCTAAGACCATTGGAAATATAGGTTTTGTCTATTCTAATGTGTAAAACTTGTTATTGTACAAATTTTTTCCATTGGTAGTTACTAGTTTTTTACTATAATTGTCATTCGAGGATAGATGCTGCAGACAATTGAATCAGAATAATTTCAAATGTTTTAATTGTCGTAACTTTATTATTTTTAACTGTTTACATTACTGTACATCGAACTGCATTATGTAACATCACGCCGTAGCGGGGATTTACGCACTTCTTCTTCCATTTCCAACATCATATCTTTGCGAAACAGGGTTTTCCAGCTTGTTGGTTATCAAGTCTAAATACAGAAGCAGACTAGTTGCAGAAGATGATCTTCATTGTGCTCTTGCAAAGACTGCCCTGAGAATTTCTGATCTGGTGAGAAAGAAGCAGCCTCAACCTTCGCACTGACGTTGGCTTTTTACGCGTACTGTCGCAAAAATTTTGTAGCAATGTAGTTTACTGTTGTTATATTAAGACTGTTACCCATGCTATGCCATGCTTTTTGCATTTTCACATAAGTATACAACATGAATACGGTGAATACAGTTCAATACACAATGAAGAAAAACAATTAAACATGTCATAAAGACAAAATTTCATTTATTTGTAATTACAAATAAATATTTTACAATATATAATTACATATTGTTTTTGTTATTAATCACTATGCTTTAATTATGTTCAATTTGTAACAATGAAAATACATTCTGCATATCAGATATTTACATTACAATTCATAACAGTAGCAAAATTACAGTTATGAAGTAGCAACGAAAATAATTTTACGGTTGGGGTTGCCACAGCATGGGAAATTGTATTAAAGGGTCACGGCACTAGAAAAGTTGAGAACCGCTGGACTAGAGAAAAAAAAACAAAAGCCTGCAGCCCATAATGATATACAAAAACGAGCCAAAACCTGACCCGGTAATCCATGTCCATCATATCATATCTGAAACTGAACAAAGGTGAAGGTCTAAATAATGTTCATCTGCCATAAAACATCTTAACAGTGCTCTTAAGATTTGTGGCAGAATGAGAACAACAGCAAGCCATGGAATTGAAGAACGGGTTTAATTAACAAGAAGAATCGACTTCTAATTACGAATTTGGTTGAGGTGAAATTGGTTGAAGTTTGAGGCCCTGACATGGCTGGTCAACTGTTGGCTCACTTCACATGCCATTTCTGATTGGCTGCCATTGAAGAAAAAAGAAGCAACTCAGAGGACCAAGTCTTAAAACGAAGGCAAAAGAAGTTAATTAACAGCAGAAATTGGTCACTGATGAACAAAGTGGCAAGGAGGAAAAACTTCAGCCATGGTAGCCTTCTAGGATTGGAGTCAGACACCCCTGCAAGAGAGTGAAATGGCCAGAATCCTACCAATTTGTCTTTGGGGGTACATTGTAATTACTCATTGATGCATCAGTTGGTAAATTGACGAGCCCTGACCCATTCTTGCTACTCGAGGACTAGAGAAGGCTCCTTATATACTAGAACATGATTGCCTTATCTGTCTCCCATCACCTTCCTATTTCAACTTGTCTCGTTATTATTTGTCCTAAACTACCCCTGCCCATTTTTTGGAACTTTATTCAGTCATCCACTTCCTAATAAACGTGTATCTTCAAAAAACAATGCAGTTGATGAAGTAAAACATGAAATACCTTATTTATATTCTGTTTGTGTCTGAAAACAAGTAAAAAAAAATTTAGAAATCACTCCTTTTTGTTTCTTTTAGCATTCTCCACTCTGTCTCAACTTTTTATTTTTATTTTGGAATTGGGGTCGTACATACCAAAAGGCGCTCGTTATCATTTTGTCAGGTGGATGGCCACTGAAGGTCAAGTTCCACAGCAACTATGTTTTACCTCAAGACTTTAGGTTTATAATCTGAACATACATTTCCTCCAGAATGGAACATGTTTTATTTGTAAAAGTTAGGGCTGCCAAACATCCTCATTTTCCCGGACATGTCCTCATTTTTAAGGCACCATGGACGGTCCGAGAGGAGTTTATAAAATTTTGAAAACGTCTGGGAGTTTTGGCTCCTAAAATTTGAAAATCTCCACATCCTTATCATTGGTAAAAAAATTGAAAACCAATCACCAATCAGCATTTGTGGAAGGAGTGTGCACACTATTTTTTCCCCAGAATCTTCACTTCCATTCCGGTAGTAAACAGTGAAGATATTGACGAGAATAGTCAACGTCTGTCCAACTTGGCTTTTTCGCTTCATCTTTTGAATTCAGCTTTATCTTCTTGGTGAGTAGACAGTTCATTATAAATGCTGTTCCTTTCTTTAATTATTTGTAATCCTAATTCATCGTAACTAAGTCAATTTATTCAAAATTGAAATTACAATTTCACGTTTTCTATGCGAGATCTTATTTTCGATTCTTCTTTTAGGAGCTTGGTTAAACAAGAAATGTCGTACATCCAGCTACAGTCTGTCGTATTTAAGTGTGAACAAGTACTGATTTGTAATATTTTAATGGAAAATATCGTCATTACCACCCATTGTTCCAAAATGGATTTATAATTGTACAGTAAATGAATAAGTCTATTATGCTATTATCACTATAACTATTAAAGTTTCAGTTAATTAAAAAAAATCACACATTTATTCTGTCATATAAATACAATATCTTTTTAGTCATCAGTTGATCAAGTAATAAGTCACTTCTTCAATAATATTTTCATAATTCTCTCATTTACAGAAATTCAGGAATACCCATTATGCCGAAAAGAAAGTGCAAGTTCACAGACTACATGAACGCAAATATTCTTGTTTTATCAGATTTATCAGATTATATCAGATTTACTGAGAAAAATAGTTTCAGTGGAAAAATTATAAAAGAATGTAGATAAATGCAAATAAACTAAATTGAATAGAGTAAAATTATTTTACAGGTTTACGACAGTTAAGGTATCCAAATAAGAATGGAAGGAATGAAGTCTGTTAATTTAAGAGGTTTAACATATTCAAAATATTTAATGGCTAATTAGTTTGCCAGTGACTGTGATTGTGGCCTCATATCATAATTATAGTGATAAACTGTTACTAAAGGTTTATATAATTTAAAAAAACCTTAGAAGATAGTATAAAGGCATACTGTATCAGAATCAGAATCAGCTTTATTGGCCAAGTATATGTACACATACAAGGAATTGGACTCCGGTTTTACCTTGCTCCCTGTGCATGTGTATGTGTGTATACAACTGTCACAAAGTAACATTTCTACATATACAAGAAATAAATATATATTTGTATATACATATCTACATGTATGTAGGAAATGTGCAAAAGACTATAGTGCAATTGTGCAAAGTGCAAAATCGGAATAAATACAAACTATGTAATATAGAATAATGAAATAAGATAAGCAGTTACATTATATACACATGGGGACCAGTTCAGTATTATGACATCATAGGGAAAGGCGTCCTCAAAAGTCCTCATTTTTCGATCTAAATGTCCTCATTTCCAGAGAAATAGAGTTGGCAGCCCTACGCAAACTATGAAGCAAAAAACTGTTCAGCCTGAAAGGGTTTTAACTACACCTGTGTGTAAATACCGTTATTTTATTATTCAGTTAAAGCCATAAATCCATTTATTTTCTAACTCACTTAACCAGTTCAGCACTGCAGGGCGCCTGTGCCAATCTTGGCAGGACTTGAATTGGGTGCTGGACGGCAACAGGGCACACTCAGGCTCGCACGGACAGTGTCCATTTTAGGACATCCTCCCCTCCAACAAAACGCCCAAATTCCTCTTGGAAAACTCCATCCGCCCTCCTACCTCTTTAAAAGCGACATCCTCTTTTCTGCTTCCGAACCTCAGCCAAATCCTCTACCCTCTCACTTCTACCTCAGTCTCAATAAAAACGAGAAAGAGCAAGCTGGACGCTTCGGAAGGCGGGGTGGCAGACGTCAATCTCTTTTGGAATCAACGCAGTTAACCCGCCCAGTGTTGTACTATCAGCCAATCATTTGGAAGGAGACGCACGTCTGTCAATCTTTATTTCAGGCTTTACATTGCCTTTCCAGTTGACATGGGCGGGAACAAATTTTGGAAAAGCCAATCACATTCATTTCTTTCCTTTCTTTTTTTTCCTTTGCAACTCCTGAACGCTGCCACCTCCTTACTCCTTACGAAGTTTTGCTTATATAATGTCATTTGTAGCCTGTATTTTTATAATCTCCTTATTGCAAATCATACTTTAAGGAGTAAAGCGAAGTTGTTTACTTCCTTAAAGTTTAAACTTTAGAGCATCGTTTAGTTTCCTTTTTCCGTCATTTAAAACTACAGTATTACATTTACGAATTTTAGGACGGTGAGTCATTTTTCTACCGTAATCATTATAACAAAATATTTCAATTTTTCAATTAAGAAAGCGCAGCAACGTTTTAAAACACAGCTAAGCAAAAATATAACGTGAGCAGATTTGTTAAATGTAGCGTCTTACTTAACACGATCATTACGCGCACCGTTTACAATGCACATATAGTACACAAATTCGAAATATATGTTTATTACAAATGATTACTTTCCTTTTAGGTTCTTTCGGTACTTTCCTGCCTCAGTGCAAAACGCCTCCTGCAACGAGATTCATTCACCGACAACCTTCACTTATGGTGTGTCCATTCATTTTCTAAAACCACTTAAACAGAGCAGGGTTGTGGAGAAGCTGAAGCCTATTTAACAAAAGTTGGGCGCAAGGCAGGCAGGAGCGGACTGGCCATTAGGGCATTTGGGCAATGCCCGGGTGAGCCGCGGGCTCTGGTCTGGTCATGGATCGGCCGTTTCATGAAATACATTTTATGTGCTGGTTACTGTTTGTCATTAAAATTAATTTTTTAAACTACTAAACATTATCTGTCCGGTACTGCGATTTCTATAGCCCTATATAATATACCGTATTACGTAATCAAGTTGTTTTAGTTGTCAGTACACAACGTTGCAGCGAAACATTTGGTCAAAACTGCCTTTTGCCGATTTCTGTTTCAGTACCGCAACATTTCGGTTAGCATATGCATTATTGCAATTTATTTGATCTCATATCTAGTATTTAAATTCTTCGGTACTTTAGATTATGTTTTATGCATTTTATTGTTCTCTGGTCGTCTACGTGAGTGATAATTAGTGGTTTTCAAAACTTTTCAGCTGTGATTATTAGTATGATGAAATAAAGTTATAAAGCACAGGATAGGAATTTTATCATATTAGGACGGAACATTTATAGTTGATCGTTAAGTTAATGGAACATTTCAATCAGGTGAGGTTTTTATTATAATTAATTCCATTGTAAATGAGCAGCTACTAGGGTACCTGCACTTGGACATGACATGTACTCTAATAACGTGCAAGCCGTGTTACTAAATTTTTATTTTTAATTAAATTTTATTTCTAAGCATGTTGTCAAATTTTAAGTTGTGTCTAAAAAACAGTGTACAGATTAAGTTTAGATAGAGTTCATATCATAAGCTCATAGCAAGTAGTGAGCTGCGTACTCATCACACATTTTAAGAATATTACAATGAATAATGGGCCCGGTAGGTCGTCCACATCACCTCACTTGTTGAAGGATGTCCGGGCCGGTTTTGAGACCCAGTCCGCTCCTGCAGGCAGGCACAATCCCACCTTACATGTCAGGGACCAGTTTAGCATCACCCATCCACCTAACCTGCATGTCTTTAGAGGAAAACAATGAGGGTGCGGGAAGACCATGCAAACTCCATGCAAGCAGGACTTGAACCCTGATCTCCTTGTTGTGAGACAGTAGTACCACCACGCGCAGTCCTATATGGTGTAAGGGGGCATGTATACAGGTCCTCCAGCTTACCCTCCCCAGATTCCAACATGGTAACATTTATTAGTATTATTCTGGTGCTAAAGTGTAAAGCAAAAAGATAATCCACCCATCCCGCTATATTCTAACTACAGGGTCCCGGGGGTCTGCTGGAGCCAATCCCAGCCAACACAGGGCACAAGGCAGGAAACAAACCCCAGGCAGTGCGCCAGCCCACCACTGGGCACACACACACACACCAAGCACACACTAGGGACAATTTAGAATCGCCAGTGCACCTAACATGCATGTCTTTGGACTGTGGGAGGAAACCCACACAGACATGGGGAGAACATGCAAACTCCACGCAGGGAGGAAGGAGGAAACAAACCTGGGTCTCCTAACTGCGAGGCAGCAGCGCTACCCACTGCGCCACCATGACGTCGCAAAACGACCAATGGGAAAAAATTATAATATCCATGTGCATAGCGGACTTATTAGTCCTTTAAACTCCGCCACACTTCTGCTACTTTCATTTAAGTGGCCATAACTTCATCATCCTTCACTTAATATTCATGATCTACCCCTCAAAATAAAGCTCTGACTTTTTCCCTTAAGAATGTTTACAGATTAACTTAAAGTAGTTATGTTGTACACGTATGTTAAAGCAGGATAAGCTGCAAAATTCAGCACAGTTTTAACCAAAAAATGCACTTTGAATGTTATTCTTACTTACACAGGTTTTAGAATAAATGTCTGAACACTTAAAATTGTCAGGAACGCCTAGAAAAAAACTGTTATAACGTAACTACAAGTCTTGTCTGTCTTGTATATCCCCCATGATAACTACTATAGTTAACTCTTCCCTTACTACAGGCACGGTCCCCCTCTCTCTAAAAACAGCCTCAATTACTCCAATTCTGAAAAAACCTGGTTTAGACCCAAATATTCTTAACAATTATCGGCCTATTTCAAATGTTCCATTTATATCCAAAATTCTTGAAAAGATAGTTGCCTCCCAACTCCAGTCCCACCTTTCAAAAAATAACCTTTCTGAACAGTTTCAATCTGGGTCTCGCCCTAAACACAGCACAGAAACTGCCCTGGTGAAAATCACAAATGATCTTCTCCAGGCAGCTGACATGGGACTTTTAACAATTCTTGTGCTTCTTGACCTTAGCTCTGCATTTGACACCATATCTCACCAGATACTTTTGAAATGTCTAGCTAACCTTGGAGTCTCTGGCCTTGTCCTCCAGTGGTTTTCTTCCTACCTCACTGATAGGAAGCTATTTGTTCAAATAAAGGGTTTTAAATCTGAGAACGCAGTCATTACTCAGGGAGTTCCGCAGGGTTTTGTTTTGGGGCTGCTTCTTTTTCTCATTTATAACTTCCCAATAGGTAATATCTTCCAGCACCATGGTATTAAGTTTCATTGCTATGCTGATGACACACAGCTATATCTATCCACTAAGTCCACTTCTGTTTTCTGTTTTGGCATTTCTCCAAGAGATAAAGACATGGATGACTCACAATTTCCTCCAACTAAACAGCAATAAAACAGAGGTGCTCCTCATTGGCTCTAAATCTACACTTGCTAAGGTTAACCATTCTTCTCTTTTAATTAACAATATTAACACAGATATTTCTTCCCAAGTTAAGAGCCTGGGTGTTATTCTTGACAGTACTCTCTCTTTTCCTTTCCAAATCAGTACCATTTCTGCCTTCTAACATCTCTGAAACATTTCTAGACTTCATCCTGTTCTTACCCAGCACAATACTGAAGTATTGGTTAATGCCCGAGTCACCTCACGTATAGATTATTGTAACGCTATTCTATCTGGCATTCCACAAAAACTTATTCATCGCTTATAGCTTATTCAAAATTCTGCTGCCAGGATAATAACCTGCTGTTCTAAACCCACTGAATATATTACACCTACTCTCTCTCAACTTCACTGGCTCCCTGTTAACTACAGAATACAATTCAAAATACTGCTCTTAACATTTAAAGCTCTCCACAACCTCACTGATCTCCTCCAAATTTACACTCCCTCTCGCTTACTCAGATCTTCATCTGCAGCTCTACTTTCTGTACCGCACGTCAAACTCAGTTCAATGGGAGCTCGAGCGTCTCTCTTAGTGCTCCTCAACTCTGGAATTCTCTTCCCTCTCATATTCGTTAGCTTGATTCAATAGCATAATTTAGAACTACCCTCAAAACTTTTCTTTTCAAGCTGGCATATCAATTGTGAATTCTACACTGTTACTGCCTGTCATATTTGTTTGTTCACTAATTATTGCTTTGTGATTTATCATTTTCTTGTTTTTATTTTGTTAATTGTTGTTTAACTCTATTGTAAGGTGACATTGAGTGATAAGAAAGGCACCTATTAAATAAAATGCATTATTATTATTATTATTATTATTATTATTATTATTATTATTATTATTAATATATCTAGTTTTACTGTTTTGAAGCAGGACACGTGTTCTCCACTTTTACTGCTTCCAAGTAAGTATCCATTGTACATTTATCTGTTATTGAAATCCCATGGCCACCATATCATTCTGAAGGACACATCTTACTGTCAGAATATATAAAGCTGATAAAGAAATTATACTGTGCATTCTGATTGCAATACCAATAGTAGCAAGATTCAAAAACATCTTTATGTTTAAACTGCAAACAAAACAAAGAAATCTGAAATATACAAAGTGGAATGGGGCGTTACTTAAAAACTATAACACTCCTCTCTTTTGGCATTAAATCAGGATGTTAAAGAAAGTCAGAGGTGAGAAGGTGTTGCTGTGATGAGGACAAATAAAGTTATGTCTATCCATCTATTAGTCATATATTGCCATTCTATCTATCTATCTATCTATCTATCTATCTATCTATCTATCTATCT
>JANRMT010062857.1:38735706-38750703 GCA_026402145.1 Polypterus bichir lapradei
TCTATCTATCTATCTATCTATCTATCTATCTATCTATCTATCTATCTATCTATCTATCTATCTATCTATCTATCTATCTACATTGTTTCTCGTATGGAATTCAACAAGAGGGTAGGGAGTCATCTACTTTAACAGAGCTCTGTATCGCGTGTTGCTCCTTCTTCTGGGATGCCCAGGACCTTATAGTGGCAGCACCGGAAGAGGCAGAGCTAAATGCCTTCACCATGCTATGGGGAAAGAAGAGGAAGACGGTGTTAGCAGCCAGTGTCATCTTGGTAGGTTATCAAATAACTTGGCTGAGCCTGCAAGGAGGTCCACCAACACACATGCATGTATATATGGATTTCCCCTTACCCGGATGGGACGCAAATGTGAGGACTCAAGCAAATGGGCTGAATGAATTTACACCCGGCCGACATATTATATCAGATGGATCGAAAAAAGACGAGGAGTGGGAGAGGTTCCATCGCCTATAAGCTAGGTGCCAGTGGTCCTCAGATGAGAACCCAGTCGCGACATTCTGCAAGGGTTCTAGGGAGATGGAGTCCAGAAGTACAACCCATTAGGGATTGATGGAGGGAGGTGTTGGGGGTGGACCATCCTACTTTGTCTGTGACCCAGACGTGCTTCCTCAAGGAGACACAATGGCGCTGGAAGCATTCTCAGATCTGGCTGAAAAGGGAGACCGCTTCCACACATGGACAAGTCAGAGTTGGGAGGAAGCAGGGCAACACTCCACTGGAGGAGAAAGGAGGAATTGTGTGATTTGTGATTGATTCATTGTATACTTGTGGCTTACATCTGGAGAGGATTGTGGAAGGTGCCTTGGGAGAGAATAAAAACCTTTCATTTTATCCTATAAATGTTACTGTGTCTGTGGTTTGGGGCTCTCTGGCACCCCCTTGTGGTTACTATATATATTATATATATTACCCGGCCGGGTGCCTCCTGGATAGATGGACCGGGGAAGGGAGCATCTGCAAGTCACTACCACCACTGGGACGCTAGAGGGCAGCCCTCCAGGGTGGCTGTGACACCACAGAATCCCATAGGGCATGCTGGGACTTGAAATTTGGTACAGCTCTGTTGGGTTCTGTTGGGATCCGTAGGGGCCTCCAGGGGGAGCTGCAGAGCAATTAAATGGATTTCCACCACACCTGGGATTGATTCCAGGGGTGACTTGTGAGTCCCTGCCTTGCACCCCTAAACACGAGGCTGAGTCTCAGTACTTTAGCAAAATTAGCTTTATTCAGCTTGAAACAGGAACAGCACAGTTATTTATTGCAGCGGGATCTACCACTCTCAAATACACAGATACAGCAGTCAGGCAGAGTTGTGGCCAAGTTATACTGTTCCTTGCATTTATAATGTTCCTTGCATCACCCATCGACTACAAGCGCTTATAGCACAACTGCGATTGGCTCTGATTTCCTTTGGCGGTGAGCCTCTGTAGCTCTGGGAGCCTGCGATGGCCCCGGCAACAGATAAGCTGTCTTCCACAGATGTGGCGATTGCACTTCGGGACACTCATCGGCATGTTGTCCCTTAAGGGGGAGTCCCAAAAGAGTTTAGAAACCTTACACCAGGTAATCCTGAGGAGCAACCTGGAGCACTCCCTGGTGCTAAAAAAAAGGTTCTGCCTCACTCCAATCGAGGAGCCAGAGTCGGGAGGAGATGAATGAAGCTCACTGAAGAGGAAGGACTAGCAAAGAGAAGGGACTGTGTTTACTTTGCTATAACTACTGTGGCTATGTGATGTGGGTAGCAGAGAAAACGCTCCCACCTGCAAATTAAAGTGTGTGTTGTGTGGCAAAGTTGTGTCTGCCTGTTTGTGTCGGGTTAGAGCGGCTGTAGCGCTCCAGTGGTCCACTATATATATATACAGTGTCACGCACAAGCGCATCGGGAGCAGCTGAAGGACCCGACGTGCACCGTGACAAGCTCTGCCAGAGGACAAAGGCAGCATACTAACCTCTCTCTCTCTTTTTCCATAGACAAGACGAAACACCGCCGCCATAAGCCGGCCCGGGCTAAACAAAGAACAGCACTTCCGGGTTCCTTTCTTCCTTCTGGTCCCACAGTGATGACGTCCAACTCCCATACACCACCACAACTTCCCAGCATCCAACACATTTAATTTCCGGTCCACCTCTTTATATTGTCCGTCCAAACCCTTCCATTTTGTCTTATGATTTCATGCATATTACTGAACTGAGACCTAATTTTGTTACAGTATATGGGGCTCAAACCCCCAAACCTTTATGCTTGTGTCTGTGCTTTCTTTACAACAGTAAAACCTTAGATTGCGAGTAACTTAGTCTGTGAGTGTTTTGGTAGACGTTGCTAAACTTTTTAATAAATTTTAACTTGATTAACGAGCGAGGTCTTGCAATACGAGTAGTACATATACTCTTTGTCTGACGAACGTCACGTGATCAAAGCTTAGCCAATGGTTGTTCTCTCTCCACGGGATTGTGGGTAATTGTCTCCCATACTCGGTCCCAGTCGGCGTGCATCACTCATATAGTCAACATCTTGACATCTGCTTTTAGATGAAGAAGGCTCAAGAATGTAGTAGAAATAATACTTTTATTTTGGAGTATGTAGGCTTGTTAAAACATCTCATGTCTTTTAGCCAATCAGATTGAATGTAGGCTATTGAACCAATCAGACTAAGCAATAATTCAACACTATTGTGTAAATTCAGTTATCTATAAATACAGGCACTCTCCGGGTTACGTATGAGACAGGGACTGTAGCTTTGTACTTGAATTTGTATGTAAGTTGGAACAGGTACATAAATTTAATAAATGCTATTGTTGACTGATTGTAACCAAGTGCTCTGCCAATGAATGATGGAGTTCGTAAGTCGTAAGTCGGATGTCTGTAACCTGGGTACTACCTGTATAGCTCTCTCTAACATTTTTATTTCTACTTTATTTTCTATGGTGATGGTTTTTCTTTTCTTTACTGTATCACCAGCACTTGCATCAGATTTGTGTTTCAGAGACATTGTTGAAGGGTGAAGACAAAAGATTAAGATGAGCTCTTCTGCACAGCACCGTCCACGCTATCACAGCAGGAAGGCACCCGTCGTCAACACGTCTGATGTACTGACAAGAGACAATTTCCTGCTATGTGTGTAACAGTACAAGCAAGCTTGCTATTGAGAATGAATGGGGGCATCGACGGGCGGTTCATCACCAGCCCACCTCACAGTCACCTCCGCTACAGTATGCTGCCTGCAGCGTCCGCCCACCGAGAACGAACACGGTGCGGCCAAAGGCGGGTAGTGAATCGCCCCCATTCAATAGGCAGCCATCCGATGCACACTACAATGCTACCCCCCACCGCCCTGTTCACCCTCAATGGCCTCCTTTCAGCCACAACCGGGTCACTGCTTGCAGCATTACCAGCTGCCCACCGAGAAGAACGGGGCAGCCGTGTATGGTGGGCGGGCAGTGAAACCGCTTGCCGCCAGGAGCTGCTTGAGGGACACTACACTGCGTGAGCAGCGAAATCGCCCCACTCCAGCCACCGCTTACATTGTCCCCAGGCTTAAGATGACGGAGCGGTAGTTACTGAGGCGCATGCGTTGCAGTTGTGGCCCGTTCGTAAGTCACAGGTCGGATGTCCGTAACCTGGGGACTACCTGTATAGCTCTCTTTCTTTACTTTGTGACCATTCCATCAGTGTATCCTTCTTCATGATTAGAAATAAAAGAAGCAATGGACAAGCTTCCTCCTGCCTGGTTCTTCGGGTTGCTTATTAATAATGCTTGCTTCACTTGCCAAACCACCCCTGGCCTGCACTACGCACCAGTCACTTTGCGTCTTTGCCGCTCACATATGTGGATTTCACTTTCACCAAACAACAAATCTTTTAATTCTCGCTGATAACGCCTCTTCACTGGGAGGAAACACTACTTCTCCCTGATGGCAACACAAATTAGACGATCTACAAGTCTCCGACTTAAAGTTTAAATCGAACAATATATTCAATCTCTTTTCGCTATTCCATTATTTCACAGAGTAATAATTTCCATTTGTTAGCGCTAATTTTAATCACCAGCACTTGCATCAGATTTGTGTTTCAGAGACATTGTTGAAGGGTGAATTTTAATCTTTACTATCATTTTTTTGAGACTTTCAAATTTTAGTACTTTCATTATCTCTAACCTGCACTGCATGTGTATCGCGCCAACGTTTTTGAATTCTTTACGACGTTCTACTTTGTCATCTACTCTTTGTCTTTTATGTCTGACCCCAGGCCTGGTTAAATCTCTTGGCACAAAGTCTCATCTCGCGGGACATGAAAGTATCTCTCTGAAAAAGTCTTGTCTCGTCCCAGGATTTTTTTATTATAATAGAGAGATATATTTCAAGTAATGATTTCTTCCACACATACACCTCATTGATGCAATAATCACCCCCATGAAGTTGCCAGAAATGGGGGCAGTACATGGCATCTGGAACACTATGTTGCTGATGGTCTCCTCAGCTTCCCCACACAGATGGCATTTGCTGTTTCCGGCTGTTTAAAGCCTGATCTTGAGCGGCTGTGATGAAGTTTCCGGTTTCCCCCTTGAGACCTGCGTCTCAAAGTCATGCGTGCATTGTGTCTTTATCAATGTACATTCTGTCCAAGTTGTTGGAGAACTGGCCATGCAGTGGTTTCTCCTTGTAGAGCTGCATCGTCACCTCCATTATCTTGGACTTGTGCATTTGCTTGGTTTCCTCACTACTAGTTCTCGTGGTCTCAGGTAAGCCACACCTTTTTTTTATCTTTATTTCATGGAATCTATTCATGCTGGTCTTGCCCAAGTGTAGAGCCTGGTGGTATTTAAGCAGCAGTCTCAGTAGCTGCCTACCGTTCCGCTCAAGGCACTCACCCAGACCGACAATCGCAGCCTCTTCCACTATCTCGTGCTGTGAAAGTCTTCGGCCTCCTTGGCGTCGTGAGATGTAGAGACACTCGACATCAGCTTTTAGATGAAGAAGGCTGGGCATCATGAGGAGTTTTCTGTTCTTTCTGTCTTTGTTCTGTAGCTCCAAAGAGGACCACAAGATGACGCCAAAGTGGTACAGGATGACCAGTACAGGCAGACTGTTGACGGCTGAGGCCTTATTTTGTGAGTTAAGCTCTGTCTTGAGAGAAGTCACACTTAATAATAGTCCTTATTGGTGATCGTGGAGTTCACCAACTTGAGCTTGATGTCATGACTCTCGTCAATGCCAAGGTATCTGTACCCCTTGCCTGGTTCTAGGTTCTTGGTGGTCTCCTTGCCGTTCATCACTATGTCAGGAGCTGCTACAGGTATGCCTCTGAGAATGTCCTCATTATTATTATTATTATTATTATTATTATTTATTTATCTAGAAGACGCCTTCATCCAAGGTGATTTACAAAGCAGTAAGTACCGGGGATCCCTTGAACTTCCGAACACACCTAACTTGGCACCACATTACTCTTCTTTGCACGTCACATATGTTGCTCAAGGTTACAGTTCCTGTTGCATTATGGGAACATAGCACACATAGTGGACAGGGACCACAAGTGACCTAAGGCCTACATCGTTCAGGAACTCATTGGTTCCTGAAAACAAAGTTATTGCATCGGGAAAGCGCCGGTTAAGAGTTTTGTGCTTTTTAGTTCAGAACTTTAGCCCATACTAACATGGAACAGATTTGAAAAGTGATTTTTAAAATTTATTTTGACCTTTCGTGCATGCTGAAAAGGCGTGGCTGTGTGGATGGGGAAAAAATGAGCTTTTCGAAAGTGCTGACATATGGTTGTCATGTGCTTAGGCACTGATTTTAGTTCCTTCTGATAAGTCCCTTTGTGATTTCATGTTTGCTGTGGGGATTGTTCTTACCTAACTTCTTGGCTTCTGGGTACAATGCTATGAAACACTGAAATATTTCGCTGTATTTATTTTGGCCAGACTCCCAGTGTGTATTTTCCAAAGCTTTGGCAGCTGTATACACGTCTCTAACCTTTAAAAGCAGTTGTACTTCATCATCTATCCAGAGGAAGATGCCGGGTTAGTTTTTTCATCATTCTTTCTAAATATTTTGGTTTTCTCCATGAACAATCATCGGTCTCGGCTGACAAGCCACTCTTGCCCAATAGGAAAGTTTTACAGATTTTTTGATGGGTGGGTGATAAACATTTAGCGACTGAATTTGGAAATATTAGTGTGGATGGAAACCTTTTGAAATGAAAATGTCATTTTCCACTTTATCCATGCTAGTGTGCAGGGATTTGCAGAGATGGCTGGCTACAGTTGCTGAAGCCACTACCCCTTGTGGCAGACGGCTGGGGACCCTGCCCAGTTAGGACGCCTGGAACTACCTGGAGGGGACAATACCTCCCCTGGACCACCAGAGGGCCACCTCCATGGTCTACACGGGGGCCACGGAGTCAGAACTTGGAAGCTCATCCCTGTTAGAGCCTGTGGCCACTGCCAGGGGGTGCCCGGACAATTGTGGAGCCCTGGACTTCAGCACTTCACCAGAAAGTGCTGCTGGAAGATTGTCAGGAAGCACCTGGAGCACATCCTGATGAGAGATAAAAGAGGCCGCCTCACTCCATTCGAAGAGCCGGAGTCGGGTGGAAGAGGACAGAGCTTGCGAGGAGTGGAGTGGAGGCGGCAATAGAGTGAGGAGAGAAGGACTGTGAGCTGTTTTTGTGCTAATTTGTGTATTGTGTTTGTGCTGTGTAGTGTTGTGTGAAATAAACGTGTGTGCTTTTGGACATCTGGCTGTCCCCGTGTCTGTCTGTGTCCGGGCATCTTTCACACCCTGTACCATCACAAGTGGCCTTCCGTCCCGTTAGCACCTAATGGATCATTTCCAAGCACAAGTATGTACCACCTTTATTGTTATAAGAAACAATGATAAAGCTACGGACCATAAAGGCCATGTCACATTGCACGACTTTTCCAGTAATTTTCAATCGAAAGGTATTTTTTTATGCAATCTTAGTGAGTTGTAAGTGTTATCCACCTTTTGTAATTTTTTTTGTAGTTTTTAGTTATGAACGTCCCCAAAATCAATTGTTCCTGTAAAGAGTTAGTAGCATTTGTTATCATATGGGCAGTAATTAATGTTACGCCCCACAGATCGCATAGTTCTCTGTTAAGTCACCAGATGCATGGTGGACACTGTAGGGGAAACAAAAATAAACTTCTATTTTACCTTTACGTGCTTAAGTTGACTTCTTTCTGACACGGCGCAGAGTAAGACGGATTCCAGTCGGTTACATAAGCAACCGAGGCGCACTTCACGTGCTATGATTGCAGCAAACAAAATGGCAAATGTGATGCAAGACCTTCAGAATATAACCAATAAATAGGCCAGAATCCTAATCAGCCTGCCCTAAAGAGGTCCACTCTAGGGTCAGCCCGGGTTTGTACTTTACAGGTTTGGTTCAGCCTACACTGGGGCAAATGCGCTTTGGCTTTAAAAGTTCAAAAATATACAGTATATGCAAAGTCGTAAAATATCATCAAAATGCTCTCACAAGGGAGGGGATAACTGTAAATCCCTAGGTTGTAGAGAGATGAGAGACAGAAGAATCTTCTGTATTTGCAAAAATCAGAAACTATAATAAAATGCTCAAAAGAGCAAAAAAATAGAAGCAAAAAAATCTCAAAATTACTAAATTGAAATCCTTAGACAGAAGCAAAAAGAATCAAAAAGAAAAATAAATAACTGAAAATCAGAAAATCTAATGACGATAGCAAAACACCAACTGTCCACGAAGGTGTATTCAATGAACTGCAGGGACTCCACTTTGAAGCCTTATTTTTATGGTGCTGGAGGCGGTCCCTAGCAGTGATGTATTGGTGGCCCCACCTCTTGGGGGTGGGGTCTGCCCATGAAATGCAAGGAACACAGGAGAACAAGATTACTCACATTCAAGATAAATAGTAGTAAAGTAAACAAAAAACTGAAATAGAATACATTATCAGACAAAAAATAATAATATTAACATAAACTATTAGTAATTGCAGAATAAAGAATTAACAAAACATAAGCCTGGCATAGCAAGCCTGGCTAAAATAAAACACCTTCATATGCGGTGTTTGTTCTTCAAGAGTTCTTGCTACTGCCTCGCAGTTAGGAGACCAGGGTTCGCTTCCCGGGTCCTCCCTGCGTGGAGTTTGCATGTTGTCTGCGTGGGTTTCCTCCCACAGTCCAAAGACATGCAGGTTAGGTGCATTGGCTGACCTAAATTGTCCCTAGTGTGTGCTTGATGTGCGTGTGCCCTGCAGTGGGCTGGCGCACTGCCCGGGGATTTGTTCCTACCTTGCGCCCTGGGACTGGCTCCAGCAGACCCCCGTGACCCTGTGTTAGGATATAGCAGGTTGGACAATGACTGACAAATCATTCAACGTGCCACAGAATATATTGTTTGTTGCTTAATTATTTATTTCCATAATATTTCTTGAATTTCAAACTGTCACTTTCACTCATCAGCGCAGAGAGGGCAGACTTTAGTTAACTCTTTGAGGACTGAATATTTCATCCATCCATCTTCCAACCCGCTGAATCCAAACACAGGGTCACAGAGTTTCTGCTGGAGCCAATCCCAGCCAACACAGGGCACAAGGCAGGAACCAATCCCGGGCAGGGTGCCAACCCACCGCAGGACACACACAAACACACCAAGCACACACTAGGGCCAATTTAGAACCGCCAATCCACCTAACCTGTATGTCTTTGGACTGTGGGAGGAAACCGGAGCACCCGGAGGAAACCCACGCAGACACGGGGAAAACATGCAAACTCCACGCAGGGAGGACCCGGGAAGCGAACCTGAGTCTCCTAACTGCGAGGCAGCAGCGCCACCGTGCCACCCAGACTGAATATTTTTTCCCAAAAAAATGCAGTTTTCTGAAAAGCACACAGATCAATAGTTTCACATGTAAATCAACATCAAATGCCTGTTGCTGTGTGTGGTGGCGACCAGTTTTCCGTCTCTTGTACCTCGAGCCACTCACGGGCAGTGTACCGGCTGGCAGGGATGAGCAGCAGGCTGGCTGCCATGCTGTCTTATCGTGGATGGCAGCTCTGGCAGCAGTGGCAGTCACGGTCGTAATGCAGTGCAATCTGGTTTGTATACCGCTTGTCATTGTAAGTGACGGTCCACCCGGGCGAACGTTGCCATAGGTGCATCAGCAACACAAACGTGTTCAACACCATGATCAGCTGGGGACCAATCAGCTGAGGCAGCTATCTCACTTTTGTTTCTGATCTCGATCTCCAGATCATTTGCATCAAAATCGGAGTCCAACATGTTAGAGTCCAGCTCAGTGACAATACGCAAAATGGCATCCACTGAGTATTTTCGCTTTGATCTCTTGCCAGATGACTGTACCATTTTTGCTGTTGTTTGCTCTTCACTACTCACACGAGCACAGGGAATCTCGGTCAGACCCACCAAGCTAACTTTCCTTCTAGCAAACTAAAATGTAATGGCGGGTTTTGTCATCGTTGACAGTTGATTTCCATCCTCAACCCCTCCTGTTGACAAAGTCGACGTCTGCCCTAAAAGAGTAAATACTCTCATTTGAGGGGTGAATTGTCTGCGGTGTGGACGTATGTGCTTTGCTTGTCTTGGGAATCCTGCGCCTCCTGCGCACACTGAAAGTTTTGGCTGGACACGTCGACTACCAGTGAAGTAAAAAGGTTACCCAGAATTCCTGCGCAAAGCGGCCACTTTAATTCTATAACTGCCTATTTTGGCTTAAAATATGTGTTGCTGTGAATAGTTAAGTGAGCGGAAGATGAACTGATCACCAAAAGGCTTAAAGTTCAGGGTGACACATTTCTAATATTTTAAGCTCAATTATATTTTTAGTTCCGTCATTCACAGGTACAAAATACCAAAAAAAATATAAAGGACCTGAAGTAAAAGTTTGTGCCCCTAACAAGGTCAGACCCCCTTTGGCAAGTATCGCAGCTTGTAAACGCCTTTTGTTGCCAGCTAAGAGTCTTTCACTTCTTACTTGGGGTCTTTTAGCCCATTCATCTTTGCAGAAGGCTTCTAATTCTTCCAGAATCTTGGGCCGCCTTGCCTGCGCTGCTCTTTTAAGATCTCCACAGATTGTCAATGATGTTTAGGTCGGGGAACTGTGAAGGTCATCACGGTAAAACCATCAGCTTGGCCTCTTGTGGTATTCGATTGTAGATGTGGAGGTGTGTTTTGGACCATTATCTTATTGTAGGACCCCCATCCTTATTTTAACGTTTTTACAGAGGGTGTGATGTTTGCTTCCCAGATTTGCTGGTATTTATTTGACTCCATTCTTCCCTCTGCCAATGACATGTTCCCTGTGCCACAGGCTGCCAGAGAAGCCCAAAGCCCGTTCGATCCACCGCTATGCTTAATAGTTGGTGACGTGTTCTTTTCCTGGAATTCAGATCCCCTTTTTGCCTCCAAACATACCTTTGCACATTATGACCAAAAAGTTTTATTTTGACTTCATCAGTCCACAGGACTTGTTTCCAGATATGCATCAGGCTTGTTTAGATGTTCATTTGCAAACTTCGGGTGCAGAATTTTGTGATGCGGATGAAGGAGAGGTTTTCTTCTGCTGATTCATGTTTGTTGAGGTGTCGCTGCACAGTAGAACAGTGGGCCACCACTCCAGCGTCTGCTGAATCTTCCTGAAGGTTTTTTGTAGTAAAACTTTATTTGCCTTTCTAGCAATTCAACGAGCAGTTCTTTCAGAAAGTTTTCTTGGTCTTCAAGACCTCAGCCTGACCTCCACCATTCCTGTTAACTGCCATTTCTTAATAACATGACGAACTGAGGAAACAGCAACCTGAAAACGTTTTGCTGTCACCTTGTCACCTTCTCCTGCTTTGTGAGCTTCAATTCTTTGATTTTCAGAATGCCAGGCAACTGCTTAGAGGATCCCATGACTGCTGATTGTTGGGACAGGGTTTGAGGGGTCCAAGAATTTATACAGCTTTGACATTTGCATCACCTGGAGTTTCCTAACGATGACTGTGAACAAGCCATAGGCCTACAACAAGCAGTGTAGTGTAGTGGTTTAGGCTTTGGTCTTCAGACCCTAAGGTTGTGGGTTCAAATTCCGCTACTGGCAATGTGTGACCCTTAGCAAGTCACTTGACCTGCCTGTGGTCCAATTGGAAAACCAAAAGAAATGTAACAAACTAATTGTATCATAAATGTTATAAGTTGCCCTGGATAAAGGCGTCAGTCAAATAAGTAAATGTAACATTAGAGCATTCGGACAAGAACAGGACATTCAGCCCAACAAAGCTCATCAGTCCTCTCCACTTATTTCTTCCAAAAAACATCAAGTCGAGTTTTGAAATTCCCTAACGTCTTACTGTCCACCACACTACTTGGTCTCTTATTCCAAGTGTCTATCGTTCTTTGTGTAAAGAAAAACTTCCTAATGTTTGTGTGAAATTTACCCTTCACAAGTTTCCAACTGTGTCCCCATGTTCTTGATGAACTCATTTTAAAGTCACCGTCTCGATCCACTGGACTAATTCCCTTCATCATTTTAAACCCTTCAATCAGGTCTCCTCTTCATCTTCTTTTGCTTAAACTGTAAAGGCTCAGCTCTTTGAATCTTTCCTCATCACTCATCCCCTGTAGCCCTGAATCAGCCTAGTTGCTCTTCTCTGGACCTTTTCTTGTGCTGCTATGTCATTTTTGTAGCCTGGAGACCAAAACTACACAGAGGACTCCAGATGAGGCCTCACCAGTGTGTTATAAAGCTTGAGCAGAACCTCCTGTGACTTGTACTCCACACATCAAGGCGGTATATAACCTGACATTCTCTTAGCCTTCTTAATGACTTCTGAAAACTGTCGGGAAGTCGATAGCGTAGAGTCCACTGTGACTCCTAAATCCTTCTCATAAGGTAGACTCTCAATTTTCCGACCGCCCATTATGTATTCAAACCTCACATTTTTACTTCCTATGTGTAATTCTTTACATTTACTGACATTGAATTTCATCTGCCACAAATCTGCCCAAGCCTGTCTGCTATCCAAGTCCTTCTGTGATGATATAACGGATTCCAAATTATCTGCTAATCCACCTATCTTGGTGTTATCTGCAAACTTAACCAGCTTGTTCTTTATATTCCTATCTAAATCATTTATTATATTAAAAATAGCAATGGCCCCCCACACTGACCCCTGCTGGTCACCACTCTTAACATCAGGCCAATTCTGATGAGGTTCCTCGCACCATCACCCTCTGCTTCCTGTGTCTGAGTCAATTCTGCGTCCATCTAAAAACACCACCCTAAACTCCTACTACTTTTAATTTGATGCCCACCCTCTCATGTGGCACCTTATCAAATGCATTCTGAAAATCAAGATAAATAATATCATAAACTCCATTTTGATCGTATCCTTTTGTTGCATACTCATAAATTTCCAGCATGTTAGTAAAACACGACCTCCCTCTTTTGACCCCGTGCTGACTGTTCAGTAAACTCCTGTCCTTGCCGTGTGCTCCTCAATCTTATCTACTGTATACTAATAAATGGCAAAGCCCTCACTGACTGACTGACTCACTCACTCATCACTAATTCTCCAACTTCCCGTGTAGGTAGAAGGCTGAAATTTGGCAGGCTTATTCCTTACAGCTTACTTACAAAAGTTAAGCAGGTTTCATTTTGAAATTCTGCACGTAACTGTCATAACAGTCGACAATGTCCGCCATGTTGAACTTTCTTATTTATGGCCCCATCTTCACGAAATTTGGTAGGCGGCTTCCCTGCGCTAACCGAAACCGATGTACGTACTTATTTCGGTGGTATGACGCCACTGTCGGCCGCCATATTGAACTTTCCAACGGTCTTTGTTACTTATGGGTCCATCTTCAAGAAATTTGGTATGCGGGTTCCCAACGCTAACTGAATCCTCCTTCCGTACATATATACATCCATAGCCTGCAGTTTGGTCACCGTGTGAGGCGGTGTTGGGTCCCCCATCCCAACGCCTCCCACGTTGTTGGCTGCCTGCCTATATAAGGCCGTCCGTCGCTCCGGTCTCTACATTCCCTTCCTTGCTTCGCCACGGGATTCACATCTCCCTGCTGATAACTGCAGCCTTTTTATTTAATCCACGGCTTCTCCGCTGTTTTATTGTTCGTTTATCATGATTGTAGTTATTGTGAAGGTATTTTAGAATTACTTTACATTGTTCAGGTACCCATTTCCTTTATCGTTCAAACCGTACCCCCATTAACATGTCTATCGAGATGATCACCATCGATCAAAGAACTGTCACTTACCGAGTGGTTTCCATGCCCGGAGATGGCACCTGCCTTTTCCATTCTCTGTGTTACATATTGCACGGCCATATCAGGCTCACTCTTCATATCTGGAGGAACATTGTGTCTTATGTATTGAATGACTGGGACAGGTCCAAGGTGTGGACTGATGACGGTACAGGAGATAATTATACTACACAGGAGCACTAGAAGAGTGAAATGTTTAAGCCCTTCACCTATGGATCTGCATGTGAGTTGATGGCTGCCGCTGAATTGTTCGGTTGTCACTTTCAACTGTACCGAAATGGCCAAATATTTTACACCTTTGGACAACCGCCAATGCCTCTTAAACATCTTAGATTCACAGGTGACGATTTGAGTAGTGGACACTTTGATGTTTATGAATGTTTAAACTCTCAAAAGCTGGATGCGAAGTTATCGATGAAGCCGGTTGTGTGCTTACAACGCTTGACAGAGGCTGAATGTCACTTCAACACAAGTCCAGCAAATACTAACGTAATTGAAACAAACCATGAAACTCAAAACGATTATGACAGCAGCAATCCAAGCTGTGAGATATGAAACAAGATTACTGTTCACATGGCCAACTGTACGTTGTATGCTCAAGAGTAAGCTCAGCGCACGGCTTGGTCATATTACAACCGGAGGGCCGAACTGACAATGTGGTATACAAAGAGATCCTTAACAAATAATTATTGGTATATTTTCCCTCAGTTTAAAAAGGTTTACTTTTCTTCTTAATAAAAATTTTAAGGCAGTACTTCACCGTTTTCGAAGTGCGGGTATTTTGCTAGTCCTTAATAATTCCTTCCATTAATTTTCCTCTGATGCATGTTAAGCTTACTGGCCTGCAGTTGCTTGGATCTGCCCCATCACCCTTTTTATATAATGGGATGATATTTGCCATGGTACTTGTAATGGTCTAATGAAGGTCTTAGACCTAGGGAAAAGTTATCTGAGTTAACTGAAACTTTTGCGTGGTGCTCCTTTCTATTTTTTTCACTGTACAATTATGCAAAACAAAAACAATACACCAATCATGCATGAAACACTGAAAGCAAATGTGTCATCTTGAACTTTATGCCTTTGGGTGATCGGTTCATCTTCTGCTCCCTTAACTACTCACAGTAACAGACATTTTAAGCAAGGGGGCCCAAACTTTTGCATGCCACTTTAAATGAAATAATCAAGAATGGACAACAGAGACATCCAACATGAATCTGAACCCCAGCTAGGGGAAGTAACCTGACTGAGATATGACAGTAACCTTCCGAATTCAGCATTAGGAGCTGGCATCTGAAGTGTGTTCTGTAAATGTGGTGTTTGTTGACCAAAGGTTTAAGTCCAGTGTGCAGGTGATTCACCAATCAAAACACAGCCCTCGCTAGTCTGGCCATGTCAGGTGGCTTTGTTGTCATAACATCCATAAACTCTATTACAGCAAACAGTGGGACGAAATGACATTCTGCAGGACCACGGTGTAACATATAAATAAACACGGGACAAGAGCAAGACAGGTATACTACACTATAAATAACACGTAAGTGAATAAAGAGTAATAAACTGAAATAGATAGTAACAAATAATTAAGCAATTGCAAACAACTAAAAATCAGAAACACCAGCAGTAATGAGTGTAACAAATGTGCTACATATACAGTGGTGTGAAAAACTATTTGCCCCCTTCCTGATTTCTTATTCT
>JANRMT010062857.1:38778132-38791057 GCA_026402145.1 Polypterus bichir lapradei
TAAAACCTGTGTAAGTAAGAATAACATTCAAAGTGCATTTTTTGGTTGAAACTGTGCTGAATTTTGCAGCTTATCCTGCTTTAACATACGTGTACAACATAACTACTTTAAGTTGATCTGTAAACATTCTTAAGGGAAAAAGTCAGAGCTTTATTTTGAGGGGTAGATCATGAATATTAAGTGAAGGATGATGAAGTTATGGCTACTTAAATGAAAGTAGCAGAAGTGTGGCGGAGTTTAAAGGACTAATAAGTCCACTATGCACATGGATATTCAGTGTACTCTGATAAATGAAGAACTTCGATGTTCAATATGAATCAGCTACATAAAAATCATCAATCAATTATATGAGATAAGCTATAATGGAATTTTCAGTTATAAATGAATTATAACACATGTTCGGTTTCACCCTAAAGGGAAATGTACAGGTAAGTCAGTTTTTTTGTCCTGCTGTTGTAGGTGCCTTGAGTATGAAAGGCCTTCAGTAAAATAACAGCTGATTATGTAGTATATTTTTCCCTTTTAAAAACAAGCAGTGAAAAGTTCAAAGCATATTATAAAATCGTGGGCAAAAGTAGGTTTTTATTTGTTCAAATGGAAAAATGTCATGCATGTTATGATTATTCCAATAGCTTTATTAACTCAAAAGAATGTCACAATGGCACAGTGCACTTACTGTAGGTACAATCTTATAAGTGCTCAACTTTCTTGTAGTCTACTTGCTACATTCAAGCACACTTTATTAGTAATAATAATGATAATAATAAAAAGAAGAAGACAAATAATACAAATAAATAATACAATAATGAATAAATACTGCGGTGGGTTGGCACCCTGCCCGGGATTGGATTCCTGCCTTGTGCCTAGTGTTGGCTGGGATTGGCTCCAGCAGACCCCCATGACCCTATGTTCGGATTCAGCGGGTTAGAAAATTGATGGATGGATGGATGAATAAATAAATAAATAATAATATAAGAATAAACACTTAGTTTCGCATACTCACAACTGTAAACCTACTTTTGCCCACCCCTGTATATCTTATGAAGACAGAAATTCAAATGGCCGTATGTGCCATTTTTATCAATATATAATGTATAAAGTTTACCAGTATTTATATTTTTAAATCTAGATATGGAACTGCAGCATGAAAAACTTGAGGCAAATACCTGATCTTCCTGAAAATGTGACTATCTTGGATTTGTCGCTGAACAAGATCAATTTTTTGGGCCCAGAAGAACAAAACCCCTTGCGACACCTGCAAAACCTGCATCTCCTCAACCTCTCTAATAATCCCATCCCTCATTTAAAAAGCGGGATACTGTCAGGCCTCAGGAATCTACAGCTTCTTGACCTAAGCAGCTGTGGCTTGGAGACGATTGAGCCTGATGCATTCCAAGGCCTGACCAACCTGATGATGCTGATTGTGAGCAACAACAAACTGAAAGGCGCCCTGCCAGAGGCTCTGCTTCAGCTGGACAGTTTAGTTGTCCTGGATCTGCGTAACAACGATTTAACCAGGGCAAATCTCAACTTTCGGGAATGGCTGGAGAAAGTGAAGGTCCTTCGGCTTCAAGGCAATAAGTGGAACTGTTCACACGAGGAAAATGAGCAAATTCTGATGAGGACAGCAGGTGAGTGATCAAGCGGATATGTTATTGAGTATGTGAGAAGGTGTGACCAGGTTACGGTAACTCAGCACTAATCTGGATTGTGAAACATTGAAATTTTGTGGGTTTTTTTTATTATTATGAACCAACTGTGGCTAAGATGCATAGAGTGTAGCGAAGACGTATTTAGCTCTTCCCATTTTTTTTTTTCTTATTTATTGCAAATTTTTGACACGTATTCTATTAGATTCACAAACTCGGGACCCCCTTTGGCTGCAGGTTTATGTTCTAACCAGATTCACAATAAGTGATTATAATTAATTTCGTTTAGTCAGCTGGTCTTTTCTTTCTCACTTGTCTTATTCTGCATTCAGAAAAGCACAGCAGTATGATTTTCACACTGTATGACATTTAGAAATATTTCAGTTTTTTGCTATAGCTTTAAATACTGAACTCTTTTTTGTTGTTTCTTAGTGAAAAGTTAAACAAAATTACCCCTTTTATTAGCTAACTAGAAAGATTACAATATGCCAGCTTTTGAGGCAACTCAGGACCCTTCTTCTTATTTTTCCTTTATTCTGTTGTCTGCTCCCTTCATTGCATCCTAATAGTGACAATTAAAACAAGCAAAGTAAACACCCGGGCATACAACAGTAAATGATGAAAGGCAGCAACTGTTTCAGCGTCAGACCCTAATTAGTCAATAATGGAAAGGCAGAATGAAAATCTGGATGAACATGAATAAAAAGTAAAAATAATGTATACATTATCCATATATAACTCCTTAATTTTTATTAGAACTATGGGGCTTTGCCCCCTGCTTGCTTTGCTCGCCAACCCCCTTGCCGGTGAAACGCGATAGCGTCTTTGCGGTTCTGTCGCTCCTTTTCTTTGGTAATATCTTTCTCTGAGGCTAAGGATCTGCGCTGGTATCCTGAAGATTACCGGTTTGAATCCCTGTCACTGCCAAAAGAGATCTTACTCTGCTGAGCCCTTGAGCAAGACCCTTAAACTTCAATTGCTAAAGGGGCGCTGTACAATGGCTGACCCTGCGCTCTGACCCCAAGGGGTATGCGAAAACTAACAAATTCCTAATACAAGAAATTGTATAAGGCGAAATAAAGAATAAAAAAAAAATATATATACAGTATATAACATTAGCTTCCACTGTTATGCTGATGACACCCAGCTCTATCTCACTGGCAAACCTACTGCTTCCTTTCTACCCTCCTCACTTATCAATTGCATAGCAGAAATCAAATCCTGGTTTTCTTCAAACTTTCTTCAATTAAATAGTGACAAAACTGAGGTTCTCCTCATTGGTACAAAATCAACATTATCCAAAACTGATCATTTTTTCTTTGTTATTGATAATTCCTCTGTCTCCCCAACCCCACAGGTTAAGAGTCTGGGTGTCATCCTTTAGTCCCACATCAACAACATCTCCCGGCCTGCATATTCCCACTTGTGTAACATTAATCGTATTCGCCTCTCCCTCACTCCCCACACCACTGCTATCCTTGTTCATAGCCTTGTCACTTCTCATCTGGATTATTGCAATTCCCTTTTCTTTGGTCTTTCTCGCAGATCTCTTTATAAGCTTCAACTGGTCCAGAATTCAGCTGCTGTGAAGGACAGCTGGGTCCCATGCCCGGCAGAGACGCCCCTGCTCCTTATGTTCAGGGGAAGCCGCATGGGCAGTCCAATACCTCCCCCGGGACGCTTGGTGGCAGCCTCCCTGGCCGACGGTGATTCCCCAGCCACCCACAGGGCTCCATGGGAGATGGAGTCCTCCACAGCTTGGTTGGGGCCCGGGGTGGCCGCTAGGGGGGGCTGTCTGCTTCCAACAGCCCGGCTGGACAAGTCTTCAGCCCCACCCGGAAGTGCAATCAGGACTAGGTGGTCAATCACCTGGAATTCTTCCGGGTGGGCTATAAAAGGGCCCAGCCACCACCACTCAAAGAGCCAGAGTTGGGAGGAAGGAGATGAAGCTTGAGGAGGAGTGGTGGTAGAGGAAGAAAAGTGTGTTGTGGTTCAGTGTGTGGTATTTGGGACTGTGTATTGCCTGTGGGTCATGGGGAAGACGTGCGCCCACGGGTGAAGAAAAATAAAATCTTTGTGCATTTTATACGTGCCTCCGTGTCCTTCTGTGTTGGGTCAGGCGCATATATAGCACCTTTGTTACACTGGCATAGTCGGGTGGAAGAGGACGGAGCTCGGAGGAGAGGAGTGGAGGCGGTCTGAAGACTGAAAAGGCATTGTTGTGCACCCAGGACTTAAAGGGGTGATTGGTGCTGAGGCACTGGGTCTGTGCACTTACGACTTAGTATTGTAAATAAACGTGTGTGGTGAAACAACATGTCTGCCTGTCTGTGTCCGGGCTGTACCCCACACTGCCCACATCATTACTAGAGCCCCCTCTATTCACCATATCACTCCTGTTTTGCAGCAGCTTCATTGGCTTCCAGTTCAGTTCCAAATTCAATTCAAAATTCTCCTACTAACTTTTAAGGCTCTCCACAACCTCGCCCCTCCATATCTGTCTGACTTCCTCCATGCTGCCATTCCCTCCCGCACCCTCAGATCCTCTTCCTCCATCCACTTGGCTGTCCCTTTCACTCGTCTCACCACCATTCAGTTGCTCTGCTCTCCAGCTTTGGAACTCACTACCATCCGAGTTTAGAAATATTGAATCATTTTCACTTTTCAAATCTAAACTTAAAACTCATTTGTTCAAGACTGCTTTTTCTCTTTGATTACAATTGCTCTGTCTGATTTTAATGGTTGTATTTTATTTTTGTTTATAATCTGTGTTTTATCTATTGTTCAGTGTCCTTGAGTGTTTAGAAAGGCGCCTACAAATAAATAAAATGTAATGTAAAAAAATAAAAATATGGGGATGCGGTTGTACAATTTAAACAGATTTTTATTTTCATGGAAATTGTTACATATGCGTAACATAACTAGCTATTTTACATTAAAGCAAGTAATTAATCAAAATAAAAAGGTAATAATTCGAAAGTAAATTATGTTTCATGTTGTGTTAGAGGTATTCGTTGCGTAATATGATTTCGTTCTGTTTGGCTTTGAAGTTAACACGCAATACACCCTCTAATAAAAAAAAAAAAAGAAAAGGCTTTTACTAGAGGCACCCACTCTAGCAGTACGTTTCCTGCATTTTCAGTCTTTATCAGGCTGCCAGTTTTATTTTGCCTGCCCCTCCTACCACCCCGAGTGTATGTTGCATGGCAACGCACACTGATAGGAGAGACCAACGGCAAACTGTAGGCACAAGGAGTGGATGCTTGACATTCCAGAGAAACTCTCAGGTCAGTTGTGATATATAAATTGCCCCAGTTTACACTTTCTTTGCTAGGGTCTTCTGCCAGTTGGCTGTGACCAGCACATTGCCATCTAGGGAGCATACTTGCCTGACAAATGTATAGCATTGAAGAAGTGCTGTATGTCTCATGAAGAGTGATTAAATGAAAATCAGTTGTCTCCTCTGCATTATACCTGCATGCCTTTGAGATGTCATCAAGTAAAGCAAAGCAAATGTGACAAGATCAAGTATTGCTTATTCTACCAGGATATTCTAAAAGGGCCTGGACACATTTGTTGGGATAAAAAAAGAGTGGATTTGAGTGATTTTTCAAACTCGCTGTTTTCTTCAATTCATATCACACACACATCTCCAATCAGTCATTCAGCAGATTTAAATGAAGAAAGTCATCCCTCTGCTGTTTGGTGTCATCATGTCCCCCACGCTGAATATGGACCAGAGAAAGCAAAAGAGAGAGTTGTCTGAGGAGATCAGAAAGAAAATGATAGACAAGCATGTCAAAGGCAAAGGCTAGAAGACCATCATCTCCAAGCAGCTTGATGCTCCTGTGACAACAGTGTCAAACATTAGAAGAAGTTTTAGGTCCATTGACTGCAGCTAACCTTCTTGGACGTGGCCACCCGAGGAAAATGGACCACAGAACGGGCAGAAGGAGAGTGAGAATGGAAGATTAAAAAGCCAAGGACAACATTCAAAGAGATCTAAGCTGAACTCCAAGGTCAAGGTCCATCAGTGTCTGATCGCACCATCCGTCACTGTTTGAGTGACAGGGGGCTCAATGGAAGAAGACTCAGGGTGATACCACATAAAAAAGCCAGACTGGAATTTGCTAAAATGCACACTGACAAGCCACAGGGCTTCTGGGAGAAGAATGTCCTTTGGACAGATGAGACAAAACTGAAGCTTTTTGGAAAGTCACATCAGCTGTGTGTCCACAGATGAAAAAATGAAGATGTCAAAGAAAAGAATACCAGACTTACTGTTAAATATGGAGGAGGCTTGCTTAGGATTTTGGGATTGCTTTGCTTTGTCTGGCAGACACTGTGTGCCTCGAGTCAGTGCAGGGAACAATGAAATCTCAAGAAATTCTGGAGTGAAACACACTGGCCAGTTTCAGTCAGAGGTCATGGAACCAACAGGATAATATGCCAAAACACACAGCTGAAAGGCCACAAGAATGGCTAAGAACAAAATATTGGGCCATTTGAAGTTGCCTTCTCTGAGCTCTGATTTGAATTCCATTGAACATCTATGAGAGCGGCACAGTGGCGCAGTGGTAGTGCTGCTGCCTCGCAGTTAGACGACCTGGGTTCGCTTCCCGGCTCCTTCCTGTGTGGAGTTTGCATGCTCTCCCTGTGTCTGCATGGGTTTCCTCCCACAGTCCAAAGACATGCAGGTTAGGTGCATTGGCGATCCTAAATTGTCTCTAGTGTGTGTGTGTGTGGGTGTGTGTGCCCTGTGGTGGTCTGGCGCCCTGCCCAGGGTTTGTTTCTTGCCTTGCGCCCTGTCTTGGCTGGGATTGGCTCCAGCAGACCCCCCGTGACCATGTTTTAGGATATAGTTGGATTGGAACTATATAGTTGGATATAGTTGGGTTGGAAAATGACTGAACATCTATGGAAAGACCTGAAACATGTCATCTGGAGAAGACCTCCTTCAAACCTTACACAGTTGGAGCAGTTTGCGAGGGATGGTGGACAGGTGCAGAATGGAGAGCTCTAGGAATCGCTTGTGTACAGAGACTGCAAACTCTAAAAGTTGTGCAACCAAATATGTGGTTAAAAGCTCCATCATTTTTGTCTGCGCCATTTTCATTTGTGTTATTATTTGAAATATATTTTTGAATCAAAAATTATAAACAAAGTCTATTTTTTTTTTAATTCAATGATAGGGGCCAATTACTTTTATCAGTTTCAAATTATTTCAGAGACAGTTATGGGGTCTTCTTTTTTTCGTGGAGGAGTACTGACAAATTTGTCCATGTCTGTTTAACCGGCTTTCCTTGATTCAGTGGAGGTTGTAGCTCTCCTAGAATTCTCCTAGAATTACCAAACTCCTTACCCAGTTACAAACAAAACAACACAGCATTCTCAAACCCACTTAATCTAGTTGAGGTTGGCAGGAAGCTGCAGCCTACCTTGGCATCATCAGGCACATGAGATGAACCAACGCCAGACAAAATGCCTGTTCATCTCAAGACCCACCCATGCACACACTCACAGGCTGCCAATTTTAAAATGGCAATCAACCTAATATGCAGGCCTTTGCATATGGACATGAAAGCTGGATTACCTGGAGGAAAATACAAAAAAAGTCATGAGGAGAAATCTGCAGATATTCAAACCCATCAATGTTAATCACTGTGGCACTGGGCTATCCCTACAAAGTAAACATTATATGTTTGTGTAAATTCAGACAATGCTGCCTCTCAGCTGTAAAGCTTGACCACGTCACTGTGTATAAAGGGTTCAGATTCTTCTGCTTGATTAGTGCTGCACAGCAACAGACACTGATACAAGGAGATGGCCAAGGGTGGAAGATCAGTCAAAGCCTGACTGTGACGATGCGGGTTCACTCCACGCTCCCATCTTGCCTCTGGGAGCCCTTGAACCCTACACCGTCGGTAATGTTACCGTTGAGCTAGGCAGTGAGGCACAACATGGCAAGGGGATGGTGTAAAAGTGCAAAGTGCTTTTATTAAAACAATAATCAAAAACAATGTCCAAATTAAATAAAGTGCAGTGCTTCAAAAATCAATAAATAAATAATCCATAAAAACAGAAGTGAAAAGTGGAGGTTAAACTCCATTAGAAAAAAATCTTAAAACAACGAGGTTAAAATAACGTAGGAAGCAATCCTTTAAAAACACAAAGCCCAGTGTCTTTTTTTTTTACCTGGCAGCTACCCTGCTTCTCCCGTCTGGGCTTCTCA
Organism: Polypterus bichir lapradei; assembly: GCA_026402145.1. NCBI lineage: Eukaryota > Metazoa > Chordata > Cladistia > Polypteriformes > Polypteridae > Polypterus > Polypterus bichir. The sequence continues at coordinate 38,786,014 of JANRMT010062857.1, forward strand.
ACAGGGGAGTCGCCCTACCCGCAGGTGACCTTCTCTCTACCTGCTTCAGCTGATCGGATTGCCTCACTGACCCCTGGCTCCGGTGGGCTCCTCCAGACAGCAACTTGGGTTCCACAGCGACCAGGGCGCCCACGCTGGGGAATACACACCCCAAGTCCCAACTCCCGCTGCCTTCCGCGGAGAGTCATCCGCCTTCTGGTCACTCCCGCTCTTTAAAATAGACTCGGCGGGAGTGACCACTACGACTACTCCCCGGGTGTCGGCCCAACACCCAGGCTCCCTGCGCAGCTGCACGCCAGCCTGCACTCACTCGCTCGCTCGCTCGCTCGCTCTCCCGCACCGACTTTCTCTCTCTCTCCACTGCTTCCTGTTTTCTGCCTTCTCCTGCAACCTCCTTTCTTTCTTTCATTTCTTCTTTCCTTTAGCCGACTCGGGCTTCTGCTTATGAAGGGGAACGTGGTAGTCGCGGCAATCAGCAGCTCCTCTGAACAATTACGGTCGTGGACTGTTTCTCACCTGTGCACTTAGGCGAGAACGCCCACATCAGGAACTCCTCAGGAACTGCTTCGGCCACACACCACCACGCCCCCTCGCTAAGCAGCGAGCGCGGTGATTACTTATTAAAACTGGCCTTAGAACGGGAGCTGTGGACCTGCTATACCACACTGACACCCAACCATATGTATATATTAGGCCTGGGAAAATTAACACGTTAATTGTTGTAACTAACCAGAAAACAGGAGACAGAGCTGGAGGTGGCAGAGTTAAAGATGTTAAGATTTGCATTGGGTGTGGCGAGGATGGACAGGATTAGAAATGAGGACATTAAAGGGTCAGCTCAGGTTGGGTGGTGGGGACAAGTCAGAGAAGCGAGATTGCATTGGTTTGGACATGTGACGAGGAGAGATGCTGGATATATTGGGAGAAGGGTGTTAAGGATAGAGCTGCCAGGGAAGAGGAAAAGAGGAAGGCCTAAGAGAAGGTTTATGGATGTGGTGAGAGAGGACGTGCAGGTGGTGGGTGTGACAGAACAAGATGACGAGGACAGAAAGATATGGAAGAAGATGATCCGCTGTGGCAACCCCTAACGGGAACAGCTGAAAGAAGAAGAAGATTTAATAGGCGCCTTTCTTAACACTCAAGGTCACCTTACAATGAAGGTGTGAAGTTGATGGATAGGATTAGAAATGAGGACATTAGAGGGCCAGCTCAGGTTGGACGGTTGGGAGACAAAGTCAGAGAGGCGAGATTGTGTTAGTCGGGACATGTGCAGAGGAGAGATGAGGGGTATAATGAGAGAAGGGTGCTAAGGATAGAGCTGCCAGGGAACAGGAGAAGAGGAAGGCCTAAGAGAGAAGGTTTATGGATGTGGTGAGAGAGGACATGCAGGTGATGGGGGTGACAGAGCAAGATGGAGAGGAGTGGATGATATGGAAGAAGATGATCCGCTGTGGCAACCCCTAACGGGATCAGCCAAAAGAAGAAGAATGTGGTCTGTTTAACACATTAAAAAATATTGTTGCATCCTGAACCAGAAACGAGGTGATCGCATCAGGCAATGCTTTGATCAGGGTAACATTTTAATGTAATTATTTTTTATTTTACATTACAGGACAATAATACAAAACAGTGTGAACCTAAAGAATTACATACACATCCATTACCAGATTTATATATTACCTTTAAAAATCTTAAGAAATGAGATTTTATTTGAAAGTTTCAAATGACATATTTCACAATGCCTTGCCACATGTCAGTACGTGGTACTGGTATTCATTTACTTGATGTATACATACCGACATAGGTGTAGGGGAGTGGGAGGAAGGAGGGTTTATGGTAGTCCTGGCGCAACAATTAAGAAACGTTTTCTTATCGCCTTCTTTTCAACTTGCCTTTTAGGAGGGGAAGGTATTCAAATTCAGGTTGTACTTACTCAAACAGTATTTTAAGTTCAGGTTTAAGGTCATTGTTTAAGTTTAAACTATGCCATTACATTTTTAAAAATTCCTTTGTGCTAATTCTATATTAATTTTGTGTATTTCAGTGTATATTTACTTCATGGTTTAGAATGGATTACAGAAAATGTATGCATTTAATTTAAGATTGCGTGTTTTAATGTTAGATGTGATTAATAGTGATTAATTTCATGCAGTTATGCTATTACTTAATTTTTTAAATTAATCCCCAGCCCTAATATATATATCTTGAGCAGAATTAAAGCAAACTGGACACACCTGAGCACAATTTGGAGTGCCACAGCAAAGGGTCTGAATACTTCTAGGAATGACAGATTTCAGTATTTTATTAGTTATAAATGTGCAAGACTTTCTGAAAACTTGTGTTCACTTTGTCATTATGGATAACTGAATTTAAATTAATGAGCAAAAATGGCAAATTTATCCATCCATCCATTATCCAACCCGCTGAATCCGAACACAGGGTCACGGGGGTCTGCTGGAGCCAATCCCAGCCAACACAGGGCACAAGGCAGGAAGCAAACCCCGGGCAGGGTGCCAGCCCACCGCAGGGCACACACACACACCAAGCACACGGTAGGGACAATTTAGAATCACTAGTCCACCTAACCTGCATGTCTTTGGGAGGAAACCGGAACACGCGGAGGAAACTCACGCCGACATGGGGAGAACATGCAAACTCCACCCAGGGAGGACCCGGGAAGCAAACCCAGGTCTCCTAACTGCGAGGCAGCAGTGATGCCACTGTGCCGCTCGGCAAATTTATCCATTTAACAGTAAATCTACAACACTAAATAAAGCATGCAGAAAGTGAAGTGCTTTGAATGCCTTCGCATTCAAAGGACCGGGGGAGAAAACATCTACAGAGCATTACCTCCTTTGGAGCGATAGATGGCAGCACCCCGGGTAGCAGCATCACCACGGTTTCCCACAGGGCTTCATGGGAATTGGAGTTTGGTGACTCAGCCCTGTTGGGTGCTGTGGGTGCCACTAGGGGGTGCTGAGGGGACTGGGGAGCCCCAGCCTTACCCAGAAGTGCTCCTGGGTTAAGCCTTTGGGACACTGGAAGTACTTCCAGGGATCACTTAAAAGGCGCTGCCTGCCTTGATTCTGGGAGCCAGAGTTGAGAAGGAGAGGGTGACACTTGCCTGAGAAGGAGTGGAGTCAGAAGGAAGGAGAAGAGAAGAAGAAAAAAAACACACTGTTGCGTGCTTAATACTGTGCTGTATATCGTGCATTGGTGGAGTACAAAAGAAAAGAGTTTCCCACAGTTTAATAAAGGCCTTGTGTGGACTTGTGCCTGATGTTTGCCTGTGTAAGGTTTGGGGAGCTGGTGCACCCCCTGGTGGCCACAATATATATATATATATACATATACTGTAATATACATATATAGCTAAAATGAGTCATGTATCTTAAAATAGTTTTTTTTATTCATGAGCTTTCCTCAAACAAGATGGAGAGCGTCAAAACCTACTCCATAGCTTTTAGAATATTTTAGAATATTAGAACATTCTAGACGAGAACAGGCCATTCAGCCCAACAAAGCTCGCCAGTCCTATCCACTTGTTTCCTCCAAGAAAACATCAAGTCGAGTTTTGAAAGTCCCTAACGTCTTACTGTCTACCACACTATTTGGTAGCTTATTCCAAGTGTCTATCGTTCTTTGTGTAAAGAAAAACCTAATGTTTGTGCGAAATTTACCCTTAACAAGTTTCCAACTGTGTCCCCATGTTCTTGATGAACTCATTTTAAAATACAAGTCTCGATCCACTGTACTAATTCCCTTCATAATTTTAAACACTTCAATCATGTCACCTCTTAATCTTCTTTTGCTTAAACTGTAAAGGCTCAGCTCTTTTAATCTTTCCTCATAATTCAACCGCTGTAGTCCTGGAATCAGCCTAGTCGCTCTTCTCTGGACCTTTTCTAGTGCTGCTATGTCCTTTTTGTAGCCTGGAGACCAAAACTGCACACAGTACTCAAGATGAGGCCTCACCAGTGCATTATAAAGGTTGAGCATAACCTCCTTGGACTTGTACTCCACACATCGTGCTATATATCCTGACATTCTGCTAGCCTTCTTAATGGCTTCTGAACACTGTTGGGAAGTTGATAGCTTAGAGTCCACTATGACTCCTAAATCCTTCTCATAAGGTGTACTCTCGATTTTCCGACCGCCCATTGTGTATTCAAACCCAATATTTTTACTTCCTATGTGTAATACTTTACATTTACTGACATTAAATTTCATCTGCCACAAATCTGCCCAAGCCTGTATGCTATCCAAGTCCTTCTGTAATGATATAACGGATTCCAAATTATCTGCTAATCCACCTATCTTGGTATCATCTGCAAACTTAACCAGCTTGTTACTTGTATTCCTATCTAAATCATTTATATATATTAAAAATAGCAGCGGCCCTAGCACTGACCCCTGTGGAACACCACTCTTAACATCGGCCAGTTCTGATGAGGTTCCTCGCACCATCACCCTCTGCTTCCTGTGTCTGAGCCAATTCTGCACCCATCTAAAAACATCACCCTGAACTCCCACTTCTTTTAACTTGATGCCCAACCTCTCATGTGGCACCTTATCAAATGCTTTCTGAAAGTCCAGATAAATAATATCATATGCTCCACTTTGATCGTATGCTTTTGTTGCAACCTCATAGAATTCCAACATGTTAGTAAAGCATGACCTCCCTCTTCTGAACCCATGCTGACTGGTCAGAATAACTCCTGTCCTTGCCATGTGTTGCTCAATCTTATCCTTAATAATTCCTTCCATTAATTTTCCTGTGATGCATGTTAAGCTTACTGGCCTATAGTTGCTTGGATCTGCCCTGTCACCCTTTTTATATAATGGAATGATATTTGCCATTTTCCAGTCCTTCGGAATCTCTCCAGTGCTCAGTGACTTCCTAAAAATATGTGTCAAGGGTTTATATATGTACTCACTAGCCTCCTTAAGAACACGAGGATAAATATTATCTGGGCCTGGTGATTTGTTTGATTTCAGCCTATTTAATCTGAGCAGCACTTCTCCCTCTTCAATTTCCAAATCC
>JANRMT010062857.1:38842234-38853239 GCA_026402145.1 Polypterus bichir lapradei
GAGTGTGTCTGGGATTACATGAAGAGACAGAAGGATGTGAGGAAGCCTACATCCACAGAAGATCTGTGGTTAGTTCTCCAAGATGTTTAGAACAACCTACCAGCCCAGTTCCTTCAAAAACTGTGTGCAAGTGTACCTAGAAGAATTGATGCTGTTTTAAAGGCAAAGGGTGGTCACACCAAATGTTGATTTGATTTAGATTTCTCTTTTGTTCATTCACTGCATTTTGTTGATTGATGAAAATAAATGATTAAATGATTATATATACTGGAAATAAGGGAGAGGAAAACCAAAGAAAAGTTGGGGTGCCAACCGGGTCACCACTGTCCAAAATAAAAAACAAAAATGAGCAGGTGGTGGCACAATGGAGAACTGCTGCAAAATCTGTTTCTTAAGCCTTAGTAGCTTCTCTAAATTTCTGTCGAGCAGGTCTGTGTCTGGGACACCATCTTCCAGGAGTCCTCAGATTTATGTCATCCCGATTGGAAGAGGCTTAGCTTAGTTGAGTGGGGGTGTGACTTAGGTGTCCTTATTTCACAGCTTCTCAGAGCTATGGAGGAGAAAAGAGATCATATTTTTAGCTTTGTCCCGGCATCATCATTGTCCTGGTGATCCTCAGGACCCCATGCATGACAATATTTATAATATACTAACCAACCCGCAGCGTAACATACGCCGCATAATCAGGCTGGTTTTTTAATGAATTTTAAGCACAGGGAGAAAATTAACATTTGAAAAATCGGTAATGTAATAAATCAGCAAGAAAAGCAACATTGTAACAATGCACGGAACGAACCAACACACAATCGTCCGTGAATGAATTTCTCGTTCAGTATGCACTGCCTGCTCATGTGCCCACCTCCAACTCGGCACTTGAGTCGTTGTCGTCTTTGCATAGTCAAGATGCACCTGTGACTGACGTAGACTTTTCATTGCTCTGTGCGGTTGTGGCTGCTTTTTTCTATATAATCCACCAAGACACCCAACCACAGTAGTAGTGAGGTGGGGCTTCGTTGTTTCTTTCACATGGTTTTTCATGGTGGACGCGGTCGGGTGTCGAAACCGAAAAGAATAATTTAAAGTCAACGTGGCTCAGACGTGCATGTGGACTCCTAGCATAGACAAAAGGGAGTAACTGGGTGGTCGGTGAGTTTTTGCGTCCGGGAACATGGGCAGGCAGTGTGAATGCCTAGAGAGCGAGGGTAATTGTGGGCCAGTAAAAAAGGAGTGTTGGTGGGCAGGGAAACGTCTTTCGTGTTCCTGCAGGAGCATTAAAGAAGATGCATGTTTGTCGCGGATGCGAATTGCTGTATGTAGCGTGTAAAACAGTTTGCTATGGTGCACACAGTCGTGCGTCGTAACTGAAAACTCAGTTTTTAAAGACTGCTTACTTCATTGTGTTTTAACGTCAGTTGTAAAGGATTGTTTTAAGGATCCCATGGGATACCCCTCGCAAACCGTTTTACACGTGGCATATGGTGACTCACCTCCGCGAGAAACTTGCCTCCATGAACAGTCACGGTGGCTCGGAGGTACATGAGGCCTCTACGACAGACGAATATAAATGACGCCGTTCATTCTGTGTCGTTGCGTCCGAGTTGGTGGGCGTGGCTCTGCAAGTTGTCGTCGTATCCAATGGTCTTGGAGTTGGTGGGCGTGGCTCCTCCCTGCGTGCGCCATAGGTGTCTTACTTGTCGGCGGCTTAGTGAATCCACGCCCCTTCCGGCGTGCTTTCCATGGGTGTCTTGCCTTAGTGAATTTTATATATAGATGTGGAAAAAGTGATATGCTGTGAATACTTTCCAGATGCACTGTATATCTGAGCAGTTGGGTGGGGAGCCATGTCACACATGAGCGTCAAAGGGTAACCCTCTGATTTCCTCTCAGGTAAGTGACACCACCCTAAGGCGAGAGGAGGTACTGCCAGTGACTGTCTTATCTTCTTCTTCTTCTTCCTCCACAGTGCAGAGAAACCACCCATTGAGGGCAACAGACTCCACCCATTCCACTCTCCCTGGCCCATAAAAGCGCCACATCCCACAAAGAGGCCTCACTACTTGTCTAAGCGGCCTAAGCAAAGGAGCTCCACATATTGTGTATTCTATAACAAGTGAAGCAGCCACTTAGAAGCGATTAAGTTTGGGTGGAAGATTTTTTTTTTTCGTTTACAGACCTTCAGTAAATAGGCGGCATGGTGGCGCAGTGGATAGCACTGCTGCCTTGCAGTTAGGAGACCTGGGTTTGCTTCCCGGGTCCTCCCTGCGTGGAGTTTGCATGTTCTCCCCGTGTCTGCGTGGGTTTCCTCCCACAGTCCAAAGACATGCAGGTTAGGTGCATTGGCGATGCTAAATTGTCCCTGGTGTGTGCTTGGTGTGTGTGTGTGTGTGCACCCTACAGTGGGCTGGCGCCCTGCCCGGGGTTTGTTCCTGCCTTGTGCCCTGTGTTGGCTGGGATTAGCTCCAGCAGACCCCCTTGACCCTATGTTAGGATATAGCGAGTTGGACAATGACTAACTGACTGACCTTCAGTAAATGTGAACGGTCAGGTTGACGCCCCAAAAATGTACCCAAATCTCAGCCTGTCATTCCCTCAGATGACCACAAGGGTTAATTTAACACTGCGGATTTGACTGTGCATATTTAACTACTTTTTGAACTATTTCAGTGTGAAATAATGAAAATAGTCAAACAGTGGAAACATGAACTTGCTCCAACTGTCCTTATCTTTTAAAATGATTCCAATTCCATTCTTAGTCTTCTGTCTGCTGTGCTTTACTGAACAACAGCCCTTGAAATCTTTCCAGTTCTGAAAAAAAAGCCACATCAGACAGGAAATCCTTGATTATATCAAATAAAAAATGTGATTGGATGAAACAACACCACCCATCCCCCAACAGTGGATTTAAAAATGGGTGGAGACACTGGGGTGGGGGTGGGGAGGGACTGCGTGGTGACAAAAACACAATTGTGCCAGGAAAAAAAAAAAAGAAACTCCCAGGCAAAGCCGAGAGTCGGGATACCCACAACAACAGGCTTTGCAGCTGCCACAAAGGTTCATGGCTCCCAATTCGTTGATCATTTTTTAAAACTGTGTTCTGAGACGGTCTCTCTGACAGGCCAAAGGACAGAAGATCAAGGCAGCAAGCCAAGGAACGATTACACGGGGATAAGAAAATGGCAATAAAACAAATAAATGGAGCCATCATGCCAGCAGACCTAACCTTGGCATCCAAAGCTGAACTGAGAAAGGATCCTCTTCTGCAGTGAGACTTGAAGAGACTGGCACACCTTACCAACACACACAGACACACACCCTGTCACAAGTCAGTACCCTGTCACGTTTTGGTTTCAGTTTAGACGTGAGTGAAGTGCAGATTGTAGACCTCCATTTAAGGGGATTTGCACACATTTCAGTCACACAACTTTTTCTACACGGTCCCCTCATTTGAGGGCACCATAATGTTTGGCACACTGCAATGGCGAGTCTATTAAAGTCATTGTCATATTTAGGACTTTGTTGCGTATCCCTCATATGCAATGACTGCTTGAAGTCTGCCATTCACAGACATCAGCAGATGCTGAGGGTCATCTCTGGTGCTGCACTGCCAGGCCTCCCTTCAGCTCCCGCTTGTTTTGGGGGGCTTTTCCCCTTAAGTTTTCTCTTCAGCTCAATTTGATTCAAGAAATGAATTCAGTCATTCTAGAGTTTTCCATTTTTAACCTTTGACAAACTCCTGTGTTGCCTCAGCAGTCTGTTTGGATCGTCATCTTGTGTATTGAAGTGCCGTCCAACGTAGTTGGGGGCCTCTACTGGAACTTGAGCAGATCAGATGTTTATTTACACCTCAGAGTTCATTGTGCCACTGCCGTCAGAAGCTCCATCATCAATGAAGAGAAGTGTGCCCGGACCTGTGACAGCCATACATGCCCAAGCCATAACACCCCCAGCACCGCCATGTTTAACAGATAAGGTGGTCTGCTTTGGATCTCTGGCAGTTCCTTTACATTTCCACGCTTTGCTCTCACCATCATTCTGATGAGGTCCATCTTTGTCTCGTCTGTCCACAAGAACTTTCCCCAGAATTCTGCAGGCTCTTAATGTAATCTGTAATCTGGCCATCCTGTTTGTGTGGTCTTCACCTTGCAGTGGTCTTTTTCTTTACCATAGTGAGGATTCTTCTGTCATCGGCGGTGGAGGTCTTCCTCGGCCTAGCAGTCCCTTTGTGATTACTGAGCCCACCAGTGTGTTCTTTATTTTTCATGATATTTCAGAGAGTTGATTTTGGTCATCCTGAGGTTTTATCGATGTCTCCAATCGTTTTCACCCTTATAATATCTTCTTTGACTTTCATCGGCAAAGCTCTTGTCCTCACGCTGAACAATGGTGACTACAGACCCCAAAGGGGAGAAGCAAGCCAGGGTTAGGGTTAGAAGTCAGCTGTTCTGTTATCAATGAAGTGAAGTGTGCCAGGACCTGTGGCAGCCATACATGCCCAGGCCATAACATCACCAGCACCACGATGTTTAACAGATGTGGTGGTCTGCTTTGAATCTTGGGCAGTTCCTTTTGGTCGCCAAACTTTGCTTTTGCCATCACTCTGATGAGATTCATCTTTGTCTCATCTGTCCACAATGACTTTTTCCCAAAATTCTGCAGGCTCTTTGAAGTCATTTTTCATAACCTGTAATCTTACCATCCTGTTTTTGAGGTGTGCGTCTTGCAGTGTGCCCTCCTCTGTATTTCTATCCTGCTGATAGTCGTCTCTGACACGTCCACATCGGCCCCCTGAGGACTGTTTCTCATCTGTCAGACAGGCATTTGGGGGCTTTTTCTTTACCATAGTAAGGATTCTTCTGTCATCGGCAGTGGTGGTCTTCCTTGGCCTAGCAGTCCCTTTGTGATTACTGAGCCCACCATTGTGTTCTTTCTTCTTCATGATATTTCAGACAGTTAATTTTGGTCATCCTGAGCTTTTACCAATATCTCTAATGGTTTTCACCATCATAATATCTTCTTTGACTTTCACCCGCACAGCTCTTTTCCTCAGGTTGACAATGGCGACTACAGACTCTAAAGGGCAGAAGCAAGCTGAGATTAGGGTTAACAGTCAGAAGTTCTATCATCAATGAAGAGAAGTGTGTCAGGACCTGTGGCAGCCACACATGTCCAAGTCATAACACCCCCAGCACTGCCATGTTTAACAGATGAGGTGGTTTACTATGAATCTTGGGCAGTTCCTTGTCATCTCCACACTTTCCCAGAATTCTGCAGGCTCTTTCAAGTCCTTTTTCTCAAACTGTAATCTGGCTGTCCTATTTGTGTGGTCTCCATCTTGCAGTGTGTCCTCTGTGTTTCTGTTCATGAGGTCTTCTGCTGATAATCATCTCTGACAGACACACACACATCGGCCGCCTGAAGACTGTCTATGATCTGTCTTTATCTGTGAGGATTCACAGATCTGTGAGGATTCTTCTGTCATCAGCAATGGAGGTCTTCCTTGGCTTAGCAGTCCCATTGCGATCACTGAGCTCACCACTTGTGTTCTTTCTTCCTGATATCCAGACATCCTGAGATTTCACCGATGTCTCCAATGGTTTGATTCTTGTTTTTCACCCTCATTATGGCTTCTGGTTCGCTTCCCAGGTCCTCCCTGAGTGGAGTTTGCTTGTTCTCCCCGTGTCTGTGTGGGTTTCCTCCGACAGTCCAAAGACATGCAGGTTAGGTGCATTGGCGATTCTAAATTGTCCCTAATGTATGCTTGGCGTGTGGGTGTGTGGGTGTGCGCCCTGCGGTGGGCTGTCACCCTTCCCAGGGTTTGTTTCCTGCATTGCGCCCTGTGTTGGCTGGGATTGGCTCCAGCAGACCCCCATGACCCTGTGTTAGGATATAGTGGGTTGGACAATGGATGGTTGGATTATGGCTTCTTTGACTTTCATTGGCACAGCTCAACATTGGCAACTACAGAGTCCAAAGGGTAAAAATGAGCCAAGGTATCTTATGAAGCCATGAAACCCACCTGAGGAATCACAAACACCCGTGACACCAACTGTCCCAAACATTGTGGTGCCTTGAAACGGGGGAACCATATAGAAAAAGTGTTGTGTGACCAAAATGTCTGCAAATCCCCTCAAATGAAAGTCTGCAATGCCTACTTTAATCACAATGTCTGAAGTGTTGGATTTGTCATTTTAAACTGGGGAGCAGAGGGGTTCATTAAGGATAAAGGGGACTTTGTCCCAAAGATTATGGAGGGCACAGTATACAGTATATACAAGATGGTACTGAGCCCAATTAATGTTGACAACACATTTAAATTAAACTTTGTTGGGTTCTGTCATCTTCATTGTGTGGCGGCCGCTTTTAGAGGTAAGCGTGTTTGTCGGCCCAGAATACTCGACAGCAATTGGCTGCCATCTTTACCTTTGACCTCCTTTTCCATGATAAGAGCGTTTTAATTATAGACACACAGCTGAAAAAATCATTAAAAAAGTCAACCGGCTGCAGCCTTACTCCAGAAATATCCCACACCAGGGTCTCACAGAGTTTCGTCTTTTTTCTTCTCTCTTTTTTATTGTTGTGGTGTAAGGCTGCCAACAGGCGTGTGAGAGACGGGACTGGATGACCGCTCTGCAGGAATTCCTGCTGCTGAGATGGCTATCTGGCCAGGAAACGGCTCCCGAATGGAACCAGGGGCAGACCCCAGGCAGAAACAGGAAAGACCCCCCACCCCCTGAACCAGCCTGTGTGCAAAGCGACTTGCATGCATGGATGATTTTATTTTTATTTATTTAGCAGACACTTTTACACAAATAAAAAGAACAAAAAATGAAATTAATAAGCATGTAGGTTTGTGTCACCTTAACGACAGAAAAAAAAAATGAAACAGTAGCCTAGCACACGACATGCAAAAGAGAAATGGCTGACATTATTTCTACAAACCCAACCACCCTGCCAATGCCCCCCTGTCCTTGGTCAAATCAGAGAGCCTGTGATACTAAAGGTGCCCCCCCCCCCCCCCCACCACTACCACCTTGGGAGAGAGAAGGGCAGCTGATCGGGGGAGCAGACATGTGAGCCTAACGCTCAGACAGAGTCACTCAAATGGAACATTCCAGAAGTGCTGAACGATTCTACTTACAAGTCGAGTTAAATGTTTACAGGGCCTCTTGGATCAGGTCCTGTTTATAAAAGCTGGGGTTGTGGTCACTTTTTATTTTACCTGTAAAGAGTAATTAATTGGGGTTTGGGGTACAAGGAAACTCCACAGTAATTCTGTTGTTAGACTTAAGTGCAGTGTTTGACACCATTGACCATTCTATTTAACTACACAGGCTAGAAAATGATGTTGTGCTTACAGGTACTGTGCTCGCTTGATTTAGTTCTTATTTATCAAATCGACTCCAATATGTACAGAAATGTGCTGACAGGACTCCATCATTATACACAGAAGTGAGATATGGTGTCCCGCAGGGCTCAGTACTCAGACCTTTACTGTTTTCACTTGACAAGCTTCCACTGGGATTTCTCATTAGGAAACATCGAGTTAATTTTCACTCGTATGCAGATGACATCCAGTTATACTCTTCTTTTAGATCAAATGAAGTTTCTCCGATGTCATCTTTAGTTAGATGTGTTAGTGAATTAAAGAAGTGGATGGATGAGAACTACTTGTCTTTAAACACCGATAAAACAGAGATGTTAAGTGTTGGAGGGAATGACGTTGATCACAACGATATTCTGTCATCATTTAACTCAGTTGGAATCTCCATTAATTTTACTGAATCAGCCCGCAATCTCAGAGTTCTCTTTGACTCTAGCATGTCATTTAAAGCACATATTACAAAGTTGTCCAAATCATGTTTCTTCCATCTTAAAAATGTTGGGAAATTAAAGCGTTTCCTAAATATGCGGGATACTGAGAAATGAATTCATGCATTTATTTCTAGTAGGGTTGACTACTGCAATGCGGTGTTCACTGGATGTTCAAACTGTTCTTTATTCAGCCTCCAGTTAATCCAAAATGCTGCTGCAAGAATCATTACAAGAACTAGAAAATACGAACACATAACTCCAGTTCTTAAATCCTCACACTGAGCTCCCGGTTAAGTTTAGGGTAGATTTCAAAATCCTCCTTTTAACATATAAAGCCTTAAATGGCCGAGGTCCGGCTTACTTGTCTGAACTTATCATGACTTACAAACCAGACCGCACATTAAGATCTCAAGATGCCGGTCTGCTTATGATTGCAAGGATTAATAAAATAACAATGGGAGGTCGAGCTTTTAGTTACAGGACCCCCCTAAACTGTGGAGTGCTCTGCCTGCTACTATAAGAGGTGCCCCTTTGGTCTCAGCTTTTAAATCCCAGCTGAAGACTCACAACTTCAGTTTAGTACACCCTGACTAGAGCTGCTGATTAGCTGTACAGCCTGCATCTCTGTTGTTGGTCATTAGCACTAAAGCATAAGTAACATGATAGTTATAATTTGTTACTAACACTCACCTGTTCTGTTTCTCTTCTCAGTACTCAAATGTGGCACTTGGTGCCACGGCCCCCTACCAAGTTGTTCTACCTGCCTAAGCTAAAGTCATCCCTGATGGAGTATCACAGGAATCATCAGGTAGAGGGGTCCTTTCATCAGATTGGCTGGCCCAGCACTGACTCAGCTGTGGAATGACCAATAGGGAGAAGGTAGCTTGATGGCCGGTGTCTTCAAGACTCTGAACTACTACTGCTGCTGAATTCTGCTCTGTCCACCCATCCATCCATCCATCCATTATCCACCGCTTATCCGAGGTTGGGTCGCAGGGGCAGCAGCCTAAGCAGGGAAGCCCAGACCTCCCTCTCCCCGGCCACCTCCTCCAGTTCCTCTGGGAGGACCCCAAGGTGTTCCCAGGCCAGCCAGGAGATATAATCCCTCCAGCATGTCCTGGGTCTGCCCCATGGCCTTCTCCCAGTGGGGCATGCCTGGAACACCCCTCAAGAGAGGCATCCAGGGGGCATCCTGACCAGATGCCCGAACCACCTCAACTGACTCCTTTCAATGTGGAGGAGCAGCGACTCTACTCCGAGTCTCTCCCGGATAACTGAACTCCTCACCCTATCTCTAAGGGAAAGTCCAGCCACCCTGTGGAACAAACTCATTTTGGCCGCTTGTATCCACGATCTTGCTCTTTAGGTCACTACCCAAAGCTCGGGGCCATAGGTGAGGGTAGGAACGCCTTTTGGCTCAGCTCTCTCTTCACCACGACAGACCGTTGCAGAGTATGCATTACTGTGGATGCCACACCAATCCGTCTGTCAACCTCTCGCTCCATTCTTCCCTCACTCATGAACAAGACCCCAAGATATTTGAACTCTTCCACTTGAGGCAGTAATGTGCTCACCCTTTTCCGGCTGAGAACCAAGGCCTCAGATTTAGAGGTGCTGACTCTCATCCCCTCCGCTTCACACTTGGCTGCGAACCGCTCCAGTGAGAGCTGGAGGTCACTGTGCAATGAAGCCAACAGAACCACGTCATCCGCAAATAGCAGAGACGAGATTCTGAGGTCACCGAACCAGACCCCCTCCACTCCTTGGCTGTGCCTAGAAATTCTGTCCATAAAACTTATGAACAGAACCGGTGACAAAGGGCAGCCCAGGTGGAGTCCAACCTCAACAGGAAACGAGTCTGACTTATTACCGGCAATGCGGAACAAGCTCCTGCTCCTCCTGTACAGGGACTGAATGGCTTGTAACAACGAGCCTTGTACCCAGTACTCTCGGAGCACACCCCACAGGATGCTTCGAGGAACACAGTCGAATACCTTCTCCAAATCCACAAAACACATGTGGACTGAATGGGCAAACTCCCATGCCCCTTCCAGGATTCTGGCCAGGGTGTACAGCTGGTCCAGTGTTCCACGGCCAGGACGGAATTCGCATTGTCTCTCTTGAATCCGAGATTCGACCATCGACCAAACTCTCTTCTCCAGCACCCCTGAATAGACCTTACTGAGGAGGCTGAGGAGTGTGATCCCCCTATAGTTGGAGCACATCCTCCAGTCACCCTTCTTAAAAAGGGGGACCACCATCCCATTTTGCCAATCCAGAGGCACTGCCCCTGATGTCCATGCGATGTTGCAGAGATGTGTCAACCAGGACAGCCCCATAACATCCAGAGCCTTGAGAAACCCTGGGTGAACCTCGTCCACCCCAGGGGCACCGCCACCTCGGAGCTTTTTAACTACCTTGGCGACCTCGGCCCTGTTATGGATGGGCTTCCCCCGGAGTCCTCCAGCTCTGCTTCCTGTAAGGAAGGCATGCTGGTGGGATTGAGAAGATCCTCGAAGTATTCCTTCCACCGATCAATAACGTCTGCAGTTGAAGTCAGCAGGGCCCCATCTCCACCGTACACAGTGTTGGTGGAGCACCGCTTTCCCCTCCTGAGGCGCCTGACGGTTTGCCAGAACCTTCTCGGTGCTCTGAAAGTCGTTTTCCATTGCGTCCCCAAACTCCTCCCATGCCCGAGTTTTTGCCTTTGCAACAGCCAATGCTGCAACATGCATGGCCCGTCGATAACCCTCAGCTGCCTCTGGAGTCCCATTGGTCAATCAGACCCAATAGGACTCTTTCTTCAACTTGATGGCCTCTCGAACCTTAGGTGTCCACCTTCATGTTCATGGATTGCCGCCACGAGAGGCACCGACAACCTTGCGGCCACAGCTCCATTCTGCTGCTTCGACAATGGAGGCTCAGAACATGGCCCATTCAAACTCAATGACCTTCACCTCCCTCGGGATGAGATTGAAGTTCTGCCGGAGGTGGCAGTTAAAGATCTTTCTGACCGGTTCCACCACCAGACATTCCCAGCAGACCCTCATTATACATTTGGGTCTGCCTGGTCTGTCCAGCAGCCTCTCCCACCATCTGATCCAACTTACCTCCAGGTGGTGATCAGTTGACAGCTCTGCCCCTCTCTTCACCCGAGTGTCCAAAACAGATCCAATGAGACGATTACAAAGTC
>JANRMT010062857.1:38905970-38934778 GCA_026402145.1 Polypterus bichir lapradei
GCAGGTATAACAGACAATAACTTTGAATAATGTTAACGTTTACCCCCCGGGTAGAACTGAAGAGTCGCATAGTGTGGGGTCTCCTCAGTCTGTCAGTGGAGCAGGACGGTGACAGCAGTCTGTCGTTGAAGCTGCTCCTCTGTCTGGAGATGATCCTGTTCAGTGGATGCAAAGGAATGATTGTGAGGCCTGGAGAGAACGCTTCAAGTGGTCCTTCCAAAGTTGTTTCGGACCACCCTGAGGTCGATGATCCTTCGACGAGTTCACCATAAATGACCATCCAGAGGAGCCGAGACTCATCAATGCGAAAAACATGCAGGGTGTAGTGGAAGACATGGCTGAGAAGCGTGGGCTCAAAGCTGGATGATGAGCAGTGTTCCAGAATTTTAGTGTGTGGAAGTGGAAGTCTTCTGGGATGGCACTTAATGCACCAATAAAGGATTCAGGCTCTACTTCAGACTGGTAGAAATTAGTCTGCTTACAGTCAATTGCACATTTATCGCTGCTCTGTTGGGAATCTGTCGTTAGGATACACAATGGTTACTATGGGTGTGTCCTTGGAGGTTGCATCTTGATTACTGCAATATAACAGATATAAAAGGTGTTCCGGGGCAATCGTTCTCTAAACAAGTTGCTGATAGAAAAACAAACAAAAAAAAAAGCAATTCTGTTGTTTGCTAAAAAATCTTTGTGCCATGTATTCTTTTTTTTGTGTCAACCTTTTGCTTACATCCTTGCATCTTACATCTTTGTTTCTTGCTCTTCATTTTGGCCTTGATGTGTGTTTTTCTTTGGGTCTCTGTTTTAGTTTCACATCCTTCTCCTGGTCACTCCAAGTCATGTCTGCCCTGCAGACATAACTCAGACTATAATAGCTGAGCTGTGGGCGGCCCTCCAGCAGTGACATCAGGGTGGCCCTGCCCCCCACAAAACACAAGGTTCATTAGACAGAGGTTAGGAGCCTGGACTGATAAAGCATGTCGCTGCAACCACCACACGAAAAACCACCTCAGGATCCCAAATTAGGACCCGCTGTGCAATGGGTGACACCTCAGTGCCACATGAGTTTGAATGGAGTGCCAATTCTGCCATCAACCCCTGAGTGCTCCCTATAAGTGATGGCCCTCTTCATAAGAGAAGACGCCAAAATACACAGAACAGTGTGAAAGCCAACCCTGACACAGACAGGCGCAAGAGGCACAAAGTCAAAGCACACTTGATATTTTATTTTCTGTCCCTTGTGAGAAACGTCTTCCCCATTTCCCACAGTTCAAATAGCACCAGCGCAACACACAAATCCGTTCCCTTCTCTTTCTCTTTCTTCTCCACTCCTCATAGCAAGCTTCATTTCCCTCCTCCCGACTTGGGCTCCCAGAATAGTGGCTGCTGGCTCCTTTTATAGCCCACCTGGAAGTGCTCCAGGTGCTTGATGACCTATTACTGGTAACACTTCCGGGTATGGAGGAAGAGCTGCTCTGTAGGGCTCAGCAGCAGTTACAGCAGCCTCTGGCGGCACCCACAGATCCTAACAGGGCTGCACCAAACTCCAACTCCCATGAAGCCCTGCGGGGGAAGTCTAGGCCCCAGTGCACCCTGGGGGGGGGGGGCTGCCATCTAGCACTACGGCAGAGGTAACGCTCTGGATAGGCTGGCTCCCCCAGTCCTCCCAGCGTGGAGGCATCCTGGCCAGACAATAGTCACAAATAAAATAATTAAAGAAGACATAATCAAAGAAATACATGATCTTATATAAAGGGAAATCAAAAACACAAATAGCAAAAGATGAGAATTTAATAAACAATAATAAAAATATCAGGTATGCAAGAAATGGGGCCATAACCCTGGCTGAACAATAGCATTATGTTGATGGGGACTGAAGATTCTCAGCTTAGAACTTGGAAGGGTGGCATGGCATGGGAGGTACGGCAGGGTGAGGTGCAACCCCAGATAAAACTGACACCAATGAAGTCTGGAGGACCTGTATGAGTAGGCCGCGCAGAGAGATTGTATAGAAAGCGACTTCCTCTGGAATCTCACTTTCGGCTCTCCACATCCTGGCGATGACAGGCGTGGTTTGGGGGGTGGCAGGCGATGTGAATGTGGCCAGAGAATCCAAGTTTCTAGCCTTTCGGAGACTTTTCAAGCTGAGTGTGTGAAGGGAGCAGCATAAAGACATTCATATTCTGATTAGCACCTGTTCACAGAGCACCTCTCATCACTAGAGATACAAGAGTAACGTGCTCCGTATATGCATAGCAGCAGTACCCTCAGACACAACCCAGAAAAAGAAAAACGCAGGGTCTCTGCACAAATCTCAACACCTGTGGGTTTGTTAAAAAGAGCCATCATCTCTCATGTCCTCTCGTGGTGTGATTGGTGGGGCAAGTAAGCCTGACGGAGCCCACCCTCTTAAGCTGTTAAATACAGATGAACTCCACATGATGCCTCCTTGATTTGGGTGAAATATCTGTGCATTATGTGGTTTGTTAAATGTCTAGTTAATGTGGATATTAGGATCATTTTAGGATTATTTAGGAAAGACTAGCTGTCCCCCGCAGCTCCGCCTGCATAGTAGTGAAACAGGACAAACTTTAAAAACCTATAAAAAAAATAAGAAAAATATGTAATAATTTGTATTGAGAAGAATTTATATTGATAGCTTTCATATCCGAGGGAATGTAGATATATAATATTTTTGGTTTTGCTATCAGGGGTGAGAATGCAGGTGTGATCTCTTGTAAATGTAAAAAGTTGGCAAGGCATCTCTGGCCAAGTGGAAAGTAGGTACACTCCAACGTCAAACGTCGTCACTGTATCTGATCATGTTCAGCTCTGACGGGAGTGCGTCCCCCACGTGGGGAGAAGAGCACGTGGCCGTGATATCTCTGCCAATCACCAGCCACCCTCTAAAACACACATAGCTGTGATTTCTCTATCAAAAACATCAAAAGTTACTCCTTAACAGTCCCTAGATGATAATGTCTGCTGAACAAACAGGTATCGCTAGCTAAGCAGAGGCAAGGTGCACTCCAACACATGGCGAGAGGTAGAGCGACTCGAATGGAGATGAGGAGGAGTAAGTGAGGAGGAGCCCCACCCGGCTCCCACTACCTGTGGTCCCATCTCCCCATCCCCTCGCAACACTGTGTCTCTTGGATTCGTGCAAATAAATCACTGCTGCAAGTAAACTATGATACTTAGCGCAATGAGAGAAGTCGCAAAATCAACCGGAATGTTCAAGCAAATTATTGAAAAAAAACCCGATCTAAATCCGTTAAGTAGTTCTCTCGTGAAAAGCAGACAAACAGACAGACACACATTGGATTTTATATTAGAGAGAGATGTAGCTTTTAAAGTGAATAAACTGAGAAAGCTAACATTATTTCCAGTAGTGTGTATTTAAAGAGGAGTTTAGCAGGAAGCTGCCCTTTGGACACATGCAGAGCTTGAAGGGGGCCGGTGTGCATCAGTATGAAACATCAGCACACTCTCAGTTTTTAGCAGTTGCGTGCCAGCAGTGCTTGAGAGCGCTGGCAGTATTAGTGAGTGTACTCGGAAGTCCCAAAAGCAGACAAATCCCAAAATTATTTTCAAAGTTACCCTCTAGGAGGGGGAATACCATCAAAAACCTGACGAGAAACAATAACGGGCCTTGAATCATCTTAATAAAATAAAAGGACTTATTTTGAACAAAGTCTCAACATCCAACAAGCTCCTAAGAGCACAAAAAGAACTGCCTGAGCAGGCATGACAATCCACTGCAAACAAAGCCACAATACAGAATCCAAAAGCAAAGTCAAAAGCAGAGCACAGGTTCAAAAATCCAGAAATGACAAAGAGCAGCGAGGCACAGCAAAACACAAATGACACTCCACTGCCAAGCCTGCTTGAAATGAGCCGCCAGGAACTATGGGAGGCCCTTCAAAACATAACATGGAGGGCAGTTCCTTACTTTGATTGGCAGGTTGGCCCGCCTCTTGGGGAACCACCCACAAAATACATGAGACATAACCTAAGCATTTTCCAATTACAAACAGACACAAACCAAAATTTACAGTTGAAGTCCAAATGTTCCATACAATGCGGGTGAATTCTTTCAAACTCGCTTTATAAGCCCTCTACAGAGTTTATGCTAACAAACTATAAATTTGGCAAATCATTTAAGACATCTACCATATATAGTCCCATATAAGTTGAGTCTTGTAACCTGAAAAATCGATCATAAAATCAGACCCCGACTTATACGCCTGTTCAAAAATACGACACTTAAATTGTTTTGTTTTTTTTTTTTTACATCTTCTTGCCTCTTACTTATATGACCAACATTATAAAATACCGGAAATTATACGGTAAAATCAAGCCCTGACTTACTGTATCCGTGGGAGAACTTCAGCGCGAGTATATATGGTACTTTGTGCAAGGCAAAAGTCATTTTTCCAGTAATGTACACAGACCTCAACGTATTTCACCTTCTATTGATGATATCAATGGGTCACAAGTTTCCTCACACTTTGTTTATATTTGCTAGCATTGCCTTCAAATTGTTTAACTTGAGCAAAACGTTTTTGGGTCGCGTTCCACAAGCTGGAATTTTAGCCCATTCCTTCAGACAGACCTGGTGTAACTGGGACAGGTTTGTAGGCCACCTCGATCACACACACTTTTTCAGTTGAATCGGATTGTGGTCAGAACTTTGTGAAGGCCACTCCAATACCGTGATCTTGTTGCCCTTAAGCCATTTTGCCACCACTTTGGAGGTCTTCTTGGGGTCATTGTCCATTTGGAAGATCCATTTGTGCCTGAGCTTCAGCTTCCTTGCTGAACTCTTGAGATGTTGCTGCAGTGTATCTTCATCATTTTACTTCCTCATGATGTCATCTCTTTTGTGAAGGTCACCAGTCGCTCCTGCAGCAAAACACATCACAACAGACAGTTAGGATGTTGTTCATTGGCTTGCAAGCTTCACCCTTTTTCCTCTAAACATAACGATAGTCATTATGGCCAAACAGTTTGATCTTGGATTCGTCAGCCAAGAGGACATTTCTCCAGAAGCTCAGATCTTTGTCCCCATGTCCCATTGCAGACTGCACTCTGGCTTTTTGATGGTGGCTTCGGAGAAGTTGCTTCTTCCTTGCTGAGCAGCCTTTCAGGTGATGACGATATTGGACTCATTGTACAGCGGATATCGAGACTTTTCTACCAATGTCCTCAAGCACCTTCATGACATCCTTTGCTGTTCTTCTAGGAATGATTTGCACTTTGCGTGCCAAAGTCCGTTCTTCTCTAGCAGACACAATGTGTCTCCTTCCTGAGTGGTGTGACAGCTGTGTGGTCCCATGGTGTTTATACTTTGTGTATTATTGTTTGTACAGAGGAACGTGGAACATTCAGGTGTTTGGAGATTTTTCCTAAACATGAACCAGATTTGTGGAGGTCCACCATATTTTTCTGAGGTCTTGGCTGATTTCTTTCGATTTTCCCTCATTATGTCAAGCAAAGAGGCAACGAGTTTGATGGTCGGCCTTAACACACATCCACATGGTGACTCCAGTTAGGCTAACTGGATATCAGAAGCTCATTTTCTAATGGGGTAAAAGCTTGACGTCATTTTCTGGAATTTTTCCAAGCTGTTTGGAAGCACAGATAACAAAGTGTATATAAACTTGTGACCCACTGGAATTGTGATTTGGTCAAGAAAAAGTGAAATACTCAGAGATCTGTGAATATTATTACCTTTAAATAAAATATTACCGTTGCTCTGCACAAAGCAGATGTCTTAAATGAAATGCCAAATTTATAATTTGTTAGTATGAAACCTGTAGAGGGCTTATAAAGTAAGTTTTAAAGATTTCACCCTCAGTGTATGGAAATTTCTCACTTCAACTGTATATAATAAACAAAACAAACATTAATACAAATAAAAGGTAAAGTACCACTTCCAGTTAGCAGAAATCGCCCAAAAGTTGATAGAAATCTACGTTTGGACCAAATACTTGTATGCAAAATTTGGTTGACCTAAGTGAAAGCGTACTCAAGTTATTGTGTTTACACACACACACACACACAGAGAAATAATTCCAAAAATGTTATTTTCGGACTCACAGAGGTCTAAAACGTTCATCTCGACATTGAATTTTCGGACGATATTAATATATTTTACCTATTCTTCATATACGAGAAATTCAGGGAGGTCTAGAACGTCGAGATTCATTAAAATCTTGATATTGAATCTTTGGACGATTACAATATTTTCCTTATGCTTCGTATATAAGAAGGTAAAAAATGGAATAAAATTACACAAAACAGACAAGAAAAACAACTTTGAAGCCCAGCTAAGGGAGAAATGCCAGCTGAAACATGCAAACTGGAGAGCATCGTGCATACCCAGTACCCCCCCCCAATGCTACTCATTCGAGTTTTAGTGGAATACTGTGTTGTTGATGCTCCAAAGGGCCCATTTGAATGTTAGTGTTTTGTGGAGCCTCAGACTCAAAAGATCCCACACCCCTACCCCCATTCCTCTTATAAATCACAACCAGAGAGTACCAGCACTCCACTATATCCACTGTCTTGCACGGGCGTCTGAGGATCACCTTCCCAGCTCTGACAAGGTATGTGATAGCCCACTGGGACAGGAGGGGGCACCTACTCTAACATTACAATCTTTTTTATCCTCCAAGAAGCCATCCAGTGAGGGTATCACAGCCCTGCCCTAACTCAACTTAACCCAATCCTTGGGAATGATATAGATGGCGTCTCAATCTGAAAAACACCGTCCAGTATGATGAAGCTCCCTGTACATGACCTGATTGAGAGAGATGATAATTTTGAGAAGCCACAGAGGCTAGAAGCTAAAGGCTGATTTCTATTGTACCACTTGTGGTATATGGCCGGCTTGTCATCCCGGCCAATACCCACAGGCCTCCAGATGGAGCCCTCCCTGCAGTATGGAGGTGCCCCAAAGACCAGCAGGGAGTCATGGACTATGTAGTTTTTATACAAGACCCTGCTGGATACCACAGGGGCCGCAAGAGGGAACTGCAGGGAGGACCGAAGACTCATTTGTGCCCTATAACCCGGACGTGCTTCCGGGGTGAGAAGAAGGACCCGTACCTGACCCGGAAGTGATAGAGAATCATGTGGACTGGGGATTGGAAACACTTCCGGGTCAGGAAGGATAAAAGGACTGTGGGAGCTCCCAGACGGCGAGCTGAGCTGGGTGGAAGGGTGGCAACGCGTCTGGGAGTGGAGGAATTGTTTATTGTGATTATTTGGTGAATTTATATGAGTATAGTGGAGGAGAGGGTGCTTTGTGCAGTGTGGCATTTGAATAAAGTCAACCTTTGGACTTTTTCCTGGTGTCTGGAGTCTTGGACAGGGGTTCAAGGGAGCGATACAGCCCTAATCTGTCACACATTGCACACGCATTTTTGTCCTTTGTTTTGGACAGTGGCAGTAAATGGGGTGACCTGGCTGATACCCCAACATTTCTTTGGTTCTTCTCTATCTCACACCACTTAAGGGACCGGACACAAAGTAGCACATGACAAGGACTCATAGGATAAGAAACTGACACAAAGAGTACTGGGATAAATGTGATTAAATTGAATAATGCTGGGAGATATGCCAATGTACTTGTGTTATTACTGTAAGATTATATAGGTTTGAGTGCAAATAAACTAACCATTGTGTACATGCTTGTAAGAAGGTGTAAAATAGGCCATTGGGACTTTACAGTAAACATCTATAGATATAAAATACTGAGGTTTGTCCATGGGTCACCCGCCAAGAAGACTCAAAGGTGGAACTGCTGCCAAAGTGGTGTCTACAAAATACTCAATAACAGGTATGAACACTTTTTGTGAATGAGAGATTTCAGTATTTTTGATTTTTAATAAATTTACAAACCTGAACATGTTTTCACTTTGTCTTTATGAGTTATTGAGTAAAGCCTGATGGAAATCTGCAACTGCAATCAAGTGTGCTGGAAGTGACGGGGTCTGAATACTCCATCCTCCAACCATTATCAAACCCGCTATATTCTAACTACAGGGTCATGAGGGTCTGCTGGAGCCAATCCCACACACACCAGCCCACACCAGCCCACACACACACACACACACACACACCCCAAGCACACACCAGGGACAATTTAGGAACGCCAATGCACCTAACCTGCATGTCTGTGGACTGTGGGAGGAAACCCACGCAGACACGACGAGAACATGCAAACTCCACACAGGAAGCAAGCCCAGGTCCCCTTAATGCGAGGCAGCAGCACTAGCACTGCGCCACTGTGCCACCCGGGTCTGAATAATGCGTGGTGTACAGATCACCTAAAAAGCAAACAGAAACGGCCAGAATCAGTTTCACGTTGCAATCTGTTTTGCATCTACGGCATGAGCGAGACAGTGAGCTAGCACTAGGCCATGCTTCCTAACAGAAAATATTTAATAATAATCCATCCATTATCCAACCCACTATATCCAAACTACAGGGTCATGGGGGTCTGCTGGAGCCAATCCCAGCCAACACAGTGCGCAAGGCAGGAAACAAACCCTGGGCAGGGCGCCAGCCCACCACAGTATTTAATAATAATAATATTAATAATAGGGAGGCACGGTGGTGCAGTGGGTAGCGCTGCTGCTGATTGTCCATAGTGTGAGATTGGTGTGTGTGTGCCCTGTGGTGGGGTGGCACCCTGCCCAGGATTTGTTTCCTGCCTTGCGCCCTGTGTTGGCTGGGATTGGCTTCAGCAGACCCCCGTGACCCTGTAGTCAGGATATAGCGGGTTGGATAATGGATGGATGGATATTAATAATAATAATACATTTTATTAATATGGTTCTTTTCCCATACTCAATTTAGAAGCAGATCTCCATAATGCTTGTACATTAAAATAACTAGCCACACACACACACAACACAAGCCATGACCAACACTCAAACAACGTGTGTTGGACTGGGAGATGGAGGGTCTGTGAAATGGTGGGGGGCAACAGCAGCCTAGGCCAACACATCACTTCATTCATGTCGAGTCAGCGTAGTTCTTGACTCTATCTAGAAGGGGGCACTAGCTCCCTGGTTGGAATAACCCACTCCACCCATTATCCAACCCGCTATATCCTAACTACAGGGTCACGGGGGTCTGCTGGAGCCAATCCCAGATAACACAGGGCGCAAGGCAGGAAACAAACCCCGGGCAGGGCGCCAGCCCACCACAGTGGTGGAATAAGTTCTTTTGTAATTGTGGCATGTTACATAACCTGAAATTATATAGATATGATATTAAAAGGCAATCCTTCTCCATTAGTGATACGGTGGTAAGAAATCACATAGGAGAAATAACTTAGCTTAATTTAATGACGATTTACGTGGCATAACAGACGAGGAAGCCATGACAACACTTTGTGTAGAGTCGGCCATTTTCGTTGCTGAACTGGAAGGATTTTCAGGATCGGATAATGTTACCTCCCATCCGTCCATCGGCTTCAAAGGTGTGCCGGGCAATGTGCCAAGGCTTTATACTCTTTCTCCATGTGCAGACCCCCACTTAGGTAAATCATGCCATTCCAAACAAGGAAAAGGAGATCTAATGTCGTGCTGCCTCTGACACACAGAAATAGTGCACGTCACCCATTTTGCGGTTGTTCTTAACTTGTCTTGTCTTAAGATGCTTGCCTAGCAGTTCTAAATGCTGGTCCCCTGTACTAAATCTGGCTTTGTGTTAGCTGTACGTGCAAGAAGAAAAGAAAAGCTGATTTAAAATATTTGCACAGAGCACAGTGACTTATTAAACTTATATTCTGGTTACATCGACACGTGGCAAATTTGCAGAAATTTTTTTTTAGATTTTCATTCCATGGTTAATTGAATCCACGGATTAGGGAGGCCGACTGTTTTTTTTTAGAAGATGTACTTTAAAAGTATTCAGCATTAAATTTCAAAACGTAACTGTGTTCTTGAATACACCATTAGAAACGTACCGAAATCCTGAATGCTCACTTTTGTATTCTCAATACGTAATGCCAGTACTTGCATTTCATGCGTAGCCTTGAATTCAACACATACCTGTGTTATTGTCCTTTTAAAATCACAAATCCCTTGGTATTTTACAAATCAGTTATCATCTATTCATGGCTATTTAAATTGCTTGTTCTGGATGTAAATAAATGTAAATTCTTTCTGGAACCTTCATAGGGATCAAAAATGGTTGCCCTGTGGCATCACTGAGAACAACATTTATTTATATAGCACATTTTCATACAAATAATGTAGCTCAAAGTGCTTTACATGATGAAGAAAGAGAAAAAAAAGACAAAGTAGGAATTAAAATCAGAGAATACTAATTAACATCGAATAAAAGTAAGGTCTGATGGCCAGGGAGGACAGAAAATACAAAAATAACTTCAAATGGCTGGAGAAAAAAATAAAATCTGCAGGGGTTCTGAGGTCACGAATCTGCCCAGCTCCCTCTACCTAACATCAATGACCTCAATCAGTCCTCATTGTATTCAGGGTTCTCATGGAAGGACTTGATGGTGATGGTCATGTGGACTTCTGGCCTTTAATCCATCAATGTAGGGACATCACGGTGCTTTGATCAGGTGGTGGCGCAGGTCAACACCACAGAAAACCGGGAAAAGAACAGAAGAGAAAGTAGGGGTTAGTACGGATTTTGGAGCCACCATGAATAGTAATGACTAGCAGAATACCTGCGCTTCGCAGCGGAGAAGTAGTGTGTTAAAGAAGTTATGAAAAAGAAAAGGAAACATTTTAAAAATAACGTAAGATGATTGTTAATGTAATTGTTTTGTCACTGATATGAATGTTGCTGTAATATATATAGACACAGACACACACACATACACACACACAGACACACACAAACATATATATATATATAAATATACATATATATGCATATATATACATATACATATATATACATATACACATATATATGTTATGAGTGTTGGTGGCATATATATATATATATATATCTGTCTATCTATCTCTGCATATATACACACACATATACATACACATATATATCTATGTATCTATCTATCTATCTATATGTATATATCTATCTATCTATCTATCTATCTATATAATCTATCTATCTATATCTATCTATCTATATCTATATCTCTATATATATCTCTATATCTATATCTATATCTGTATATATACATATACATATATATATGTATATATATATATATATATACATATATAAACCGGATTCCAAAAAAGTTGGGACACTATACAAATCGTGAATAAAAACTGAATGCAATGATGTGGAGGTGCCAACTTCTAATATTTTATTCAGAATAGAACATAAATCACGGAACAAAAGTTTAAACTGAGAAAATGTATCATTTTAAGGGAAAAATATGTTGATTCAGAATTTCATGGTGTCAACAAATCCCAAAAAAGTTGGGACAAGGCCATTTTCACCACTGTGTGGCATCTCCCCTTCTTACAACACTCAACAGACATCTGGGGACCGAGGAGACCAGTTTCTCAAGTTTAGAAATAGGAATGCTCTCCCATTCTTGTCTAATACAGGCCTCTAACTGTTCAATCATCTTGGGCCTTCTTTGTCGCATCTTCCTCTTTATGATGCGCCAAATGTTCTCTATAGGTGAAAGATCTGGACTGCAGACTGGCCATTTCAGTACCCGGATCCTTCTCCTACGCAGCCATGATGTTGTGATTGATGCAGAATGTGGTCTGGCATTATCTTGTTGAAAAATGCAGGGTCTTCCCTGAAAGAGATGACGTCTGGATGGTTGCATATGTTGTTCTAGAACATGAATATATTTTTCTGCATTGATGGTGCCTTTCCAGACATGCAAGCTGCCCATGCCACACGCACTCATGCAACCCCATACCATCAGAGATGCAGGCTTCTGAACTGAGCGTTGATAACAACTTGGGTTGTCCTTGTCCTCTTTGGTCCGGATGACATGGCGTCCCAGATTTCCAAAAAGAACTTCGAATCGTGACTCGTCTGACCACAGAACAGTCTTCCATTTTGCCACACTCCATTTTAAATGATCCCTGGCCCAGTGACAACGCCTGAGCTTGTGGATCTTGCTTAGAAATGGCTTCTTCTTTGCACTGTAGAGTTTCAGCTGGCAACGGCGGATGGCAGGGTGGATTGTGTTCACTGACAATGGTTTCTGGAAGTATTCCTGAGCCCATTCTGTGATTTCCTTTACAGTAGCGTTCCTGTTTGTGGTGCAGTGTCGTTTAAGGGCCCGGAGATCACGGGCATCCAGTATGGTTTTACTGCCTTGACCCTTACGCACAGAGATTGTTCCAGATTCTCTGAATCTTCGGATGATATTATGCACAGTTGATGATGATAGATGCAAAGTCTTTGCAATTTTTCGCTGGGTAACACCTTTCTGATATTGCTCCACTATCTTTCTGCGCAACATTGTGGGAATTGGTGATCCTCTACCCATCTTGGCTTCTGAGAGACACTGCCACTCTGAGAAGCTCTTTTTATACCCAATCATGTTGCCAATTGACCTAATTAGTGTTTATTGGTCTTCCAGCTCTTCGTTATGCTCAAATTTACTTTTTCGAGCCTCTTATTGCTACTTGTCCCAACATTTTTGGGATTTGTTGACACCGTGAAATTTTGAATCAACATATTTTTCCTTTGAAGTGATACATTTACTCGGATTAAACGTTTGATCTGTCATCTACGTTCTATTACAAATAAAATATTGACATTTGCCATCTCCACATCATTGCATTCAGTTTTTATTCACAATTTGTTTAGTGTCCCAACTTTTTTGGAATCCGGTATATATATATCTCCTTTGGGGTGCGAGCAGCTTTTGCTGGGGGTGCCAGAATCCATTGAGGAAGAAAAATTAAAAACATTATTTGTACAAAATCTTAATTTATTTATCCATTCCTAAATAATTAAATGGGCAGGCTATTTCGTATCAGTGCAATACGCTGCTTGTTAAAACGGATGACTCCCGCTCATACATGCAAGTATGCGTGGATATTATGAACTATCGTATCTGTTCAAGTTCTATTTAATTTTTAAATATAAGTAATTTTTATTTGGTCAACAGAAATATGTTTAGTAGGAATGAAAGTTAAATTTAATCATCATTGCATAAATTTTTCTTCACCATAGAAATTTAAAGACTAAATCCAACTTACATTACTACGAAAGATATTTCTGGCGACTAAATAGAACCTACTTATATCCAAAATCGAGCTATTGAGCTGTCGCCTGCCTGCCTGAATAAGTCACCCTCGCTTCGCTCTTACTTTTTTACCCTACTTTTATTCATGGCTAGTCGCGGAAAAATTATAACATGGAAGGAGGATTAAACTGAGTATAGCTTTACCAAAACAATTATTGATGGCGAAAAAAGTATCAATTATTCATAAAACTTCAATTGGTGATCTTTTTTTCTGCGTTAACCTCATATTTTTTCATACTTCTACTCAAACCAAGGGGGTGCGAGGGTAAAATGAATCGGAAAGCGGTGATATATATATATTGAATATACTGAAATATTTTTACTGTGAAATAATGCAAACAGTACGCGGCACGTGCTTCGCCCTAATATATATATATAACTTTTGAGAATGCAACGTATAGTTTTGTCCAGGAGGAAAGCAATCTTGCCTCAAATCAATGGCAACCTTTTGTAAGGTGTGTCCCTGAGACTTATTAATTCTCATCGCGAAGCAGAACCTTACTGGAAATTTGAAGCATTTCAATTGAAATGGGAGATCAGAGGGTATAACGGTGACGCGAGGAATACATTGAGTGTGGAGAAACTCTAGAGACAGCGTGTGTATTAACTTGTGGATTTTTCTGTGAGTATTTGGTGGCAGTGTGACGAAGTTGCTTCGGAAGACGGCGTTAGCTGCGGAGCTCAGCTCAGAGAGAAATAAGGTAAATGAGAGGGGAGATGATGACGTGACTCCCCCACCCGCCTTAACTGTCAATCCCCCACAAACACAGTCTCTCAGAATTTGCATAAGCACAGCCTCTCACCATCAATTTGAACTTAGTTACAAAGTGATCAAAACTGTCGTTTATACCCTGCGTCCTCTCATTAAACTTGTATCCCGCATTAGCCGTGGGCATGACAAACGCCAGCGGCAGCCTGTCTATGAACTTAATTTAAACTTTATAGGATTACACCGTGCTTTGTTTCCGCAGTAGCTGCACTTATGAATATGCATTGGCCTCGCTCACTGAGTGCAAGGGAAAAAAATAAAATGTAGTCTATAAGTTATTAAAAGTAAAACATTAACGTTTTGTTCAGTTTCTTGCTACAGCAATTTTAACTCCGTTACAAAGTGATCCAAAGTCTCGTTTATACCTCGTGTCTTCTCAGTAAACTTGTATCTTGCGAATAGCGTCATTCGCCATAGGCATGTCAAACGGCAGCGGGAGTGTGTCTATAAACTTAATATAAACTTACAGTTCACGCCATGCTTTGTTTCCGCAGTAGCTGTACTTATGAATATGTCAGTCGCTCGCTTCTTATTGTTTCACTGCCTTCTCAATTATATACAGTAATGCATGTTTTCTTCAGTGCGTTTTGGAGCTCTTCCTGGTTTTCTACGTAGTTTGTTGACAGTAAGTTCACGTAATTACGTGGGAGGCGTGATGATGTCACACGAAACTCCGCCCCCCACGGCTTTCGAGCTCAACTCCATTACAGTATATGCATAAAAATAGCTTCCAGTTATGACCATTACGCGTAGAATTTCGAAATGAAACCTGCCCAACTTTTGTAAGGAAGCTGTAAGGAATGAGCCTGCCAAATTTCAGCCTTCTACCTACACAGGAAGTTGGAGAATTAGTGATGAGTCAGTGAGTGAGTGAGTGAGTCAGTCAGTCAGTCAGTCAGTGAGGGCTTTGCCTTTTATTTGTATAGATAATTAATTAAATATGCAGAGCATCAGGATTAAACTAAAATAAAGTTATGGGAAAGCCATGTTAAGGTAATATGTTTTCAGCAGATTTTTAAAGTGCTCCACTGTATTAGCCTGGCGAATTCCTATTGGCAGGCTATTTCAGATTTTAGGTGCATAACAGCAGAAGGCCACTTCACCACTTCTTTTAAATTTAGCTCTTGGAATTCTAAGCAGACCCTCATTTGAGGATCTAAGGTTACAATTTGGAATATAGGGTGTCAGACACTCCGATATATAATAATAATAATTCATTACATTTATATAGCGCTTTTCTCAGTACTCAAAGCGCTATCCACACAGGGAGGAACCGGGAAGCAAACCCACAATCTTCCACAGTCTCCTTACTGCAAAGCAGCAGCACTACCACTGTGCCACCTGTGAGGACATATAAGATGGAGCGAGATTATTTAAGGCTTTGTAAACCATTTTAATGTCAATCCTGAATGACACAGGTAACTAGTGTAGTGACATCAAAACTGGAGAGATGTGCTCGGATTTTCTTTTCCTAGTTAGGATTCTAGCAGCTGCATTCTGCACTTGTTGCAGTTGATTTATGTCTTTTTGGATGGTCCTGAGAGGAGTGTGTTACAGTAATCTAGTCGACTGAAAACAAAAGCGTGAACTAATTTCTCAGCATCTTTCAATGATATAAGAGGTCTAACTTTTGCTATATTTCTTAAATGAAAAAATTCTGTCCTAGTGATCTGATTAATATGTGATTTAAAATTCAGGTCAGAGTCTATTGTTACCCCTAAATTCTTTACCTCCGTCTTGACTTTTAATCCTAATGCATCAAGTTTATTTCTAATAACCTCATTATATCCATTATTTCCAATCACTAAAATTTCAGTTTTCGCTTTATTTAGCTTGAGAAAATTACTACTCATCCACTCAAAAACACAAGTAAGATATTGTGTTAGTGAAACAACAGAGTCGGGGTCATCAGGTGCTATTGATAAATACAGTTGTGTGTCATCGGCATAGCTGTGGTAGCTCACATTGTGCCCAGAGATGATCTGACCTAACGGAAGCATGTAGATCAAAACGAGCAGCGGACCCAGGATCGGGGCCAGCTCTATGCTGAGGCAAGAGGGGGCAATGCCCCCTTAAATCAAACTTTTAGAAGTTGAGAAAGAAAGTAATCGATTACACACAAATTGAATATGGACAAGATTTACTACAGTAGCTGAAAAATCCACTGGAAAAGGCACAAATGAGATGATAGGTTTCACCTCTTGTTCGCTCTTTCCCTCCGTGATCTGTTTGTACGCAGCTCACACAGCACTCGGCAGAGATCCCCCACTCACCCTCCCCCCAGCTAAACATCCAATCACTGCTAGTATGCAAATGACCCAGTGTCAGGTTTCTCAGTAGGCAGGGCAGAGCAAAATAAGCTGTACAACGGCGGGAAGCTTTGAGGAAGCAGCAAATCTCTGTCATCAAAATCATAGCGACTCGTGAGATAATTAACAATAACTTAAAAATCCATCTATATTTGTACAGTCAATGGAGGTCTAGTCCATTGTTCTTCTCACAGTTTCAATCTGGTAGAGAAGTGTTTCTTTCTCGATCCCACAAGCACCACTGTGAGCCTGTCTTCTGCATAGAGCCGACTGCAGGACCTGTGTCTGTCTGTCAGACCCTGACACAAAGCCCCGCTCCAGCTTTTAACTCAGCACTCAACAGTTTTCTCGTTTCATATACTGATGTAATCACAGCGATTTTAGTAAAGCTTATTCACTTTCCACCCCAGCTTCCAGCAGCTCACAAAGGGAAAGTTAATGCTGTGAGATGCGTCCTTTTTTCCAAGCTTTTAAAAAGTGTGGCGCTGCTCCCGCCTGTACCAATAGCTGCTGGTACATCAGAGACAGAAGCTAGCATGTCTACTCCTGTGGCATCAACAGGCACTGCTTCTCCTGTACCCCTGCCAACAATTGCTGCCCCAAAGCAACCCGCTCAACTACCCAGTGACTTAAATGGCAATACACCATCCCAGCCAATACTGGGTAGTTACCCCAAACGTGTATTTGGTGGTACAACATTAAGATCATTCAATCCTGCCTGGTACCGCACACGACCATTGCTGAAGTACTCTGTTGTGCGGGACGCATGCTTCTGTTTCCCCTGTCGGAAATACAGCAGCACTGTTAATGAGAGGGATGTAGTTTTACCTTAACTGG
The DNA here is from genome assembly GCA_026402145.1 of Polypterus bichir lapradei. NCBI lineage: Eukaryota > Metazoa > Chordata > Cladistia > Polypteriformes > Polypteridae > Polypterus > Polypterus bichir. The sequence continues at coordinate 38,923,129 of JANRMT010062857.1, forward strand.
TTTTAACAACTGGAAAGCAGCACTTGATCGAGACAATGGGCTACAGAGATATATGTCCAGTCACAACCATGTGCATGCTTCAACCATCTGGACTGAGCATAAAAGCAGAGAGGCCACAGGGGGGACTGTGGATGCAATGTTGGTTGGTAAAACACAACTTGAACAAAACCATTACTATGTCAAGAGTATCGGTAGTGCTATAAGGTTTCTCTGTGTAAATGAGTTGGGGCTCCGTGGGACTGCAGAAACCTTGAGACATGATGCAGCAGGTAATGATGATGACATTGCTTCAGGTATTTTTCTAAAACTGATGGAATATACCTTAGAGAAGGATGAGAAGCTAGCAAGCATTGCTAAGGGTATCCCAAACAATGCAAAATACACATCTAAGGATATCCAAAATGAAATTATCCAAACACTGGCTGACATGGTGCTTGGAGAGGTCAGGAAAAAATATGAAAGTGCTGATTCTGCAGGGTTTTGCCTCAAAAGTGATGGGACCAGGGATAGGTGCAATGTGGAAAATGTGTCTGTGATAATACGGTTTGTCAGAAATTCCATGCCAGAGGAGCATCTTATTGGGTTGCTTGACTTGCAACAACTTGATCACCTCTGAGATACTGTTCCACCTTTCTGTTGCTGGCTACAGTGCTGACAGTATACTTAGCCAGTGTTATGATGGGGCTTCTGTGATGAGTGAGGTTAGAGGTGGGGTACAAGCTCTGCTCCAAAAGAGGCATGACAGATATGTGCCATACATCCACTGCTACAACCACCAACTGCACTTAGTGGTTGTGCATGCCATGCAGAGTGAGCCGTGTGCAAAAAGATTTTTTAGCCTATCTAGTTCACTCTACAACTTTTTTTTACCACCACTATGTGCTCAATAAACATGATGCACCTTGTCTAAAAAGGCTGCTTGAGATCAGATGGACAAGCCACTATGAGGTGACAAGGTGCACTGTGGACAATCAAGAACAAATCCTTAGTATCCTATCTGAGATGACAGAGGATGATGATGCTGCAGTTGACCTGTGCACCGAGGCATCAGGCCTGCTATGCCAAATTAAGAGGCATCACTTCTTTGAGATTGGAAAGTTCCCAGTGCGGGTGTTTGGTGTCTTGAAACCAGCAAATGCGATTCTACAGTCTCAGTCAGTTGATCTGTGCAGTGCTTCTGAGGTTGTTAGTGCAGCACTGGACTCCTTAAAAAACATCCGTGAAGAGGACTGTTGGGGAGTGTCATCTCCTGCTGAGGATGAGTCACATCCAACAAATACAGTAGAAGGAGAACAATGAGCAAACACCTGGGTCAAAGTGTTGCTCTCAACCTTGGGCCATACAGACTCTGGTGACCCTACCATTACCCCCATCAGTCTCTGAAAAGATCCCTGCTCAAAATCCTTGACAGGGCCATTTCAGAAATGGAAACTAGATTTTCACACAAGAATATTGACCTGATGAGAGCCATATCTAGTCTTGCACCCAAATCTAGCACATTTCTAGATCCCACCCTGTTGCACCCTCTGGCTGTGATGGCTGGCACTGTAGCAGATGTTGTAAGTCTGGAAAATGAAGCAGATGCTGCTCAAAAAATGTTCAAAGGAAACAGACCTGTCCACTGTGTGGAAACTCCTGCAGGAGTACAAGGAAGCCTTTCCTGAGTTGCATAAATTGTATGTAACAGCCCTGGTCATTGGTGTGTCTTCAGCATCGTGTGAGAGTTCCTTCTCCACTTTGTCACGGGTCCTAACCCCCTATCGTCGCACCATGTTACATAAAAGAAAGAGGAATTTGGTGATCTTGGAGACTGTTGTTGTAGAGTGGATTGAGGAGAAAGGAGCGTGGAGCTGTTCAGTTGCAAACCGAGAGTTCAGTTGCTTGTAAAAAGACAAAAAAAGAAGAAAAAAGTTCAAATGTTCTGTTCTAAATCTGTTGTGTTCTACAAATTAGTTTGAGAATTGTAGGAAACGACACAGTGAATTATTTTTTTTTTTTTAAATTACTATGCCAACCCTTTTTAGTTTTGTAAATATTGGCTATATTGAGAGGTCTTATTTTATTCTTACTTTATTTTGCAAATTTATTTGAGAATTAGGCCATCAAATTAAGATACATTTTATGTTGTTGGTTGTAAAATTGTATTTTATTCTTTATTATATTTTATTTTTTTATTCTGTTTTTCAGTTTTATTTTTCAAGACTTGGTGAATTGATTTTTTTTTATAACTTGGCCTTCCCTTTTTAGTTTTGTTAATATTGGCAATAGTGAGAAGTGTTATTGTTGGGTTTGAATATATTTGATATAGGCTACCCAATTAAGGTAAATGTCATGTTTTTAGTTGTTATAATCTGATGAGAAATATTTTATTTTATTTTTTGTTGTTTTATTTTTCAATTTTCCTCCTTAGGCATTGCCACCTTATCGTGGTCAGGGGGTTTGCGTGCCTCAGTGACCCTAAGAGCTACGCCAGCAGAAGCTTAGCCTTCAGGTGGGTCACCCAAGTTGGACAGGTCTTAGGGTAGAGGCCTGACAAAGTGCAATCCAATTACATGACAAAAACAGTTAGCCAGAGCACCCCCACCCCACCCCTTTTCTGCATCCGTCGCCACCATGTGCCCCCTTCACATTTCTGTCTGCCCCCTCATATATGCCTGTCTAGAACCAGCCCAGCCCAGGATAGAGCCTTGTGGAACACCATATAGAATATCATAGGTCTTTGAAGTATAATTACCACAACTAACAAAGAATTTTCTACCTGCCAGGTAGGATTCAAACCAATTTAAGACCCTGCCAGAGAGGCCCACCCACTGACTAAGGCGATTTCTAAGAATATTGTGATCAATGGTATCAAATTAGGCACTCATATCTAACCGCAGAAGAACCGCTCTGACACCTTTACATTTAGGGCATAGCCAAGGTTATTATAGTTTTACCTTTTTATATTAGTTTTTATTTCTATATTTTTTCTGACCTTACTTGGAAATTCAGTTTAGTTTTAGTTTTCCTTCATCATGTATTTTTAGTTTTAGTTTAGTTTTTATTTCACAAAGACATTTCTATTTTATTTTTATATATATTAGTTTCAGTTTTAGTTTTAGTAATTATGGCATGGAGCATCTAGTTTTGTGTCACAATCAGACAGAACTGTACACTTAACAGATTTGGATATGAGTTTAATGTTAGTGGAAGCTTACTATACTGCCTGGTTTACTATCTGGCTTTGTTTTTGTCTGATAAAAACAAGCATAATCAAAACTAGACACTGAATAGGAACGATTTTACACAATTTTATAATTTTTTAAATATTTTTTCTTGAAAATCACAGGGGCTTAGGAAGAACAGGGCTCTTAGACTTGAGTCAGTGTGCAGAAACCACTTAGCTGTATTGAGGGAAACAAAGAACAACAAGCATGCAGTGTCAAGGTTAGGGGTGGTGAGTCCACCATAAGAACAGTAAACCCATAATGAGCAGGGCAAGAGCAGGTAATAAGGGTGTGGACAGGCACAAAACAACAGAGACAGCGTCTGAGATTAAGAACAACATATACATTATCTAAACCTGTTTATCCAGACTAGGATTGCAGGAAACCTGGAGCCTACCGCAGCAGGTTTGGATGCAAGGCAGGAAAAATCCCTGGTATGCAATATGTATGATATGGCTGATGTTAAAAACAAAAAGAATATGATATTTCAACTATCTATTTTGAGAGAGAGAGAGAAAAACATTGAAAAAAGGGAGACAAATATTTTAAAATATAATTTTGCTAATGAATTACTTTCACAATATCAGGTATTTTGAGTTGTGAATATGAACTAAAAATGATAAATTAATAAATATGGAATAAATACAAAAACCCATTAGTAGTTTTTCATCACTTGTCAGGCTCTACCTTTGTTTGCATCCCTTCATTGTTAAACGATGTTTTTAAATCAAAAGTGATTGGTCAGTAACAATATGCTGATCTTGTATGATGACCTAGTCAGTATCTCGATTAGTGGCATTTTATTTTCAAAAACCGGGAGTGGTCTCCCCTCAACTTTCTTGTATACTCAGATATGGGGATGTACCTGTATACTTGAAGAGTAAACTGCAATGATTATATTTTTATATTATGTACTTTAAGGAACCATCAACAACAAATCAAATTAATAATATATTGAACAATTATTATAAAAGTAAAGTTGAATAAATCGGACTCTGCAGCATAAATAAAAAAATAAAAAACATCGAGTATGTGTTCAGGTAAAGTACCACTTCCGGGTGATGGATTTGTTCCAAAAGTTAATACAGATCTGCAATTATGGTGTTACAACCACATGCCGAACTTCATCCATCTATCTAGTTGCGTTTTTGAGTTATCGTGTATACACACGGACACACGCACACACAATTCCAAAAAAGAGTATTGTTGGACACTGGTTAGTCTATAAAGTTAAGATTCATCAAAATATCGAGGTCGAATTTTTTCATGATTACTATACCTTCTCTATACTTTTTATATGAGAAAGTAAAAACAATTTCTCCTGTGTGAAGTGGCAGGTGAATTGCTGTCAACAAAAAGCAGACACCTGAGAAATAAACTGAAACGTTACTCACTCGTGATTTTTCTATCCAAATGGTAAACATTTTGTTGACCAGCGCATTCTGATTTCTGCCATTTGAATTACATCTTGATATACAACAAGCACAAAGAAAGGCGGCACACAAATCGCTTTCTATTTCTCATGCTTTACACACCCGCACTCGGCTCACTCTGTCACCGCAAATGCTGTGTGAACAGCCGCCGTTCACTGGATGAATTTGTCCGGGCGGCTCGTGGTGGATGACTCTGTTTTAGAGTTAAAAATTACAAGGTTTAAAGACTAATGGTAAGAATATTCATTCAAAAACGAAAACTAAAAATATTTTAGTAAATTATTATTTTATTTCAGTTAGTCTTTCCAGCTACTTTAATAGTTTCGTTTAGTTTTAGTTTTTCATTTCAGTTTTATTAATTATTTTATTTCAGTTTACGAAAAATTTTTTTTAATAATAGTTTCAGTTTTGATTTTAGTTTTCGTTAACTATAACAACCTTGGGGCATACTCACTGTAGGCCCATTTTTTCCGTACCATGTCCAGGCGTGATTGACACCCCCCCCATAACTGGCCTGCACTCACACTGCTCTTAACGTTCTTGGCCCGTCATGCTTTCGTCATCACCATGTGACTTTGTGTAAAGCCAAAACAAGACCCAAACACGGAGTGACAGCATGCGTGTCAAAGTGATTTTCCTTTTTTTGTGGTTGTTTTGGAGTTGTGTAGGGCAGCATAACGGTCTGCCCTCTTACGAATTTATTGAGTGTGCAGCGGGTCGTTTCACTGTTAATAATGCTGCACGTACGAGAAGATTTTTATGGTGACAAACGATATTAAGGGAGGAATTTGCTTTTCTTAGCAACTACAATTCACGTTCACGTGTAAGGTGATAATAAAAACCTCAAATGATATCGAATGAGATGAGAATTGCACTCTCTGCCTTGTCGTATCATTGATGTCATGTCTGTGTTCTGTGCTCAGGCACATTTAGCGATTGCACTGTTTCCCGAATGCTACTGAAAGTCGGGCCCACCTCTTCCAAGTGAGCCAGGGCACGGTATGGTTGGCCCGGCACAGAGCGATCACACAAGTCAAACGAACGAGACTTTTCAGAGTTACATGTGGAACAAACATGCTCGGGCACAGAACAAATGGCCAGTCTTCACCCGCTATAAGCAGTGCCAGTCAGAGCTGATGGCAAGGTTTTTCAATTCATGTGAATACAAGGATAGACATTGAAGCTCCACACATTTCATTTCATTTTTCCTCACTTATTCATTTTTGCTCTCTGGTTCCCATAGAACATGCGACCCCCCAATTCATTCAGTCTCCTACAAGAAGCAATGGACTTGTCCTATGAAACTCACTCTTCTCCTCTCGTCCTCACATTCAGTCAGTCAGTCAGTCATTATCCAACCCGCTATATCCTAACTACAGGGTCACGGGAGCCAATCCCAGCCAACACAGGGCGTAAGGCTGGAACAAATCCCCGTGCAGGGCGCCAGCCCACTGCAGGGCACACACACACACACATACACCTTAGCATCGCCAATGTACCTAACCTGCATGTCTTTGGACTGTGGGAGGAAATCCACACAGACACGGGGAGAACATGCAAACTCTATGCAGGGAGGACCCGGGAAACTAACCCAGGTCTCCTTACTGCAAGGCAGCAGCGCTACCACTGTGCCACCATGCCGACCTCCTCACATTCATTTCTGGCCAAATACTGATGGAGAAGCACAAGTGCCAAGGCCTGAGAATGCCACGTGGTATCACCCTAGAGCGTGAGAGCAATCAGATGGTATCAGGCTGGTTGCCTAGCTGGATGTGAAAAGTAAAGCTCCTCTGGGGCCATTGCCAGACGTTTTCACAATGCATGGAGGAAACAGAAATTTGCCGCCGACTTTCTCTCACACACATCCCACCCCGTTTTAGTTTATGGATTTATTTTCCTCCCAAAATGTCTTCCTGGCTCCTGCCCAACTCCTCTCTGCTCTGTTTGCCGCAGCGCCGGACAACCTTACTGAGCCGCTGCAGAAGTTTCTGGAACCCTCCAATGTCACAGATCTTAGCTTCCAACTTCAGTCTTGAGGGCCCACCTGTGGTGTCAGGTGTTTGTTGCCCCCAATTTGACAAGCAGCAGGTCATTTTATATCCAATTGATCTGATTGTTTAATTTGCAGACTTTTTCCCTTCTTATTTTGCATTCAGAAAAAGTGCAGTAGTGTGAGGGTTACATCTGTGAGAAATTATGAAATAGCTGCACGTTTTGGGACATCTTTAATGTCTTCAATCTGTTTGGTTATTTAATTTTGATTCACCTTTTTATGTGGAGTTTGCCATCTTACCTGTATCCTAAAAAAGACAGCAACAAGAGGAGCAGACATGGGGGCAAATGCTGCAGAACGAGGAGAGGCTTGTCAGCAGAAATTTCAAGACTGGGCGTGTTAAATTCTTACTGGAATGAAGCAAACATTTACAGTGTCCTCCGTCATTTTTTGGGACAAAATGACAGAATTTTTTCCTTGATGTGCCCCTCTGCTCCACAGTTTAAAATTACAAATCAAATAGTTCTGACATTGTGATTAACGTGCACACTGCAGGCTCTCATTTAAGGGGATTTGCAGATTTGTGTTACAAAATTTACGTGGTCCCCCCATTTCAGGGGTGGCACCATAATATTTTGGCACACAGCAATGGCTGGACTATTCAAGCCGTTGTCATATTTAGGACATTTTTTGTCACATGTCCCTCACATGTAATGACTGCTTTAAGTTTGCCATTCAAAGACATCACCAGGTGCTGATAGTCTTCTCTGCCAGCCTTCTCATGCAGCCATCTTCAGCTCCTGCTTCTTTCAGGGGGGCTTGTCCCATTCAGTTTTCTCTTCAGCATATGGAAGGCCAACTCAGTTGGTTCGAAATCAGGTGACTGACTTGGCCATGCAGGAATTTTCCATTTTTTAGCTTTGATAAACTCCTGTGTTGCCTTGGCTGTATGATTGGATCATCACCTTGTGGTAGGATGAAGCACCGTCCAATGAGTTTGGAGGCCTCTACTGGACCTCGAGCAGATGATATGTTTCTGCCTACCTCAGAATTCCTTGTGCCACCGCCGTCAGCAGTCACATCATCAATGAAGAGACGTGTGCCAGCCATACATGTCCAAGCCAAAACACACCCAGCACCGCCATGTTCAACAGATGAGGTGGTCTTCTTTGGATCTTCATCAGTTCCTTTACATTTCCACACTTTGCTTGTGTCATCACTCTGATGCAGGTTCATCATGGTCTCATTTGTCCACAAGACCTTTTCCTAGAATTCTGTAGGCTGTTTGAAGTCCTTTTTCACAAACTGTAATCTGGCCATCCTGGTTTTGTGGTTTGTATCTTGCAGTGTGTCCTCCGTGTTTCTGTTCATGAAGTCTTCTGCTGGTAGTCATCTCTCACACATCCACATTGGCCCTCTGAGGACTGTGTATAATCTGTCAGACAGGCGTTTGGGGGCTTTCTCTTGACCACGGTGAGGATTCCTCTATGATCAGCAGTGGTGGTCTTCCTTGGCCTAGCAGTCCCTTTGTGATCACTGAGCCCACCACTGTGTTCTTTCTTCTTCATGATATTCCAGACAGCTGATTTCAGTCATCCTAAGGTTTTATTGATGTCTCCATTGGTTTGATTCTCGTTGATCAGCCTCATAATGGCTTCTTTGACTTTCATTGGTTCAGTTCTTGTCCTCATGTTAAACAATGGCAACAACAGATTGCAGAAGGTAAAAGCAAGCTGAGGTATCTTATGAAGTCATGAAGCCCACCTGAGCAACCAGAAAGACCTGTTACACCAATTGTCCCAAATATTATGGTGCCCTGAAATGGGGGAATTGTGTAGAAAAAATGTTGCGTGACCAAAATGTGTGCAAATCCCCTTAAATGAAAGTCTGCAATGTGCCCTTTAATCACAATGTCTGAATTATCTGATTTGTAATTTTAAACTGGTGAACAGAGGGGTACATCAAGGATAAAGGGCTCTTCGTCCCAAAGATTATGGAAGGCACTGCTTGTGTCTTACACTTGTTTATTATTTTGGGTTTTTACAGGAGTACTCCACCCAAAAGTAAGTTTTTTTATAGAGTATGTTACTTACCCCATGTGTTCTGTACTGATGACTGAGAAAACGTTATAATCATACATTTTTATGGAGAACAGAGACCAAAGATCTCCCCCCGACCCCTGTTCCCCATTCACTGGTCATGAGTCCTGTCTTCATTTCAAAAGCTCAGCCCCCATCCCATGTGAACTGCATTTCTATGGATGCTACTGATTTTTCCAGAAGCATTTATTTCACAATATTTACCAAAATACACATGTGTTTGTGAGCATACCACTGGATCATTGTCGTATGAATTATGCGACGCTAGCAACACGAGAATTTATTTTTTCATTACCGTTTTTAAATCGCTTGTATTAGAGCTGATTTTTACTGTTAAATATGATTTTCACTCTTTAATTATATATCGATTATAATGAATGACTTTTATCCTTGTTAGCTGTTAGCTTTTGCCTTTAACTCTCTTAGAAAACATTTTAATTAAAGCCTCTTGATCTGTGACCCTCCTGTAACAAGATTAGGTATTGATAAGAAACCAGTGTAAACCAGAACATTAAAATTTGTCAAGGGTGGGCATATATTGGGCAGAAACTGAACAGGCAGTTCATGATGGTGATGTGTTGGAAGCAGCAAGAATGGGCAAACGTAAGGATTTGAGCAACTTTGACAAGGGCCAAATTGTGATAGCTAAACAAGTGGATCGGGCGGCACGGTGGCGCAGTGGTAGCGCTGCTGCCTCGCAGTTAGGAGACCCGGGTTCACCTTCCGGGTCCTCCCTGCGTGGAGTTTGCATGTTCTCCCCGTGTCTGCGTGGGTTTCCTCCGGGCGCTCCGGTTTCCTCCCACAGTCCAAAGACATGCAGGTTAGGTGGATTGGAGATTCTAAATTGGCCTTGGGGTGTGGGTGTGTTTGTGTGTGTCCTGCGGTGGGTTGGCACCCTGCCCAGGATTGGTTCCTGCCTTGTGCCCTGTGTTGGCTGGGATTGGCTCCAGCAGACCCCCATGACCCTGTGTTCGGATTGGAAAATGGATGGATAGACAAGTGGATCAGAACATCTCCAAAATGACAGGTCTGGTGGGGTATGCACTGGTCCGTACCTACCAAAAGTGGCCCAAGAAAGGGCAAGCGGTGAACCAGTGATAAGGCCATGGGCACCAGAGGCTCATTGATGTGTATGAGAAGCGAAGGTTAGCCCACCTCGTCCGATCCCACGAAAGAGCTGGAACGGTTGTCTTGTAGATACAATACAATTTATTTTTGTATAGCCCACAATCATACAAGGAGTGCCGCAATGGGCTTTAACAGACCCTGCCTCTTGACAGCCCCCCAGCCTCGACTCTCTAAGAAGACAAGGAAAAACTCCCAAAAAAACCATTGTAGGGAAAAAATGGAAGAAATATCAGGAAAGGCAGTTCAAAGGGAGACCCCTTTCCAGGTAGGTGGGGCGTGCAGTGGGTGTCAAAGAGAAGGGGGTCAATACAATACAATACACAGAACAAAACAGAACTAATCCTCAATACAGTATAAAAATAAAAATACTACAAGTACGGAGCAGAATTTAACAGTAGATAATATCACATAATATGATTTGGATTTGTTTAGAGTCCTGGTGCGCTGGGCTAACGCCTTGCCTGGGGTTTGTTTCCTGCCTTGAGCTCTGTGTTGGCTGGGATTGGCTCCAGTAGACCCCCGTGACCTTGTAGTTAGGATATAGCAGGTTGGATAATGGATGCATGGATAGAGTCCTGGAGACCTCAGCCATCAAGCTGCCTCCCCCATTTGGCCATTCCACAGCTGAAACAGCGCTGGGCCAGCCAATCCGATGAAAGGAACACTCTTTCCCATGATTCCTGTGATCCTCCATCAGAGATGACTTTACCTTAGGTAGGCAAAACAACTTGGCAGGTGGGCCGTCACACCAAGTGTCACATTTGAGTACCGAGAAGAGAAACAGAATAGGTGAGGGTTAGTAACAAATTCTAACTATCATGTTAATTATGTTTTAGTGCTAATGACTGACAACAGAGATGCAGTCTGTACAGTTAATCAGCAGCTCTAGGCAGGGTGTGCTAAACTGAAGTAGTGAGTCTTTAGCCGGGATTTGAAAGCTGAGACTGAAGGGGCATCTCTTATAGTAGCAGGCAGACCACTCCACAGTTTAGGGGCCCTGTAACTAAAAGCTCGACCTCCCACTGTTATTTTATTAATCCTTGGAATCATAAGCAGACCGGCATCTTGAGATCTTAATGTGTGCTCTGGTTTGTAAGTCATGATAAGTTCAGACAAGTAAGCCAGACCTCGGCCATTTAATGCTTTATATATTAAAAGGTGTGTGGGTGTTGCTGGCAGTTTGCACCTTTCCGCATTCCTTGTAAGTATGAAATGGCTAAATGTCCAAGGCCGGCCAATGGTTCCCAGTGTGGCCACAGACAGACACGACTCCAGATGTCCAAAACACACACACGTTTATTTCACACTATACAAACTATTTACAGGTTTTGCTCAGTTCTTGGTCCTTTGGCCACCTCCACTCCTCTCTCGCAAGCTCCGTCCTCTTCCACCCGACTCCGGCCCCTTTTATCTTGCCCTGGATGTGCTCCAGGTGCATGATGATGACCTTCCAGTGTGGCGGAAGTGCTGCCCTTGCACCCGGAAGCACTCCAGGCGTACACCATCCCTGGTCCATCAGCACTTCCTGGTGTACCGGAAGCGCTGTCCTCCAGGGTTCAAGGACTGTCCAGACGCCCAGGGAAGAGTAGTGCCACTATCCCGGTCCTTCCTTCCTCCAGGCGTCTCGGAGGGGCAGGGTTTGTTTCGTAATTTGTAGTTTGTTGAAGTGCTGAAAGGGGTTTGTTTGTTGTGTCCAATGCCTCATTTTACTGGACAATAACAATTGTTTTATAACTCCACTTTGTAGTTGCTGGTGTGTTTCTATACTTGTGGTGGTGCAGTAGAGAAGTC
>JANRMT010062857.1:38935178-38951061 GCA_026402145.1 Polypterus bichir lapradei
TAATAAATTAAAATTGAATTAAAATTAAAATTTTAAATTAAAATTAAAACACAAACAAGACAAGACAAAAAAGTAGCAGCAATATTGACGTGTAGTTAGCAATATGAACATTGATACAATGTATGGTATTGTGCAATCTAGATGCATAAATATATTTAATATTGTGTGTGTGTACTTGCATTACTATCAGAATGAGGACACAAGCCTGACTGCACACCAAAACAGTGAGGACCTTTTTCAAAGTGGGGATCAAAAATAAGGACCCCATAATTCTGACCATTATAATTAATGGAAAATTGCTTCCTAAGGTGTGTTCAGTGGAACCTCGGTTCACGACCATAATTCATTCCAAAACTCTGGTCGTAAACCGATTTTGGTCGTGAACCAAAGCAATTTCCACCATTAATCCGTTCCAGACCGTACGAACTGTATGTAAATATATATTTTTTTTAGTTTTTAAGCACAAATACTTAATCATACCATAGAATGCACAGCGTAATAGTAAACTAAATGTAAAAACATTGAATAACACTGAGAAAAACCTTAAACAACAGAGAAAACTAACACTGCAATAGTTTGTGCTATAGTGCTAGGAACCGCTTGCTAAAAGCACTTTTTTTTTAATGAGTTTTAAGCACAGGGAAAAAAATGAACATTTGAAAAATCCATAATTTAATAAACCACCAAGAAAAGTAACATTACCACAATGCACGCTATGAACCGATCGCTGTAAACAGAACTGAAAACAAAAACAAGCCTTTTCTACCTTATGCGTCCAGCCCTCCCTCCCTCTCTCGCTCGCTCGCTCTCTCTTTTGCGTGCCTGGAGCGTCGGTGTGTGTCTCTCTCTAGCGCGCTCCTGTGTGTGTGTGCCTCTTTCTCATGAGCTCCTGTGTGTGTGTGTGCACCTCTCTCTCATGCACCAGTGTGTGTGTGCCTCTCTCTCACGCGCGCGCATGTGTGTGTGCCTGTCTCTCGCACGCCTGTGTGTGTGTGTGTGTGTGTGTGTGTGTGTCTCTCAGGCGCCTGTGCGTATGTGTCGCACTCTCTCTCTCTTGCTGGCTGGCTCGCTGCACAGGAGATGCACAGGGAGAGACTGAACATGTACAAACCAAAAGGGAAACTGGCTTGTTAGTATACCGAGTGTGTGTTCGTGAACCGAGGCAAAAGTCTGGCAAACTTTTTGGTTGTAAACTGATTTGTACGTGTACCGAGATGTTCGTGAACTGAGGTTCTACTGTACCATCAAAATCTATCATGTCCCCGAAAGTCGTATTTCTTTGAATAAAATGTGGGTGGTGTGCTTTGGGGCTGGATGCTCACAGTGTGTAAAACCCCCCTACAGACACTTTGCGGTACTGCAGGGTTAAACACACATTTGGTCATATGACAGCTGCACCAGATGTTCCCATTAGGGGCATGCATATGGAGGAAAGATTGAAAGAGGGAAAGGATAAATCACAAACTGTAAAAAAGGTAAACAGTATTTTAATAGATGTTATGATAGAGTAAACAGTTAAACGTTATTATTATTATTGGCCAATGAAGATGATGTTTTTATCAATTTAAAGCTTTGCTTGAATAAAAGTTTGTCAGGGTATGTTGTGTGTGTGTTCTCAGGTGTTGGTCCTGGTTTTTTGTAACCCCCACCATTTACTTCATTTTATGGATTATTCTGTTGAGCACTGCACTTTGGGAACACTTGTGTTGTGGATTTTATTTATAATAAAAGCACTTGCACTTGTCACCATTCCCTTGCTTGGTGTGTTTTGTCCTCCTCTGTCACGCTCATCTCGGGTTACAGTACTGACAGTGTGGGATTCTTCAAGAAGCTCCCATTCTAGTAAAGGGAGCATGGAGCTGACCCCCACCATCACAACCACCCGATGTGTGTGTGTGTTCTTCATCTTGGGAAGAGGAGGCAGCAGAGTGCACTATGGGAAGGTGGCAAGCTGGCAGAAGTGGTGTGATGCACGGGGCCACAACCTGCTGGGACACCTTATGGTCCTGGAATTCATGTGGCTGTTACTTTGACATGTACCACTTACCTAAAAAATGTTGCAGACCACGTCCACCCCTGCATGCCAACGGTATTCACGGATAGCAGTGGCGTTTTTCAGCATGGATAATGCGTCCTACAACACTGCAGAAATTATACAGGAATGGTTTGTGGAACATGACAAAGAGTTCAAGATGTTGACTTGGTGTCCAAATTCCCCAGATCTTAATCCAATTGAACATTTGTGGGATGTGCTGCTGAAACAAAATCCGATCGATTGAGGCCCAGCATCACAACTTATAGGGCTTGAAGGATTTGTTGGTGAAGACACCACGGGACGCCTTCAGAGGTCTTGTAGAGCCCATGCTTCAGTGGGTCAGAGCAGTTTTGGTGGCACGAGGGCAACCTACACAATACTGTTTATTATGTTAATTCTGTTTTTATGGGAACTTTTGTGAGAAAAAAATATCACCATTATTATAAAATAGCTGCCAACTACTTCAATCTTCTTGAGAAAATAAAATTGATAGTGGAACTACTTACTATGTGGTGCGCTCAGTCCGGAAGCATCCATTTTTCACTTCCCTGTTTTGCAAACTGTATGCCAGTCTCTCCAGTCTGCCCTGATAGTAGCACGCAAGATGCCAACGGCTGCAAACGTACCTGTGCTAGTAATAGGATGTCAGGGCCAAAAGGGTTAGCCAGGTGGTGTTAATGTTGTGGCTGATATACAAGATGCATTTGCAAGTATACACCACTTGTTATGTTGCTGTATTTGAATTCGTATGCTTGACCGCCCCTTCACTGTACAGCCCTGCCCCTGAATCTACTGGTGCGAGTGCCACTGGTCCTGTATAAAGGAGTGAGAAAAGTCGCATTACAAAACATTTTAAGGGCTTTGTGTCTCTGTCTGCTGTCATTTCCGCAAGCAATCAGAACACAGAGATGTCTCACCCGTCTGCCCCAAGTAGTTTTGCGTTTGGCGGGGGAAGCGCAGATTTCAGACACGCAAACAGTGGTGAGTGTCAGAGTGTTGTGGCTCGAGCGCAGTGACGTAGTTCGAGTTCGTGCCACTCGGGGCGGGACGGTGCATCAATTTGCCGACCAACATATCTGAATAATCTGTTAATCTGTTTAAATAGAAAATTAAAATGATGTATAGAGAAAAATTAAGATCAATTTTCATAGATTTATTCATATATAGGTTACATCTTGCCTGAAGAAGGGGCCTGAGTTGCCTTGAAAGCTTGCATATTGTAATCTTTTTAGTTAGCCAATAAAAGGTGCCATTTTGCTTGGCTTTTCTTTACATTCATATATAGAGAAACAGAAATCATTTTTCACATATAATTATTTATAAGTATCAACTAGACAAGAATATCGTATAGACGCACTGATAAGCCGTGTTCTAATTATTAGTTTAATATAATTACACAGCGAAAACCAGAACCAGTACAGTGTACAAGTGAGAGGTGGGGATGATTTCTGCACAGAGCGAGAACGCATTTGGATTGATAACGAAACGAAATTATAAATCAGCTGTTTATCTTCCTAGAAATTCTTATTAGTGTAATGTTTATGTTTATTTTAGTTATCACCTTTTAAATTTCAACTGCTGTGTCTGATAACGTCACGAAGGAGTGTCTGAAAAATATTTTTGAAGCATTTGTGGATAAAAATCTAAGAATTTGACTTTTTTCAATCATAAGTGATATTTTTCCGAACCCTGCTACTTACATGTGAATTGTATTGAGCCTTTTGGCCAAATAATGCCGCCCCCAAAAATATGCCACCTGGGGCGCGCCGACCCCCTCCACCCGCCCCTAGCTACGCCACTGCAAGTCGAGCGATACAATTACACGCTGAAACTTACAAATTGTTGGCAACAATTTCCATTGAGTATGACATATGGCGTCCACGCTGGATCTGAAGGATTTAGTGAAAAATTTTGCGAAGCAGAAGGCAGGAAAAATTAACTGTAATAAAATGTGTCATTTTTGTGCAATACATATATCGATTTAAATGATCATTTCCTTCTATAGAATTTTGATTTGTAAAACAAAGGGTGCAATAATAAGCTTGCCCGAGGGTGCAAAATAACCCACACACTGGCCTCAGCTACTTCATAGTGAACATATTCAGCACGATTTTAGACATTTCTTTTCTCCCAAAATGGGACCCAGGTGCCCATAACGTCCATAAATTCAAGAGCTCTCCAATTTTCATGTCATTTTCTAACCCACTTCATTCAGGTCAGGGTCACAGGAGCCTATCCCAGCTAGCATTGAGCACACGGCTCTCACACATACACACGCCAATTTAGCATCACTAATTCAGATCGGGGTCTCATATACACCCCCCAATTTAGCATCGCTAATTCAGATCAGGGTCACACACCCCAATTTAGCATCACTAATTCATATCAGGGTCACACACACACACCAATTTAGCATCACCAATTCAAATCAGGGTCACACACACTCCAATTTAGCATCGCTAATTCAAATTAGGGTCACACACACACCGATTTAGCATCTCTAATTCAGATCAGGGTCATACACACACCAATTACGAATCGCTAATTCTATTGACATGCGTGTCTCTCTATTTGGACAGTGTGAGGAGACCCACAAAAACACAGGGAGAATATGCGAACTCCACGCCTTATGGACTCCACCTGAATGGGCTAGTTATTTTTAAATTTTTATAAAATAGGCTTCACTTTAGAACACAATTTTGTAGCAAATGAATATATATATATATAATATAATATCGAATTCGTCTTTCAAGGGGTAGCTTGCAGTCCAAAATGGATGGCTAGCGGGCCAAGTGTCGCGCGTGTAAATCCTGCTGTTGCACTGAATGGTCTCCACTGGCCTCCCTGCGATCACAGATTTGGTCCCCAGGAGAAGGAAAGGCACTTTACTCGACTCTGTTCCAGTGTTCCCACCGTGCTCTTGGAAAAGCCCATCGTATCATGTCTGGGAAAATGCTCAATAAAAACACAGCACAGCACACGGTCTCCCTTGGCATTTTCCGATTTTACACACAGGGATTTCCTCCAGAATCGTGTAAACATGTTTCAGTCTCCAATCTCGAGTCTCGGTGCCGCCCCACTCAGTCCATCTCGACCCGCTCTCTGGCTGCCACCTTATCTCTCCTCCTCTGACGCTCTTCCTTCCTCCCCTGCCCTGCACAGCCTGGTCGCATCGAGCCGCAGTTCAGCCTAAAGCCGCCGGCCGCTGTACATCGCGTTAGTATCCAAGTGGAATATGCGAGGCACTGAGCCCGCGCTCCGACGCTCCAATGGAAACGCGCTGAAGACGGTCGCCTCGGCACCCACCTGATTGTTAGAAGTGAGCTTCTCTGACCGCTGCATATTAACAATGCTCCCTCGCATCTGTACCCTGCTGCCTCTTCTCCTTGTATCTGGTAAGTCACGAATTCATCCAGTGCATTGCACGGCGCAGTTTTTGGACTTGGTTTGCAAATCTCAGTTTATATAAAAGTGGGCATCCGCCGGGGCTGGATAGTTGTGACCGCAGTCAGCATCTATCTATTTGTTAATTTAATGTAGTGTATTGAAGCAAGTAGGGGAGATGTAAAAGAAAACTCACGCGGTATCAAGAAATGTACATGAGAGCGACCAAGTGAGTAAGTGGGCTTCACATAGTGCACCATATGCACGATCAGTTTAAACTCTGGTCGATGAATTTGTTGTTACAACTTAATGGTAGTCCAAGGAAAGGTTTGCTTCGCCGTCTGTTTCAAAAAGCACTGCAATTACTTCTTCCTTTTTTGTACTTTCATTCATCGACTTGGTCCAGTCGTGACGAGGCGCGGCTGCGATGAGTTAAAATGCGCTGCGCTCTTTCATATAATCCCATACATCAGCCTCGCCGCTTCTCCTCCTCTTATCTGTTAAGTTACCCCGTTTCCTTTTGTAGTGTCCGGTCTTTTGGTTGGATTGTTAGGGCAAGAACTCTGTTTTACCTTCTTAATTGCACCCGCAATTCCCTTCAATAATCTGTTATTTGGTCTGCACGCCAATGGCAGCATTTTCGAAAAAAGAATCATGTGCTTCGTATAGCACGGCAATGATGGTGCAGGAAACTGAAGTGATGAATCGCGGGCGGTAAATGCTTATAAAACCCCGTAGCTTTAAATCTACTGTAAATGTTTCGTCAGAAGCACAATTTATGTTACTTTGTTTGACACAGAAATCACAGACATGAGGATAATTGTAAAAACACTTGTTGGCTTTAGACCATGTGCGCATGCGCGTGCGCGCGAGGCTGCGACCAACTTGTTTTTTCCTGTCACGATGCAGTGGAAAAAAAAAAGC
The DNA here is from genome assembly GCA_026402145.1 of Polypterus bichir lapradei. Classification (NCBI taxonomy): domain Eukaryota; kingdom Metazoa; phylum Chordata; class Cladistia; order Polypteriformes; family Polypteridae; genus Polypterus; species Polypterus bichir. The sequence continues at coordinate 38,941,522 of JANRMT010062857.1, forward strand.
TTAAACATCTGGGCTGCAAGTGTTTAGTGTAAAGTTCAGCGGCTGCTCTTTATGATCTATCTATCTATCAATCATATAGTGCCTTTCATTTATCTGTCTATTATATAGTGTCTTTCATATCTATCCATCTGTTTATGTATTATATAGTACCTTTAATATCTACTATTTACTGTATATCATGACTTTCACATCTTTATAGTTGTTACATAGTACATTTCATATCTGTCTCTATCTATTATATAGTGCATTTTATTTATCTATCTATCTAAGTGCCCTTTTGTCTGTTGCCAGTGCGGTGGTCTCTTTGCCGCCATGGCCTACTGGCACTGTTTGCTCAGGTCGTACCCTCACAAGTGCCACAATCACCTCTGGCACCTCTCAGTTTGGACTCTTCAGTTCTTGTTAAGTTTTTATTTTTTTAGCCCTTTTTTTATTTTTTGTAGGGTCGGAGGTTCTCTGCAATTCTGATTTATTTTTTCATTATCACATTGTGTCTAAATGTTTGCTCAGGTATTTGGCTTAACTCGGCTGTGATCTGTAAGTAACTTTAAATAAAACATTCATTTGCTAAATAAGTAATTATTCCCATTCTCTGAATGTATCACATGTTTAAAGTTGCTTTAGATAGTTGAAGATGGTCCCGCATGGCACCAGTCAGGTGTTCCAGTCTCCCTGTTCCTACGTGGTAGACAGTACCGAGTGACTGTGTCAACTCCTGGAGTTAAGGTGACATGGAGGAGGGCTCCTTTAAGGGACGCGGTGCCATGGCTTTCATTTCAGCGGCTCTGAATGGTTCACTTCCTTTTGCTCCTTGTGAGTGACTGACGCCCCTCGGTTTTCACTTGGCTTTGAGTCGAGGCATTTCCTTCTTAAGGTTTTCTGGTGAAAGAGTGAATTATTGACTTTGGTGGGCAGTGCGGTGGCGCAGTGGTCAGTGTTGCTGCCCCTCCTTTTATTGGGCTCGGACTTCTGTTCTGTTCCAGTTGTTATGTCTGTGCTTTGTCCTTGAACAGATTTCAAGTTTATCTCCGTGATGTCCAGGTTTAGTTAACTGCTGGTTGAGCTCCCATCTGGTAATTGTTCTGTGCATTAGGGCTGCACTGAGGCTCCACAGTTTCCTGAAGTTTCTTCACAGCTCTGTTCTCGTGATTTCAGCATGGCTTGTGGGATTTGCACCTTCTCCCTTTGCTGAAGTCAATGTTTCTCCGTGTGCTCCAGCTGTCTCTTAAATCCCAAAGATGTGTAAGTTGGCATAATTGCCACCTCTTTAAAGGCCTTGGGCATCACATTGAATTGTTGGTTCCTGTCTTGTGTCTGGTAATGACAAGATGGCCATCTTGTCCCTTAAAACAGTAGAGGGATCACATAGACTTGGAAAATGAATGGATGGCAAATATTACTTAAACTTCACATTTTCTATTAGTAATTCTTTTTAACTTCATCATATAACACTTTTATCATAATGCATTCTTCATAGGGCACTGCGGTGGCACAGTGGTAGGGCTGCTGCCTCGCAATAAGGAGACCCTCTGTGTGGAGTTTATATGTTCTCGTCGTGTCGTCTAGGGTTTCCTCCCGCAGTCCAAAGACATGCAGTTTGGGGGATTGGGCTCTGATAAAGTAGCCCGTGTGTGTGTGCGTGCACGAGTGTGTCTGTTCTCAGGTGTTGGTCCTGCCTTGCACCCTTTGATTGATGGGATCGGCTCCATCTGCCCTGTGGTCCTGCCCTGGGTAAGCAGGTGTAGGAGACAAACAGAGGACAACATCAGGGTCTTTATCACACAGCCCCACATGGACATTTAATTGAAATAAAAAGATGGGACCACCGGTCTGTTACAAGACATCACTTGTTCCTCAAAGTTGGCATCTCTGTAAAGAGCAAGGTTAGGAGTGATGACTGGATTCTGTTTCCATCTCCTCCTATACCGGTCATGGGACTAGAAGGGCTGTCCTCATTCGTCGGGTAATTCGTCCCCTGGTCTGAAGAAAACACAAGTGTCTGATGCTGCGTTCTTCCTCAACTGGGAAGTTGTTGGTTTCGAAGTTTCCATTAAAAATGCCTATAAAAGTCGATTTTTCCTACTCAGCAGGTCGGGAGAGCCTCCCCAACCCTGACCACGAAATCCAAGATGGCTGCTGGTGTGTCAACAGTTGTGTTTCATAGGACTAGGCAAGCCATTAGGGATGTAAACACATGAGACCTTCAGCTTAGATTGTGTGGGATTGTCAAATGAGTGGTGGCGCCTTTCTGGGTTATCAAGTGGGGCCCCAATCCCAACGTTTCACTGATAGGCCCAAGATGTCCCCAGTGGGTTCAGCAGTGAATCCCGGCATCCCGGGCTCACCCCCAAGATGTCATCCTCTTGAGCTGAGCCACTAAATGCCCTTTGCGGCAGATCTGGAGAGGTCCTTCAACGCTTGCCGGTGAGCCTGACCCCGCACTTCCAACTCCCGGAGTAGCCTTGATGTTGAGGTGGCAATAAACCCTCTGAAGCGTTCTGCTCTCTACACCTTTACTGTATGTCTCCTTAGATCAGTCGTACACACGGTGCTGTGTGATGTCTATCTGTGGACAGACTGAAACGGTGTTTGGATGAGCAAAATACCACATAATGCGTTCTTTACCAGTTGTCCGTGTTTCAAAAGAACAAGCATAGCCAAAGTCTTCTTCAAGGTGTCCATACTGGTTTTCTGAATGTTTTCCTGGAACATGTTCAGCTCGGATGTGACGTCATTCCAAGTTCCGACTTTTGAGGTAAATTGAACGCAGTCTTAGTTACGGATGGTGCCACCATGATCTCGTTCCCTGTACCTTCTGTTTCTGAACCTGTGTGACACAAGTAAAGAACATGGATGGCTGGATGATGGGCATGTTTCATGGAGATTCAGCTTGATTATTAAAATGCCCCCTCATCTGTCCATCCATCCATTCCAAATCAGAGTTGCTGGAGTATGGCTCTGTCTCTGCAGCATCAGATACACGACAGGAGCTGGAGCTGAATGTGACAGACCCTCGATTTGTTGGTTTTAATTCCCTATTCGCCTAACCCGCATCCTTCTGTTTGTTGCGTATCAACTTGAGTTTGTGTTTTGTGATTTTTGAATAGTTAAAGTTCATATATTTATATACAGGTAGTCCCCAGGTTACGGACATCCGACCTACGACTTACAAACAGGGCCGCAGCTGCCATGCATGTGCCTCAGTAACTACCGCTCCATCATCTTCGGCCTGGGGATGCTGCAAGCGGTGGCTGGATGGAGGCTGGAGGGGGGCGATTTCGCTGCCTGCGCAGTGTAGTGTCCCTCAGGTGGCTCCCGGTGGCAAGCGGTTTCACTGCCCGCCCACCACACATGGCTACCCCGTTCGTTCTCGGTGGGCGGCTGGTAATGCTGCAAGCGGTGATCTGGTTGTGGCTAAACGGAGGCCATTGAGGGTGAACGGGGCGTAGCATTGTAGTGTGCATCGGATGGCTGCCTATTGAATGGGGGCAATTCACTACCCGCCTTTGGCCGCACCGTGTTCGTTCTCGGTGGGCGGACGCTGCAGGCAGCATACTGTAGAGGAGGTGACTGTGAGGTGGGCTGGTGATGAACCGCCCGTCAATGCCCCCATTCATTCTCAATATCAAACCTGCTTGTACTGTTACGCTCATAGCAGGAAGTTGTCTCTTGTCAGTACATCAGACGTGCTAACGACGGGTGCCTTCCTGCTGTGATAATGTGTACAGTGCTGTGCAGAAGAGCTCATCTTAACCTTCTGTCTTCACCCTTCAAGAATGTCTTTGAAACACAAATATGATGCAAGTGCTGGTGATACAGTAAAGAAGAGAAAAACCATCACCATGGAAAATAAAGTAGAAATAATAAAAAGGTCAGAGAGAAGTGAAACTCCATCATTCACTGGCAAAGCACTTGGTTACAGTCGGTCAACAATAGCATTTATTAAATTTATGTACCTGTTCTGATTTACATACAAATTCAACTTAAGTACAAACCTACAGTTCCTATCTCGTACGTAACCCAGGGACTGCCTGTATAGTGATTTTTTTTTAATTATTATGTTTCATATATTTGTGTGTTCAAAAATTTTTGTAAATATTTACCATCATTTCACTTGTGCCTCCATTCCATGTGTTTTGTGGGTGGAGTTCCAGGAGGCGTGGTCACCCTGACATCACCACTCCTGGCCCCTCCCTCTGTCTTTATCTGGAGGCCAGAGTGAGAGATCCAGTCAGTGGTTCATTGGTTTGTAGTAGGAGACTTTTATAAGTGTTATTAGAAAAGTGTCATAAAATTGCAATTAATAAATTACTGTTTTAAAAAGAATATCATTCTGTCATTAAACTCCGGTTCCTCTTGACTCTTCAGTAGAAGAAAACCCCCACATATAGTATACCAGGGGTGGTGAACTCCAGGCCTTGAGTGCCGCAGTGGCTGCATGTTTTCATTCTTACCATCTTCTTAATTAGTGACCAGTTTTTGCTGCTGATTACTTCTTTTAATTAACTTATCTCAGGCCCCATAGCTGTTTCTTTTTCTTTAATTAACAATAATTAGACACAAAACAAGCCACCACATGACCAGTTCCCCTGTGCCCATCACACAATATCTGAAATTAAAGAGAGGTGAAGGTCTTGGTAAGGCTGATCTCTCGGGTCACCAAAACATTTTGATATTGGTGCTCTTAGGAAGAATAGAAAAAACAACAGTTTTTGAAATGTGTGCCGTGGCAGAATGAGAGCAGCAACAAGCCATGGAATTAAATAACGGCTTTAATTAACAGCAGGAATTGGCTTCTCATTAAGAAAGTGGTTGGAGTGAAATTGGTTGGAGTTTGAAGCCCCAATTTAGCTGGTCATCTGTCGGCTCGTTTCATATCTCATTTCTGCTTGGCTGTCATTTAATGAAGAAAGGAATCAATTCAGAGGGCTGAACTCTAACAGGGCTATTAAAGTGATGGGGAAAAAGTTCATTAGCAGTGAAAACTGGTCACTGATTAGGAAAAGGGTTAGAATGAAAACCTGCAGCCACTGCGGCCCTCCAGGACTGGAGTTCACTACCTGTAGTATACTGTTCGACTCGTCTTGATGTCTAGTTAGACAAGATGTTGAGGTTTTTGGGGTTCCTCCCCTACTTGTGGCCCCCTAGACCACGGGTGTTGAACTCCGGGCCTGGAGGGCCGCAGTAGGTGCAGGTTTTCATTCTAACCCTTCTCCTAATCAGTGACCAGTTTTCACTACAAATTAACATCTTTTCGTTTCACTTTAATAGCCTTGTTTTTAAGGATTCAGTCCTCTGAATTGATTTGTTTCTTCATTATATGGAAGCCAAACAGAAATGAGATGTGAAACGAGCCAACAGATGACCAGCTAAATTGTAGTAACAACAACAACATTTATTTCTATAGCACATTTTCATACAAATAATGTAGCTCAAAGTGCTTTACATGATGAAGAAAGAGAAAAAAGACAAAGTAAGAATTAAAATCACAGAACACTAATTAACATAGAATAAAAGTAAGGTCCGATGGCCAGGCAGGACAGAAAAAACAAAAAAAAAACCTCCAGACGGCTGGAGATAAAATCTGCAGGGGTTCTGAGGCCATGAGACCACCCAGCCCCCTCTAGGCATTCTACCTAACATAAATGATCAGTCCTCATTGTATTCAGGGTTCTCATGGAAGGACTTGATGATGACGGTCACGTGGACTTCAGGTCTTCAATCCAGCAATGTAGGGACATCATGGTGCTTTGAGTAGGTGGTGGTGACGCAGGTCGCCATCACAGAAAACCGGAGAGAGAACAGAAGAGAGAGTAGGGGTTAGTACGGATGTTGGAGCCACTATGAATAATAATGATAATTAATTAAATATGCAGAGCATCAGGATTAAATTAAAATGAAGTTACGAGAAAGCAATGTTAAAGTAATGTGTTTTTAGCAGTTTTTAAAAGTGTTCCACTGTATTAGCCTGTCGAATTTCTATCGCTCTTCTATTCCAGATTTTAGGTACATAACAGCAGAAGGCCGCCTCACCACTTCTTTTAAGTTTAGCTCTTGGAATTCTAAGCAGACCCTCATCTGAAGATCTAAGATTACGATCTGGAGTGTAAGATGTCAGACACTCTGATATATAAGATGGAGCAGATTATTTAAGGCTTTGTAAACCATAAGCAGTATTTTAAAGTCAATTCTAAATGACACAGGTAACCCGTGTAATGACATAACAACTGGAGAAATGTGCTCGGATTTTCTTTTCCTAGTTAAGGTTCTAGCAGCTGCGTTCTGCACTCGTAATCGATTGATGTCTTTCTTGGGTGGTCCTGAGAGGAGTGTGTTACAGTAATCTAGTCGACTGAAAACAAAAGCGTGAACTAATTTCTCAGCATCTTTCAATGATATAAGAGGTCTAACTTTTGTTATATTTCTTAAGTGAAAAAATGCTGTCCTAGTGATCTGATTAATATGCGATTTAAAATTCAGGTCACAGTCAACAGTTACCCCTAAATTCTTTACCTCCGTTTTGACTTTTAATCCTAATGTATCAAGTTTATTTCCAATAACCTCATTATATCCATTATTTCCAATTACTAAAATTTCAGTTTTCTCTTTATTTAGTTTGACAAAATTACTATTCATCCATTCAGAAATACCAGTAAGACATTGTGTTAGTGAAACAACAGAGTCGGGGTCATCAGGTGCTATTGATAAATACAGCTATGTGTCATCAGCATATCTGTGGTAGCTCACATTATGCCCCAAGATAATCTGACCTAACAGAAGCATGTAGATCGAAACGAGCAGCGGACCCAGGATAGAGCCTTGTGGAACACAATATAGGATATCATGTGTCTTTGAAGTATAATTACCACAACTAACAAAGAAATTTCTACCTGCCAGTTAGGATTCAAACCAATTTAAGACCCTGCCAGAGAAGCCCACCCACTGACTAAGGCGATTTCTAAGAATATTGTGATCAATGGTATCAAATGCGGCACTCAGATCTAAGAGGATGAGAACAGATAAATGGCCTCTGTCTGCATTAACACCCGCAAGTCATGGACTACTTTAACGAGTGCAGTTTCTGTGCTGTGATTTGTTCGGAAACCCGACTGAAACTTATCAAGAACTAGCAGAATACCCGCGCTTTGCAGCTGAGAAGTACTGTGTTAAAGAAGTTATGAAAAAGAAAAGGAAAAATTTTAAAAATAACGTAACATGATTGTTAATGTAATTGTTTTGTCATTGATATGAGTGTTGTTGTCATATCTATCTATACTAATAAACGGCAAAGCCCTCACTCACTCACTCACTCACTCACTCACTGACTGACTCATCACTAATTCTCCAACTTCCCGTGTAGGTAGAAGGCTGAAATTTGGCAGGCTCATTCCTTACAGCTTCCTTACAAAAGTTGGGCAGGTTTCATTTCGAAATTCTACGCGTAATGGTCATAACTGGAAGTTGTTTTTCTCCATTTACTGTAATGGAGTTGAGCTGGAGGGGCGGAGTTCCGTATGACATCATCACGCCTCTCACGTAATCACGCATTACATAGAAAGCCAGGAAGAGCTACAAAACGCACTTTAGAAAACATGCATTATATAATTAAGAAGGCAGCGAAACAATTAGAAGCGAGCGACTGACATATAAAACCATATTCAGCGGCTCACGTGAACTGACGCAGTGCGCAGACAAAAAGTAACAGTAAAAGTACGCTCGAATAGATAAACCACACGCAGTGGCGCGATGGTAAAGCATTCGCCTGTAGCGCCCACGTCCGAGGTTCGATTCCCGAGAGGGGATGCACTAAGTATGTACGCGCGCTTCTCGATTTATTTTAACCTCGCATCCCCTTAGTTTGAGACGTATGAAAACGCATGCGGTTAACGCAGAAAGACAGATCACCTATTCACCTATTGAAGCTTCATGAATAATGGATACTTTATTCGCGATCAATGATTGTTTTGGTAAAGCCATACTCAGTGTATTCATTAGATGAACGGTAAAAAAGTAAGAGCGAGGGGACGGTAACTTACTGAAGCACACAAGCAAAACCACAATAGCACGCGGGCTCGATGTACTGACTTGCGCGATCACATTCCAAAAAATATTTCTTTTCAAGTTCAATTTAGTCCATATGAGTCAAACTCAAAGCCCACGGGCCACATCCGGCCCGGCGTGTAATTATATCCGGCCCGCGAGATCATTTTATATACTGTATTATTGTTATTAATGGCCCGGGTATATGAAGCGCTGGTAACACAATAAACTACAGATCCCATAATGCAGCGCTTCAGCTGCCTTGCCGAACACTTACCGCGTTGCTGCAAGTTATTGCGAAGCTAGCCCACACGATGCCGAAGAGAAAAGTTGATTCTGAAAATAGAGCCTTTAAAAACCGATGGGAGGCTGAGTATATGTTTACTGACATTGCCGGTAAACCCGTGTGTCTCATTTGTGGAGCTAATGTGGCTGTAATTACAGAATTTAATCTTTACAACGACTGACAAACACAGAATGTAACATGAACACAACACATCGTACAAATACGACCCTGATTGAAACAAATAATGATAATCGAATCCTTGATCACAGCAACACTCACAAAGCAATTACTGTATATTGACAATCATGTTACGTTATTTTTAAAATGTTCCCTTTTCTTTTCCATAGCTTCTTTAACACACTACGTCTCCGCTGCGAATATATATATATATCCCGATCTACATACTCTCAAATAAATAAGCCACACACCGTGGCGTAATTGTAGAGGCTTCGCCTCTATCGCCTACATCCGAGGTTCGATTCCCGAGAGGGGATGTACTGAGTATGTACGCGTGCTTCTCGGTTCATTTTAACCTTGCATTTCCTTGGTTTGAGACGTATGAAAAAATATGCGGTTAACGCAGAATCATGTTACGTTATTTTTAAAATCTTTCCTATTCTTAGCACAAGCACAGCTGAGAAGCTTCGATGCATGTACTCCATAACAAAAAATAACTCATTTAATCACATTTTCAATTCCAAGCAAAGGGGAACTTTTGTTAATGCATGATTTCCTGGTACATCGATTACACTGATGCACACATCACAGCTACAAAAATGTTACACTCGGAATGAAGCGCGTTCCTGATCGGAGGAAAATTTAATTTCAAAAAACTACCCGAGCGAAGCCTTGATAAAAGCATGGTATTGTGCACAGTGAAAAGCAAGCAAAATTAGATGCATTACAGAAAGCGGACTTTGTGGCTCTTACTGGGGATCATTGGACTTCCGTGACCGTTAGTAATTCTAATTACATCTAATTACAAAATGTTCAATGATCACACTGTTTTAGCCTAATGTACAAAATAATTTTGGCTAAGGTTACTCAGAGTTTAAAGATTAAGTTGGTCAAATTACCTTTTATGTTTCTGACTTATTTTTTTAAGAAGAAAAACTGCACTTTCTGTTGAAATTTTGGTTATTATTATTTAAAGACAATACCATTCTGAAAATGTACTTAAAGTACTTAAACTACCACTTTATTTTTAAGTCTGC
>JANRMT010062857.1:38976061-39010297 GCA_026402145.1 Polypterus bichir lapradei
TTGCGTTATTTTCAAAATGTTTCCTTTTCTTTTTCATTGCTTCTTTAACACACTACTTCTCCGCTGCGAAGCGCGGGTATTTTGCTAGTCGGTTATATCAGGCAGAAGACCCCACACTTGAGTTCGTATAACAAAATCGAGCTGCTTGTTAGCTCACTTCCTTCAAAGAACACAACGTCCTTGATGCACAGAAATTTAAATCAAAGCAAGTAAAAGGGCAGTCAGGTCGCTCTTTTACGCTAAAATCACTTGTGGCCTTTCTTTCTTATCATGGTCTAAGACTAACTGTCACTCTTACTCTTTTAACATGCACCAGGATCGAATGCTTATTTTCATATTTGCTCACTATTCTCGTTGCATATATGCAAATCATCAACTTTAACAATCTAATTTTTTTATAGAGAGGAGTGTGTTTGCAAACACCCACACCCAATTGGAAGCCCCCAGACTTTTCAAGATGCGATTATTTATTTTAAAACCATATTGGACCACTCGTCACATAATGTTATAAATGCTCTTTTGTTTCAGGAGCGGTTCATCATCTTGTGTTCATTTTTTGAGTAGTGATTTCAGGAAGTGGGGTATATCCTGTGAAAAGTGATTCATGACTTAGTAGAAAGAAGTTCAAATGTTAGGGCAGTGAGTAATAAAGTAGAGTTATATTTCAGTAGAAAAAAAAAAAACAAAACTTCTCATTTTTCTATTTTTTGAACTTGTCTAATCTAGTCGATGGTCACTGGGTGGGCGCCAGAGCTCATCCCAGAAGCACTGGGCAGGAGACAGGAACCTGAGTCAAAATGCAATGGTGTCTCCTGCAAGGCTCAGTTAATTTTCTTTTCTTTTCTTCTCCTATAAGAAAGAAACAATGCAAGATGTGATGACGCAGCCCGTTCATAGTGTTTGTGACATCCGCTTACACAAAGCCATCTCCTGAATCGCTGTTTGGCCTGCAGGCCTCAAGTCAATTTGAACTTTCACCAGTTTTTCTCAGTTGCTCCTTAAATGAAAATGATAAATAAGCACATATGGAAACCCGCCCACCAGTAAGTTAGTTTCTCACAACAGAAGGTCATCTCTCATTGTTTGTATTCTTTTGAAAATGAGTGAGATTTGGTTTGTATAGGATGAGTTTTATTCAATTTGAATGAGCCCAAAAATCATTTGTACTGGTCGTGTTGCCAAAACGAATTCTATGCTTCTCTTTTTGTTCAGTTTTGCTCTACAGAACGTTTCGACACGTGTGCATGGGGTAATTCCTCGTATGCAGGCCTGTTAATTCAGTTGTCAGAAACGTTCCTTTAATGGGAACGTATAAAGGAAATAGTTCAAAAATAAAGGTTTAAGCGGTATGGTCAGGCGTTGTCTCAGAAACAAAGAAAATTTGGGACCCCAACCGGGTCGCCCCTTTTAATTTGCCTTTCAGACAAACTTAAAGTTTCAATAAACTAAAAGGAAAATCCGTGACTTTGTGCTACTCCCCAGACTGGTAACTCTCTTGAAATGGAAACAAAAGTAACTTTGTTTAGTGTCGCTAAGGCAGCGCTCCGTCCCGCGGTGGGCTCTGGTCTTCCAAAGACACCTTCTGCTGGGATTTCTGGGTTTTATGGTGGCCGGACCAGAAAGAGCAGGAACTACGTGCCTTTATTGGGCAGTTTCTTTGCACTATGAGGGCAGAAAAGCAAGAAAATAAGGTCAGCAGTAGCTCCCCCTCTCGTCTCAGCTGGGTATTGCATACTTGAACTAAGCCTGTGGAGTGGATAATAAAAACCTGTCCCAGCATAGGAGGTCTGGTTCGAATTTACTAGGACAGAGAACTACAGTGCATGTCCTTGGGAAGCGTAGGGTGCATATAACTACAGAGGCGTGCAAAAGTATTCAATCCCCCTGAAAGTCATTCTTATTTTCTGCATGACAAAAGATTTGTACACATTTATCCAATTTGTATTTTTAATGTGAACTCTTACGCTGTAACAATCCAATTCCAAAGTCCAAATAAACCATTTTCTGTACATATTTTTAACAGAAAAAGACAAACTCCAAAGTTAGTGTTTAATAGATTAAGTATTTGAACCTCTGTACCAAGGTTATTATAGTTTTTCCTTTTTATATTAGTTTTTATTTCTAGATTTTTTCTGACCTGACTTGGAAATTCAGATTAGTTTTAGTTTTCCTTCATCGTGTATTTTTAGTTTTAATTTAGTTTTTTATTTTACATTTCTATTTTATTTATATATATATATTAGTTTCATAGATAGATACTTTATTAATTTTTGTGTCACAATGAAACAGAACTATACACTTAACGGGTTTGGATATAATATGAGTTTAATATTAGTGGAAGCTTACTACACTATTTGACACACATTACTATTTGGTTTTGTTTTTGTCTGATAAAAACAAGCATAATCAAAACCAGATACTGAATATGAACAATTTTACACAATTTAATAATTTTTAAAATATTTTCTATTTGTGCTGAACAAATCTGCGCTGACTATTGGCACTTTTTTCTTTTCCTTTACTTGCCCAGAATGTGCCAATTTATAATTAACTTTATGTGAATCTTAAGGTGTGAGGGTTTTTTTTACTCTAAATGTCTACAGCACACAACATATCCTGCTCCAAGACAATGTGCTTATAATGAATGCCTTCAATACTGCATTCAAAAATCTCCAATACTGGTGTTTGTTATTTTCTACCAGCCATATTGATCTCTGATTCCATCTCAGACACAGACGATTTATAGACAGGATTTTGCACCTGCATGCCTGAAAAGATATAAAAAATAAGAAAAGATATTCTACCGTGTTCTAGCAGGTGTGACCATGAAAATCACAGCGGCTAAGGAAGAACAAAGCTCTTAGGCTTGAATCAGTGTGCAGACCCCACCTAGCTGTATTGAGGGAAACAAAGAAAAGCAAGTATGTCAAGGTTAGGGGCAGTGAGACTTGAATACCCCACCATAAGAACAGTAAACCCATAATGAGCAGAGCAAGAGCAGGTAATAAGAGTATGGATAGCCACAAAAAGACAGAAATAATATCTGAGATTAAGAACAATATATACTGTACATTATCTAAACCTGTTTATCCAGAGCAGGATCACAGGAACCTGGAGCCTACCCCAGCAGGTTTGGATGCAAGGCAGGAAAAATCCCTGATATGCAATATGTATGATATGGCTGATGTTAAGAACAAAAAGAATGTGATATTTCAACTATCTGTTTTGAGAGAGAGAAGCATTGAAGAAATGGGGACAGATATTTTAAAACCTAATTCTGCTACTGGATTATTCTCACAATATCAGGTATTTTAAGCTGTGAATATGAACTAAAAACATAAATTAATAAATATAGAATAAATACAAAAACAAATTGGTATTCTTATCTTTTCATTGCTTGGCAGACTCTTTTCGCCTACCTACCTGTAGTTCAGTGGAGACATTGCCAACTCGTGAATTTTACAAGGTTTGTATCGCTTCATTGTTAAACTATGTTTTTAAAGCAAAAGTGATTTGGTCAGCAACAATATGCCGATCTTGTATGATGACCTTGTCAATCTCTCAATCAGTGCTGTTTTTTTTTTTTTCAAAAATTGGGAGTGGTCTGCCCTGGACTTTCTCGTGTACTCAAATATGGGGATGGATATTTGAGGAGTAAACCACAAGACAATTATTATATTATGTACATTAAAGAACCATCAACAACAAATCAAATTAATAATATACTGAACAATTATTATAAAAGTAAAGTCGAATAAATCAGACTCTGCAGCTGCATGAATAAAAAAAAAAATCGAGTTTGTGTTCAGGTAAAATACCATTTCCGGTTAATGGAGTTGGCACAAAAGTTAGTACAGATCTACAGTTTTGGTGTTACAACCACATGCCAAATTTCATCTATCTATCTAGTTATATTTTTGAGATATCGTGTTTACACACATACACAGACATAATTCCAAAAAACTGTGTTTTTGGACTCGGGGAGGTCTAAAACGTCAAGATTTATCAAAATGTCGAGGTCGAATTTTTTTCATGATTACTACACTTTCTCTATACTTCATATACTTTGTGTGCGAAGTGGCAGGCACCTGAGAAATAAACTGAAACGTTACTCACTCGTGAGCTTTCTGTCCATACGGTAAAGTTTTTGTTGATCAGCATATTCTGATTTCAGGCGTTTGAATTATACCTTGATATACAACAAGTGCAAAGAAAGGCAGCGCGTAAATTGCTTTCTATTTACAATACAATACAATACAGTTTATTTTTGTATAGCCCAAAATCACACAGGAAGTGCCGCAATGGGCTTTAACAGGCCCTGCCTCTTGACAGCCCCCCAGCCTTGACTCTCTAAGAAGGCAAGGAAAAACTCCCAAAAAAACCTTGTAGGGAAAAATGGAAGAAACCTTGGGAAAGGCAGTTCAAATAGAGACCCCTTTCCAGGTAGTTTGGGCGTGCAGTGGGTGTCAAAAAGAAGGGGGTCAATACAATACAATACACAGAACAGAGCAAATCCTTAATACAGCATAATAATAAAAATTTTATTTCACACGCTTTATGTGCCCGCATTCAGCTCACTCTGCCACCACAAATGCTGTGTGAACACCTGACCGCCATCACCTGCCACCGTTCACTAGATGAATATGTGCAGGCGGCTCGTGGTGGATGACTTTCAGTTTTAGAGTTAAAAATTATAAGGGTTAACAACTAACAGTAAGAATATTCATTCAAAAGCGAAAACTAAATTTATGTTTAATAAATGATTTTATTTCAGTTCGTCTTTCCAGCTATTTTAATAATTTTATTTAGTATACTGAATAGTTTCAGTTTTGATTTTAGTTTTCGTTAACTATAATAACCTTGCTCTGTATTTTGGAAGCTCCAGGTTTACACAAATGACAAGTGAATCACAAATGACACAAAGGTGTCTGTCATTTGACAGTCATAATCGAGGAAGAGGAGACATTTTATTTATTAGGTGCTGTCCCAGATGACTGGGAACCCTGCCCAGCCAGGACGCCTGGACAGTCCCCGAGATGTACGATACCTTCCCCTGGGCCACGACAGGGTAGCCGCCCGGGTCTGTTTGGGGGCCACGGGAACGGAACTGGGACACTCACCCCTACGGGAGGATGTGGCCACCGCCAGGGGGCGCCCGGACAGTTAGGGAATCCTGGATGGCAGCACTTCCGCCATCTAAGCACAAAGCCGATACCATTTTGTCTTCGGTAACTGCGTCACATACAGGCCGAAGGCTGGATTTAGTTTCGGGGCGGAATTTATCAATTTATGTACAAGCACAAATTTTTTCATTAATTTTATGCATAATTTCTTCCCATTCTTTAACTTTTATTCAGATTTCGGGGCGGTTTAGACCCAAACTCCCCTCCCTTACAGCTCTCCCTCCCTTTCAACAAGGTGCGGGTGGTACGCAACGCAACTCACTTAACCTCAGGTGGTACTTGACGTCCAAAAGTTTGTGAACCCCTGTCCTAGTACATGGAGGAGGTACCAGGAGATGAGCCATTACACGAGGAGAGCTGCACAGGGCTGTAGAAGGGTATCAACCCAGCAATTGGTATAGAAATGAAAGGCACTATATGACAGATAGACAGATAAAGAAAGGCACTATATAACAGATAGACAGATAGACAGATAAAGAAATGTACTATATAACAGATAGATGAAGAAAGAAAGACACTATAAATAGATAGATATGAAAAGCACTATATAATAGATAGATAATTAGACAGATAGACAGAAATGAAAGGCACTATATATAGATAGATACTGAAAGGCACTATATGACAGATAGATAAAGAAAGGCACTATATAACAGATAGATAGATGGCTCTATCTATCTATATATAGTGCCTTTCATTTCTATCTATCTATCTGTCTATTTATCTATCTATTATATAGTGCTTTTCATACTTATCTATATATAGTGCCTTTCATTTCTATCTATCTATCTATCTATTATATAGTGCTTTTCATATCTATCTATTTATAGTGCCTTTCTTTCTTTATCTATCTGTTATATAGTGCATTTCTTTATCTATCTATCTATCTATGTGTTATATAGTGCCTTTCCTTATTTATCTATCTGTTATATAGTGCCTTTCTTTATTTATCTATCTATCTGTTATATAGTGCCTTTCTTAATCCATCTCTCTCTCTCTGTCTGTCTGTTATATAGTGCCTTGCACATCTATTTGTAAATGAGTGCTATGTCTTACAACTTTAAAGCCATTCCTTTTATATTATTTTCGAATTTCTTTCAGTGTCACTGACCATCTCTGTGTTGCTTTACATTATCTTTTGTACTTTAAGAGGCTATGAATAAAAATAACTGTTTGAATTGAAATGAGAAGAGCTCCCACCGATTCCACGTTTCATGTTTCAGTCTTAAAACAACAATCAAGTAGTGAATGAGGACAATCTCTGTGTGTATCTTTTCAGTCCTCCTTATTTCGTGGGGTTGGCTTTTTTCTTTAGTCTTTACAGTTCATTCTTTCTGACCTGTGTGTTCTTAATAATTTCAGCTGTGTTCCTGCCCAGAGCCTTCTCTGTCACGGCCAACAGAGGTGACAACGTACTGCTTGCAGTCCAGGTGAAGGACCCCAAGTCAAATGACATCCTGTGGAAATTTAACGGTGAGTTTCAACAGCACCACTTAATGAATGAGGGGCCGACCTGGAGACCATGAGGTCACCATATCTGATGCTGTCACCAGCTTGCCATTTGTCACTGGCTCACCTGTGCTTCACTAGTAGAATTTATACTCTAGCGCCTTCAGTGCTTATTCAGACCCTTCACTTTTTCACTTTATGTTACAGCCTTGTGCTAAAAGCATTTACATTAATTTTTTCCCACTTCAAGCAGCACTCAGTACACCAGAATGAATAAATGAAAACAGAAATTTAGGAATTTTTGCTAATTAATTCATAAACTGAACTATCCCAATGACTCAAGTATTCAGATTCTTTGCTCAGATCTTGCAGATCATTGAAGCCCCTTTGCCAACAATTCCAGCTTGGAGTCTTCTTGGGGTCTGATACGATAAACTTCACACACCTGGACTTGGGAATTTTCTGTCACTCTTCTCTGCAGATCCTCTCAAGCTCTGTCGGGTTGGATGGACACCATCACTGGATAGCATTTTCTGGTCTCTCCGGAGATGTTCCATTGGGTTCAAGTCTATCTCTGTATGGGCAACTCAAGAACAGCCAAATAGATGACCCTAAGAAATTCTTGTGTTGCCTTTGAAAGGGTCACTGTAGAGTCAGAAGGTGAATCGTTAAGTCAGTATGAGGTTCCGAGCTCTCTGAGCAGGTTTTTATTACAGATATCTCCATACTTTGCTTCATTTGGCTTTTGCTCAACCCTGTGTAGTCTTCCAGTCCCTAATGTTGCCACCACCATGCTTCATTGTTGGAATGTTATTACACAGGTTTCATCAGACCAGAGAAATCTTATTTCTCTTAGTCTGAGAGTCTTGCAGGTGCCTTTTTGTAAACTCCAAGTGGGCTTCATGTATCATCTGGTCCCCAAGCCCACTGTCAGTTGTCCTTCTGTACTTTCCCCCCCTTTCCCCCAGTTTGGTTGGACACACTCTAGGAAGAGTTGTGGTTGTTCCAAACTTCTTCCATTTAAGAATGATGGAGGCCACTGTGCTCCTTAAAACCTTTAGTGCTGTGGACACTTTATTGTAACCTTCAACATAATCCTGGTCTCTGAGCTCTGCAGGTAATTCTTTCAACCTCACTAGATGGTTTTTTGCTCACCTGGTGGACCATCTACAGACAGGTATGTGCCTTTACTAATCAGATCCAGTCAATTGAATGGACCAAAGGTGGACTCTAAACAAGGTGTAGAAACCTCTCAAGTCAGGACAGGTCAGGTTGGAGAGCATACACTGGTACAGCACATTGCCAACACCCATCAAATGATGAAACAGCTCAGTATCCTTATTGGCAACCCTCTAGGTAGACACGTGGTCCAGTCCCACACCATGGAAATGACCATCTATCTGCCGCAGCCAGGTGTTACCCGAGTGTCCCCTTGAATAATGTGAGTCCTGTGAGATGAACCACCCTCAGGTAATCACGCCACATGGCCGTAGTGCCATAACTGACACTCCCTCACAATGCAAACTAGTGCCTTATTCGGGACTCTGTGAGTAACCAATGGTACCCAAGGATTCTCTGAAGAGACACAGCACTGAATGGGTCCAGTCTTCATCTCAGGACACTGGATAGCGTCCATATCTCATAACAATATAGGAAGACTGGCAGCAACAGAACTCTAAAGACTTGGACCTTCGTCCTTTTGCAGAGATATCGGGAGCGCCACACACCCCTTTCCAGTGACCTCATGACCCCCCCATTCTCTCCCAATCCGTCTACTGACTTCATAGGAAGAGTCACCAGAGTCACATGAATGTCACTGTCGAGGTAAGTAAACCTGTCAATGAGGTCGACACTGTCTCTCCGCAAACAGACATATTACTGATGGCTGTGCCCAAGAGGTCATTAAAGGCTTGGCTGTTGATTTTTATCAGGACACTCCCAAGACCAGACACTTAGACCCCTCACTTAGTCTCTCAAGAGCCCCCATCAGAGCCTCCAGTGACTCCACAAAGATCACAGCATCGTCGAGAAAGTCAAGATCAGTGAATCTCTCTTCACCAACAGATGCCCCTGCCCAGCAGAACACACCCCTGATGGACCCCAGAATCAACTGGGAAAAACACAGAGGGTCTGCCTCCACTCTGCACAGCACTCACAGTACCAGTGTCTCAGTCATTGAATGGGATGCACCTGAACCAAATTTCAACCGCAATAGGTTTGAATATTTGTGCAAATGGGATTTTTTTAATTGAATCTGCAAAAATTCCTAATCATATATGTGATATGATATGATATGTTGGTCTTACTTGATGTGAGAGGTCCATGAGGAATGGCTGACTATTAAAGGCACATGATAATCAAAACTTCATAGCTGGTTTACCATCTGCAGCCGACTAAATGCTTTTCACATCAGAGTGTTATTTAAAGTTGAACACTTTTGAATTTCTACTGTATTTCTGGTAGTGATAAAATATAACACTAACCCTGTCTGTACATTTGATAAAATTTTAGTTTATTACAATATATGTGTCTGAATGATAGGGAGGTCAGAGGAGCCGTGAGGATTCAGGAAGTAGAGTTGGTGAAGGTGGAGGAGTTTAAATACTTGGGATCAACAGCACAGAATAATGGGGATTGTGGAGGAGAGGTGAAGAAGAGAGTGCAGACAGGGTGGAGTGGGCGGAGAAGAGTGTCAGGAGTGATTTGTGACCAACGGGCATCAGCAAGAGGGAAAGGGAAGGTCTACAGGACGGTAGTGAGACCAGCTATGTTATATGGGTTGGAGATGGTGGCACTGACCAAAAATCAGGAGTCAGAGCTGGAGGTGGCAGAGTTAAAGATGTTAAGATTTGCATTGGGTGTGACGAGGATGGACAAGATTAGAAATGAGTATATTAGAGGGTCATCTCAAGTTGGACAGTTGGGAGACAAAGTCAGAGAGGCGATATTGTGTTGGTTTGGATATGTGCAGAGGAGAGATGAGGGTTATATTGGGAGAAGGGTGTTAAGGATAGAGCTGCCAGGGAAGAGGAGAAGAGGAAGGCCTAAGAGGAGGTTTATGGATGTGGTGAGAGAGGACATGCAGGTGATGAGTGTGATAGAGCAAGATGACAAGGACAGGAAGATATGAAACAAGATTATACGCTGTGGTGACCCCTAACGGGAGCAACCGTTTCATTGGGGTGCTTTCTCTCCAAATACTCTTAGTGGGATCATGTGTCCAAGACATAAAGTCATGGATGACTCACGATTTTCTCCAATTAGACAGCAATAAAACTGAGGCGCTCCTCATTGGTTCTAAATCCACACTCGCTAAGGTTAACTGTTTATCCATTTTAATTAACAACATTAACACAAACATCTCTTCCCAGGTTAAGAGCCTGGGCGTCATTCTAGATAGTAGCCTCTCTTTTTCTTCCCATATAAGTAACATTTCTCGGACTGCCTTTTTCCATCTCCGAAACATTTCTAGACTTCACCCTGTTCTAACACAACACAGTAGTAAAGTATCAGTTAATTCCTTAGTCACTTCATATATTGATTACTGTAATGCTATTCAATTTGGCATTCACAAAAATGTATCCATCGCTTACAACTTATTCAAAATTCTGCTGCTAGGGTCAACAACATTTATTTCTATAGCACATTTTCATACAAAAAGTAGCTCAAAGTGCTTTACATAATGAAGAAAAATAAAAGACAAAATAAGAAATTAAAATAAGACAACATTAGTTAACATAGAAAAGGAGTAAGGTCCGATGGCCAGGGTGGACAGAAAAAAAACTCAAGACGGCTGGAGAAAAAAAGTAAAATCTGCAGGGGTTCCAGGCCACGGGACCGCCCAGTCCCTTCTGGGCATTCTACCTAACATAAATGAAATAGTCCTCTTTGTAGTTAGGGTTCTCACGGAGTCACTTGATGTTGATGGTCATACAGATTTTCTGGCTTTTAATCCATCCATCATTGTTGGAACATCACGGTGCTTTGAGTAGATGGTGGTGGCACAAGCCACCACCAAAAGGATACCGGAAAAGGAAACAGAAGAGAGAGTAGGGGTTAGTATGGATTTTAGAGCCACCATGAATAGTTATTATAATGAGTTGGATATACAGAGTATCAGGATTTTAATTACATTGAAGTTATGAGAAGGCCATGTTACAGTAATGTGTTTTCAGCAGTGTTTTAAACTGCTCTACTGTATTAGCCTGGTGAATTCCTATTGGCAGGCTATTCCAGATTTTAGGTGCATAACAGCAGAAGGCCGCCTCACCACTTTTAAGTTTTGTTATTGGAATTCTAAGGAGATACTCATTTGAGGATCTGAGGCTGCGATTTGGAATATAAGATGGGGCGAGATTATTTAAGGCTTTATAAACCATAAGCAGAATTTTAATGTCAATCCTGAATGACACAGGTAACCAGTGTATTGACATCAAAACTGGAGAGATGTGCTCAGATTTGGGTCATTTCCTGTTCTAAATCCACTGAACATGCGACACCTACTCTCTCCCAACTTCACTGGCTCCCTGTTTACGAGCGAATACAATACAAAATATTGCTCTGAACATTTAAAGCTCTCCACAGCCTCCCTACCTCACTGATCTCCTTCACACTTACACTCCTCTCGCTTGCTCAGGCCCTCATCTGCAGCCCCACTTTCTGTATCACACATCTAACTCTGTTCTGTGGGAGCTCGAGCATCCTCTCATAGTGCTCCTCAACTTGGGAATTCTCTTCCCTCTCATATCCGTCAGCTGGACTCTATGGACGCTAGAGGGCGATGTTGCCCTGTGAAACCCAACAGACAGATGTTTTAAAGCACCAAGCAGAATTTTTAAATTATTTTCTTCAATAAAGTGCACAAAGCACCACAATTGCCACAATTCACAAATATCAATAATCAATAATCCAATCCTCTTCTCCTCCTAGCAGCTCCGTCACACTGTCTCCCAACTCCAGCTCATCTGCTGGGTCTAGACCAGTCCTTTATATATTCCTTGACCCGGAAGTGCTCCTCCTCTTCTTCCGAGTCAAATGAGACATCATCAGTTTTAAGCAGCCCAGAAGTACTGTGGGCTTCCGTCCTCCTGACTCCAAAGTACTTCCGGGTTGTAGGGAAAGTCCCTACAAAGGTCCTTTATGAGCATCCCCCTGGCGGCACCCACGGCACCCAACAGGGCTGAGAAAGCGGACTTAATGTCCCAGGATGCCCTGTGGGAATCAGGGGCACATCTGCTGTCCAGGGGAGCTGCCATCTAGCGTTCTGGAGGAGGCAGTGTCCTGAGAATTCTGCCTTCCTCCATTCTTCCAGTTAAGGGACGTCCCGGCCGTCTATCACAACTCAATAACACATTTTACAAGTGCCCTCAAAACTTATCTCTTCAAACTGGCATACCAATTAGGAGTTTAACACAGTCAATGCCTGTTATCTTTGATGTTTACTACTACCTCTGTACCTTATCGCTACTTGATTTTATCATCCTCTTTGCTTTTATATCTAATTACTGTTGTTTAATTTCATTGTAAGGTGACCTTTTGTGTTAAGAAAGAGAGAGAGGTTAGGAGCAGGTGCTGATACAGCACATCGCCGCACCCACTACATGACAAACCAACTCAGGATCCCCAGATTAGGACCTGAGTGCAGCCATGCAACGAGTGACACCTCAGCACCACACTAACAGTTCAGTTGGAGTGAAAGAGTGTAAGGTTTTTTATGGTGGCTGGAGTGCCAATTCTGCCACCAACCCCTAGGTTTGTCCCTGCAGGTTGGAGGGCCTACATGCAGGGCTGGATGCAGATTAACATCCTACCCAGGATGATTCCGGGCAAGGGAACAAAAAATTATCCAAAGTATTAAACATCCCATGGAGCATGGTGAAGACGGCCAAAAACAAGAGGAGAGAATATGGTTCAACAACGACTCTACCAAGATCAGGACACCCTTCCATGATTCTTGAAAATACAAGGAGGAAACTGGTCAGGGAGGCCACTAGAAGGCCTACAGTAACATTAAAGGAGATGCAGGATTTTCTGACAAGTGCTGTTTGTTCCTTACATGTGGCAACAATCTGGCGTGTTCTTTATATGTCTGCATTGTGGGGTAGGGGAGCAAGATGATCCTTTTCTCACAAAGAAAAACATCCAAGCCCGGCTAAACTTTAGAAAAACTTACACCCAGTCTCCAAAAATGGATTATGGTTTGATGAGACCAAGGTTGAAATATCTTCCAAAAGGTATGTTTGGTGCAAAAATAACACCGCACATCATCAAAAGAGCACCATAGCCACAGTGACGTATGGTGGAGACAGCATTGTGCTTTAGGGCTGCTTTTCATCAGTTGGAACTGGGGCTTTAGTCAAGCTGGATTGAATCATGAAGAGCAACCAAGTATCGGTCTATGTTGGCACAAAACCTTTCAGCATCTGCTAGGAAGCCAAAGAGGAACTTATCTTTCAGCATGACAACGACCCAAAGCATACATCAAAATCAACAGCTTCATCAAAGGAGGATTAAGGTTCTAGAATGGCCCAGACTTGTGGGGTGACCTGAAGAGAGCTGTGCGTGGGACGTGCCGTCAGAATTTGATAGATCTTGAGGAGTGGGCAAAAATCGCCAAGTCCACATGTGCCAAACTAATAGACTCTTGCCAAGAAAGACTGAGAGCTGTTCAAATCAAAAGGGACGGAGCAATTGCAGGTTATGAGGCCTTGCTCAAGGGTCCAATGAATTAGAGTCACTTTTGGCATTTATGGGATTTGAACTGGCAACCTTCCTATTGCCAGTGAAGATCTTTAGCCGCAGAGCCACCACTCCGCCCAAGTCTTAAGAAAGGTGCCTATTAAATAAAATGTATTATTATTATTATTATTAATGAATCTTTGCAGTGTTCTAACATTCTGAAGATTCCCCCCCCCCCAAGGGTCTGTGTTAACAATGAAAGGTGCTCTACACCAGTGGTTCTCAAGCTCACACATGGGGACCCCGTGTGTCATGGGATGATCCAGAGTTGTTGCCCTGCACCAAATTTATTCCTTGGGTATTTACCCTCCTTAGCATTATGTTTACCTCATAAAAATGAGCAAAGCAACATTTCAACAAGAAAAGAATGTTATGTGTAACAGAAACCAGTAAATCCCAAGACGTCCGCGTAAATACAGTAGGAAGGGTCCGTCGAGTGTCCACTGCTGCACTGATTTAGTAGACGTCCTTCACGTGATGAGCTTTGAGGCCATCACCAACGTGCAGCTCAGTGCTACAGTCGGTACAGCAGAAGTGTTTCTTTGCACACTTTTCTTATAATTTTTTCTGTTGCTTGAGCATGAGAGGGTAGAATGTCGGTTCGTGATCTGCACAATCGACCTGCCCTTTGTGTTATTGTAAGTCACCACGGCACAAGGCTTAGTGACTTCCGCATTTCCACCTGATATGAATATTGACTGTTGCTCCATCGTGAACAGTGTTAAGGAGGCAAATGTCTTGCTTGTGTTTCTACTCCATCACAATCATTTTGCCTTTATGCCAAACAGCTACTGTGCTCATCGCGGTGAAGCTTCACGCAACTAAATTCACCAGGCATATCACACCGTTTTACTCATACAGTGCCGCATGCATCAGTTTCACTGTCCGTGTCAATTTCTGATGGCCGATTCACACTGAACATCAGAATGATCGAGATGAGAACAGGCCTCTCAGACCGTTTAATTGTAAAAAAAACATCCAGTCGAGTTTTAAAAGTCCCTACAGTTGTACTGTCCACCACACTACTTGGTCACTTAGTTCATGTGTCTGTGATTCTTTGTGTGAAGAAAAATGTCCTAACGTTTGCATGAAATTTACCCTTCGCAAGTTTCCAACTGTGTCCCCGTGTTCTTGATGAGATCATTTTAACGTCACCGTCTCGATCCACTGGGCTAATTCCCTTCATAATTTTAAAGAATCAGGTCTCCTCTTCATCTTCTTTAACTAAATCCTTCTCATAAGGTGGACTTGATTTTCAGACCTCCCATTGTGTATTCAGAAATAAACTTAATGCAAGCATCAACTGCAGCTCTTTCTGTTTTTCTTCATCACTCATCCCCTGTAGCCCCTGAATCAGCCTAGTCGCTCTTCTCTGGACCTTTTCTTGTGCTGCTGTGTCCTTTTTGTAGCCTGGAGACCAAAACTGCACACAGGACTCCAGATGAGGCCTCACCAGTGTGTTATAAAGCTTGAGCAGAACCTCCTGTGACTTGTACTCCACACATCAAGGTGCTATATAACCTGACATTCTGTGAGCCTTCTTAATGGCTTCTGAACACGATCTGGAGGTTGATAGTATTGAACATTAGAACACTCGAGGCAAGAACATGCCATTTAACCCAACAAAACTCGCCAGTCCTGTCCACTTATTTCTTCCAAAATAACATCAAGTCGAGTTTTGAAAGTCCCTAAAGTCTTACTGTCTACCACACCACGTGGTCGCTTATTCCAAGTGTCTATCGTTCTTTGTGTAAAGAAAAACTTTCTAATGTTTGTGTGAAATTTACCCTTAACAAGTTTCCAGCTGTGTCCCTGTGTTCTTGATGAACTCTTTTTAAAATAATAGTCTCCCTTCATCATTCTAAAGTCTTCACTCAGGTCTCCTCTTCATCTCCTGTAAAGGCTCAGCTCTTTTAATTTTTCCTCATAACTCATCCCCTCTAGCACCTGAATCAGACTCGTCGCTCTTCTCTGGACCTTTTTTTGTGCTGCTTTGTCCTTTTTGTAGCCTGGAGATGAAAACTGCACACAGGACTCCAGATGAGGCGTCACCAGTGCATTATAAAGGTTGAGCAGAACCTCCCGTGACTTGTACTCCACACATCAAGGAGCTATATAACCTGACAGGCCTATAGCCTACTTAATGGCTTCTGAACTCTGTCGGGCATTGACAATGTTGAGCCACACACATGTCCCCATGTCTGTGTGGGTTTCCTCCGGTTGCTCTAATTTCCTTCCAAAGACATGTAGGTTAGGTGGATTGGTGATACGTAATTGGCCCCAGTGTGCGTGTGTGTGTGTTTGTCCTGCGATGGACTGTCTTGTACCCTGTGCTAGCTGGTTTGTACCTCCCCTACATCCAGTGTTATGGGATAGGCCCCAGCACCCTCCAGGATTAAGTGGGTCATAAAATGACGAATTTGCACGTGGTGCAGCGACGAGATCAGTGACTGCCATTGGCAGATCTGACATACCGCGTGACAAAAAGTCACGTAACATGACATTGGCATTGAAGTTTGCAACCCCTTTTTTCCACGTGGAAAAGCATGAAACAGCTTATTATCGTGCAGAGCGTGATAAGAGTGGGCACACGTCTCCCCTGCTAAATTCAATTGCCTGGGTGCTTGGCTGCTGGCGATTGGCTTACGGAGTTATAGAAGGTGAGCGCAGAAGGTGTCACCCATAGTGTAAGCTGTCCCTAAATGAGTGATGTGAGGTGACAGTGATGGCGGCGGTCTGCAGTTAGGTAGTGCAGAGGTGTTGTGTGGAGCTTCATGGAAGGAGCTGTTGAAGTTTCGGTGCAGCCGCAGAGGGTGATGGTGGCAAATGAGAAAGGAATAGTCCCTTTGGGAGCAAAATCCCTTCCTTTCCGCCCCACAAAACTCAACAAACCCACAAAATTTTCTTTTAGTGGGTTTTGGATATCACAATTGCAAAAGGTCATGTGAAGCAAATTTTAGAGCAATTTCATGAAGCGGTAAGCAAAAAAAAACTCTGCTGCTTTGTTCATCGCTACTTTTATAAATAGCCGACGGGTCGCTCACACCTGAGCCATGGGCCGGTGTTTTGCCCACCTCTCCCTACGGCCCACTCCTGTGCTCGCCCTGATACCTTAATACCTTAATACCTGTGTCTTTGTCTATGCCTTCTGCTTGGCCTTGTAACAGATTTAATTTTTTTTTCCACAGGAAACTACCTTCATACAAGCTTCAACTGTGAAATAGTCAACAAATCAGCAGAGCACAGGATTGAAAACGTTTCAGAGAATAACACGGGCATCTATAGCACCTCCTTCATGGGCGAAAGCCCTGTGTACGGCACATTCTGGAGACTGATAGTGAGGGGTAAGCGACTGTGGCACTTAGTGGTTTCTTAACTGGCATGAGATCAGAATCAGAAAACTTTATTAATCCCGAAGGAAATTACTTATGTTACAACTTAACAACAGACAAGGGACATGTTACACTAAGAGCAAGTATAAAGTAATCATGTAAATATAAATAAAGTATAATAAATGTAAGTATCAAACTAGAGTGCAGAGTGTTGCACCTTAAGTTAATATTGCACATTCTGAGAACAAATAAGGTTATTCTCATGCGAAGAGACAATTTATTGCACAAGAACAGATAGTATGTTGCACATTTCAAGTACTTAAAAAAATGTACCTGGATATTCAATAAAGAAAAAAGGGTAATAGCTTAAAGTGTAGGTGAGTGACCAGAAAAGGAGTTATAGAGTCTGATGGCTGTAGGGAGGAGGGATTTTCTGTGACGTTCAGTGAAGCACTTGATGCTAGTCAGTCTACTGCTGAAAATGCTCCTCTGTCCAACCACAACACTATGAAGTGGGTGATTAGCATTTTCAATAATAGACCAAAGCCCAGACAACATTCTCTGATCTGCCACAGTTTCCAAGCTGCCCAGTTTCTCTCCTACCACAGAGGAAGCCTTCTGAACTAGTTTGTTTAGTCTCCTGATGTCTTCCATTTTCATGCTGCTCCCCCAGTATGCCACAGCAAAGAAAAAGGCACTGGCAACCACACTGTCATGGAACATCTGCAACATAGTGCTGCTGACACTAAAAGATCTGAGCTTGCGTAGGAAATACAGCCTACTTTGACCCTTCTTGTATATGGCCAGCGAGTTCCTGGACCAGTCTAGCTTATTGCTCATATGCACCCCTAGATACTTGTACTCCTCAACGATCTCCACCTCCACACCCCTAATAGACAGGGATTGGCTGGAGATTGCAATCTTCTTAAATCAATATGTAGTATGTGGTGTAAACCAAAAGTTTACAGATGAAATGTTAATCAATTTAAAGCATTATGACTTTAAAAAAATTGTGACGAGAATGGGGCTTTCGCCCAAAATGCTCACCCATCCTCTTCAGCCAGATTGTCAAAGTAAACCCAATGGGATTGAATGTTGTAAAACAAGAAAACGTGAAACATTCCAAGGTAGCTTGAAAACTTTTGATTGGCATTGGGTCCATTGCGGTGAAACAGCTTGTCTTTTTTTTTTTTTTTTAATTTCTTTGTTAATTATAGAATGTGTTATCATCTGTTTACCCCTTACACTTGTCAAGTTCGTTATTGGATTGGTCTACTCCCACACTCTAATAATAACACACACATACATAGCTATACACATACACACAGAAACTCAACAGTGCCCTATGAATGACACACACACAGCTAGTTAACTTCTAGCACTTTAATCCACACAAGTGGTAACAGAATTGCACAGCCTGTTACTCTCTCAGCACTTCAAGAAAATTACTTATAAACAGCACGAACAACATACAATGTTTTAAAGATATCTCATACCTAAATATTACTTTTGGTCTCCAAGAAAATATTCAAACCTACAAAGGCCCAGCATCCTTGACTATAGGCCATTTATTAGTCAAGAATGCCTTACTTTACACTACTATTGGGTGGCGCTCTCACCTTCAGCCTTAATAAACCTCACAGCACGGAGCATATGGGAAACCTCTGGCTGCACCTGGTGCTCAAAGAAATCAACCTTATTATTTCAATCACTCTAGACATTAAGACAAAGCATAGAAAGATGTAAACAAGGTAATATTTATTAAAGAACAATAATAAGAAATAGAAACTAAGATCGATAGTAAAATCTGGATCAAATAGTCTTAAAAAAGCTTACTGAAAGGAATCAGTGATGTGAAGGATGAATGTCCCAGGGCGGCGTTTGATTTAGCAATCGATGTTAATGAAAATGCCGTTAACTGACGATCGGATGAAAACTGGTCACATGTGTCTTTGCTTTCTTTTCTGACGTCGCTCTTTCGTCAACGCTGTTTCTCTTCCGATGTTGCTTTCAAGTGAGGCATATTTATTATAAACTTTCATGCCGTGATTTTACAACATATGATTGTTGCATGCACTTCATTGGCTGGCTGTCAATATGATGGATGAATTTTGCTCAAACTCTTTAATCTATCTTTTCCCAGATAATAAAGTTTTTTGGATGTTGCCTAAAACATCAACATGTCTTCCTTTCCCTGGCTGTAAACCAAATTCTTGTCCCAGATGTCCATCCATAAAGTAATCAATAATCTGAGGTATTGGCTCAGTCTTCCTTTCCCAGGCTGTAAAACAAATTTAGCTCTATGCTGTGAACAACTGTTTTAAAAGTGAGGTGTAAGGCAAGAGGATATGCCTTTTTTATTATAATGCCTATACGAGTGTCCTGCATCTGAATTCATCTTGTTGGGACTGAGCAAAATATAATAAAAATATAGATAATAATTTGTAGATCTTATACATCATAACATGGGGGCATCTACTTCTTAGGTTGGCACATTAAGTCATGAGACTTGTAAGGGGGTGTTACAGCACCCCGAACCTCAGACACAAGTGCTGGGTTTGGATAAAAGTTTTATTGCAATAAATTGCCTTGATCAAAGCATCTTTGTGGAAATAACCCTAACACAATCACAATTCTCTTCTTCCTTCCTCCATGCCACCCAGATGAGCCTCGTCCATCTTCCACCTGACTCCAACTCACCTGGGTAAAGCAGAATAGCTTCTTATAAACTGGATCTGGGAGTACTTCCGGTACCAGGGCAAGTGGAAATCTCCAAATGTAGGGATCATGAATCCCCGCAACACTCATGGAACCCAACAGGGCTGCTCCACAGCACTGCAGTTCCCAGGCTGTCCTTCGGGTGTCTATATGGTTACTGAAGCCCAGGGATGCAGCCATGAAGCATTCCAGGGGACACTCTAGTCACGCCCATTTGTCACCACACCCCATCCTTTCACTGTATTAGCCTCCTGGCTGGCTAATGATCCTTATCCATCTCAGCACACTTGTTTTGTCTTTACCATTTTGTATTATTAATATGTAGCTTTGTCAGAATGCTTCAAATCTCACAGACTTACCACTGTTTATAATGTGTTGTACCATATAGTTTCTCCCCAACTTCCCTTCTACATTTATAACCTCAGACAATTAGGTGTAGTAAAAGACAAGCAGGAGTTAATTTACAACTTTAAATAATGTATTATTGATAATATTCATAAATAATAAAAATGTGCAAAGTACAAGTGAATACTGGCAACCATACAACCTGATAAATGCTGATGTGTAGTTTTAGGTGGCACACACACTTGTAGTTACTTTAAATGCCTCTAGTTCATTTTTGGTCAGCTTTCTTCAGAACAGGCCACATGCCTGTCTCAATATGGTTTCCTGAGTTGTGCTCCTTGTGGCAGTGGTGTGACAGAGAGAGGCTCCTTCATGGTCATGTTTCTAAAAGGTAGGGGTTAAGCAAGCAAATTCATAAACTCTCTGTCCAAACTCTACAGCCATTTGGACGTCATGGTACTTAAAGGCTTCTGATACAAGCCAATGTGGCAGAGAGTACCTTCACACCTGCCCCCCGAAACCATTTGTTGAGCTGATGTTTGCCAGCTGGGCAGTGTGGCTTTCCTGTGAGGGTTAATTGAGCGAGTCCTGCAGATAATCACTTGCCAAACTGGTTTGAGGCACCTCTAACAATCCTGTCGTAAAATTACAATCCTAAAAGGGGTTGGGGTACTTAACCATACCAATAAAGACATACAAAATATTTATCAACTTATATGCAAAATTTCACACTACAACAACACTCTTCATATTGATGGTATCTTCTGCCAACCTTCTGACAAAGACACTAATTAATCTGTCGTTTCTTCATCCAGTCCATCTGGCCAGGTAATTGACCAGCACACAAGCCAGGAGGTGCTGTCCATCACACTCAGGTACTGACAAGGTCAAAGAGCTAAGAGGGGGCATATAGCACCATGGGTGGCATTTCCTACCTTATCTCTCAGTCACCACCTTGGAGTGGGGATCTAGCTGCTGTCCTCCAGGAGTCCAGCTTTTGCAAAATTGAGCTTAGATGCCCTGTGATGGAATGACCTTCATACTCAATTCAGTTCCACACTAAAAGGGGAAGTGAGGAAGTGAGAGGACAGGTACGTCAATTAGTATTGGATCTGACTGTTTGATTTTCAAAATGGGTAGTTGGTGGCACTGGTGACACAGTGGTGGAGGTGCCATCAGCCAGGAATGCAGGATTGGGTGCCTTTATTTCTGGACAGATTGCCGGCTGCGCCCTGACCAGGTAGATTTGTTAACCTGTAACGGACTGCCGGCAGCTCAACCTGGCCGGGACGACCACAGAATGGATGGGGGAAGGCAACCCCTTTGGGACACTACTACCCCCAAGACATTAGATAGCAGCTTCCCTGCAGTGGCAGTGTAGCGGTGTCCTGGATTCCCACAGGGCACCAAGGGACATGTAGTTTAATACCACAGCCCTGCTGGGTACCGTGAGTGCTGCCAGGAGATGCTGCAAGAGAACCTGGGGAGTCTTCTGTCACCCATTGCCCGGAAGTACTACCAAGCCACAAGGACGGAAACCCCAAAGTACTTCCCTACTAAAGAAAACTCAAGTTCTCCATCTGACCTGGAAGTGCATGGAAAGTCACGGGGATGGAAAGACAGAAGCACTTCTGGGTCGGACCGTATATAAAGGACTGCTGAGAACCCAACAAGCGAGTATGAGTTGGGTGGAGGTGGACAACACTTGCTGGGAGGTGTGGAGGAGAAAGAAAGAGAATTGTGATTGTTGTGTTATTTGCCTGTTATTTGTGACTTTGGTGCTTACAGGCACAATTTATAGAAGAGGAAAGAAAATAAATTACTTCTTAGTGCTTTTACCCTGTGTCCTGCGTGTCTGTCTGTTGGGTTTAAAGGGCAACAGTGACCCCTAGTGTCCACAAACCCTAAACATAAAGATAGCACAGGAGCGGGACAGACCTTAGCTTTGAAGGTGATCAGATCTGACCATGCATGCTTTGTGTTGCCCTCTCACCTTGATTAATATTATGCTGTTGCATTGTTTAATGACAGGGTGCCCAGCTCAGAAATGGGGCAGCGACTGCAAGAAGGACTGCCAAGAATGTCTGAATGGGGGCATCTGTAACGAAAAGGATGGAGACTGCATCTGCCCCCCGGGCTTCATGGGAACCCGCTGTGAGACAGGTAAATGGACTTGAAGTGGGTCTGAGCTGGCAGGACACTGAGAGGTCGATGAAAACTAAGTGATCTTATGAATTTATAAAAGAGCAACAAGGAGAAAGGCAGCCATGGATGGCATCAGCAAAGGAGAACAACTGCTAAAAAGCAGCTCCATGTTAAAAAAAAAATAATAATCACCAAAAGTTAGAAGTGGTGCTTTTCTGCCATGATCTGCCAGATGCAGCTTCGACCACTGAAAAGTAGTTTAAGGTACAATTTTAAAACAAGCTTGCCAATGCCATGGCACTGTCTTTATATGAACTTCCGCCTGCAGCTCTGTGGCCAACACCTCCAGGGCACAATCAGCTGTATCCTGTTGTTCGAAATTTCAAGGCTATTTCTAAAAGGACGAGAAGCAGAGTAACTAGAGGATCATGATGTATGTGAGCAGGCCCACAGGCAGCTGTTGTCATCCTGAGCCAGGATACTCCATAAACAAATGCAGTATAGAAGAGTAAGGACAGTGGAACCTCGGTTGTCGAACATAATTCATTCCTAAAGGCTACTCAGAAACCAATTTGGTTGAAAACTGAAGCAATTTTCCTATAAGAATTAATGTAAAATGGAGTAATCCATTCCCAAACCCCAGATTATTGCTTATTTAAACCTTTATAACATATAACTTTTTTAATAATAATAATTCTTTGCATTTGTATAACACTTTTCTCACTACTCAAAGCACTCAGCAATTGTAGGTTAAGGGCCTTGCTCAAGGGCCAGACAAAGCAGAATCCCTTTTGGCATTTACGGGATTCGAACCGGCAACCTTCCGATTGCCAGTGCAGATGCCTAGCCTCAGTGCCACCACTCTGCCTTTATAACCTTTCATGCATAAAATTATATACAAAAACAATGAAAATGCATAAAATCCTACACAAAAAGAATAAACACAATAACAAATATAGACAAAAATTTAACTTCACTTTACCTGTATGGAGGAGTTCTTCAGCTCCATGGTGGCTTATAGGACGCATGTCGACTTTTGTTAACCTGAGGGGTTAAGGGCAGAAATCAACTGTAAACGTCAAACAACAATTCACCGTTACAGTAAATGTAGTCTCTCTTTGCTTGGAGGAATGTTAGACTCGTTGACTTGACGTCTAATTCCCTGCATTTGCATTGGTAGTGACGAGCAAACAATGTCGAGAAAGGTAGCGACATCTGGTTAGAGAGCGATGCAAATGTGCAAAGTAAAATACTCAGTGAGCGACTTTTTGCGTATATATTGTATTATTTTGAATTGATCTCTGACCTGTCGGACTCCGATTTTGGTGCAAGTGAGATCGAGATCAAAGACGAAAGTGTGGAACCGTAGGCAGTGTGGTATAGCGGTTAAGGCTTCAAAACCTGACACTGTGTTGGAAAACCAAAAGAAATGTAACCCATTGTATCATAAATACGTTGTAAGTCGCCTTGGATAAAGGTGTCAGCCAAATAAGTAAATGTAAATGTATCGACATCAGCTGATCGTGTTCGTATAGCTAATGTACCCATAATAACGAGCACCTGGGGCGACTGCCACTTACAGTGACAAGAGATACAAACCAGATTGTGTCGTACTGCGATCTCCACTGCCGCTACTGCCCATCCATTGCCGCTCGCGGGCCACCGTAACTGCTGTAGTCAAAAACGCCGAACAAGAGCGGTCACAGAACAAGCGACAGATGTTTTATGTTGATTTATGTGTGAAATAATTGGTTTGTGTGTGCCGCTCAAAACGCTGCTGCTATTGCAACAGCTGCAGCTGAAGATGGCTAACGGAGCACTGCGGGCAGCAGCATACGCTTTATGTTGGTTTATTTGAGAAATTATTGCTTTGTGTGATTTTCAGAAAACTTGAATTTTTTGGAAAAAAAACTCAGCCCTGGGTTCAAGTTCAAGTTCAAAGTTTATTGTCATGTGCACAGTAAGGAAACATTTTTCCCTGTACAATGAAATTCTTTCTTTGCTGTCCACACAAAATGACAAATCCAACGTATTAAGATAAACATAAATAATAAGTAGCAGATAGATAATAAGTAACAGAGGCTGCATAAAGTATAAAAACAGAATAGAAATATAAAGTGTAATTGTGCATGTAGGTGTGTGATGGACAAGTCCAATACAGTTGTGTGAGGTCGATAGAATGAGGTGGACCACGGATTTAAACTCCAGTCAGTTATTTAAGAGTCTAATGGCCTTGGGAAAGCAAGAGTTATTTAGCCTGGAAGTCCTGCATTTCATATTTCTATACCTCCTGCCTGAGGGTAGAAGTGTGAACAGTGCATGTTGGGGGTGTGTGGGGTCCCTTGAGGATCGAGGCAGGTCTCCGAGGACTCTGCAGTTGTAGATGCTCTGCAGAGAGGGCAATGGGGTCCTGGTGATCTTCTCAGCAGTCTTTACCACTCTCTGCAGGTACTTGCGGTCCATAGCAGTAGTGTTGCCGTACCACACAGTGATGCAGCTGGTCAAGATGCTCTCAACAATGCAGCTGTAAAAATTACCAAGGATCTTAGTCGACATTACCGAACTTCCTCAGCCTCTTCAGAAAGTACAGCCGCTGGTGAGCCCTCTTGACCAGCTGTGTGGTGTTAATTGTCCAAGTGAGGTCCTCACTGATGTAGACACCCAGATATTTAATGCTGTTCACCCTCTCCACTTCAATCCCTCGGATGAACAGTGGCCGGTGAGGTGTCCTCTCCTTCCTCATGTCCACTATCATCTTCTTCATCTTGTCTGTGTTGACGGTGTGGTTGTTGTCCTCACACCATGACGCCAGACTGTCCACCTCCTTCCTGTAGGCCGCCTCATCCCCACCAGTGATGCGTTCAATCACTGTGGTGTCGTCTGCAAACTTTAGGATGATGTTATCTTTGTGGGAGGCGTCATAGTCGTGGGTGAACAAAGGTGAGCAAAAAAAAGAAAATCGGTCACAAAAGAGTTAATAATACAGTAATTTATATAAAAAAAGTAACAAAACACAATGAAAATCAAGATAAGGCATTGACAATTTGAGCAGGTGTCTGCACTAATTGGAGACTGCGGCCTAACTGATTCTCTTCCGCTGCGCATCTCAGCCCACGAAGCACATGGTTACCAGTTTTCCTGTTCGGAAACTGAGATTCTGTTAAGAAACCAATATGTGTTTTTTGTTCGGAAAATATATTTGGGAACTGATTTGTTCAAGATGAGAGTCGTTTGACAACCGAGGTTCCATTGTTAAAAAAAGTAACATACAGCACAGTTCCACATAAACCAGCAGTAGGGTACAGCACACAGTACATGGCAGGAAGGATCAGGTTACTGGGAGTTCAAGAACCTTATGGCCTGGGGTTAGACGCTGTCCCTGAAGTGGGTGGAGCCAGAGGTGAAGCCCTGGTAGCGTTTCCCTGAAGGCAGAAGTAAAAAAAACTGAGGATGAGCTGGCTGGCTGTCATGACAGATGATGGATTCAGCTCTCCTCAGACATCTGGTTGAGCAGATGGTATGAAGCTGAATAATACCAACTTAAACTTGGTAAATTAAAGGCACTTACCTTTTTAAACAGACAAATTACGGGCGCGCTTCCTCAAAGATTTGAATTTTCGCTTCGGCAGTGTGTGTCGCTGATGGTGGTGGGGGTGGGAATGTGTGTCCAGGAAAGGCCTACTGGACTTCACTTGTGCCCGGTGAAAACGTGAGCATCTCCATAACCACCTGCCTCTGCAAAGTAAGAAGCGTAGAACGTTAATTTATGCATGCATGCATTAGTTTTGAGAAGGGGATTCCGAGTTAAAACTAAGGAAAGTAACTTACAATCCAGAGGATGAATCGGCTTGATGGTTGGAGCACGTCATGAGTGCACTCATGCTCACGCTCGATCACACACATTAGGCCCCCATTCTAGGCCTTGAAGGGGCTGGGCGTAGCATGTATGGGGGGCGTGCCTGTGTCAACTGCTATTGGACAAAGGGAGAGGCATGACGCGGGATTGGCTGGAAATTTCGGCCTCCAGTATCAAAGGCACTTCTGGCCTACAGGGGTCATTTTTTGACTCATTCGTGGTTGGTGACTGAGCGTTTGGTGTCGCTTATATCGCAAAGTACATCAAGCAAGGCGGCTTGCATTTTATTTTGTATATACTTTCTTTTTGTATATAAACAGATATCTCCAAGTTACAGTGTTATTTTGGTGGAGGTGTTTATATAGTTTGGGTTTGTGGTGCACTTTTGGACTTTTTTTGTAAATACAATATTCTCTTTGTTTTGTGCAGGATCTTACTGACTACATTTCATATTTAGGAAGACTACAATCTTTTTTTTTGTGTATATTTATTTATTATTTTTTATTCTTTTTCATTTGGGGGAAGGCAAGATTCACTATAAATATTCTTCACTATTTTTGTTCGGGACATTGCTATTGTGTTTTGTGTGTCAAGTGCGGTGAGGTCTGTCTTAAGAAAAACCCACCTGATATTGTTCTTCCCATGCACCTGTTAGGATATCTCATTATTGCTTTTTGTAATACCTCACTTTTTCTTATGGAAAAAGATGATCCACTCTGGCGACCCCTAATGGGAGCAGCCAAAAGAATAATAAGAAGTAATACCTTCTTTTTGTGTCTGTGTCCCCATGGCTGATATCTCTCATTTCTGATCCCGGACAGTCCCAAAACGACGAGATGCCCAGTGTGAAGTCTGCCGCCGTTTCTCCCAATACACAGAGTGTCACAAGTTGTGGAAGTTCAGCCCAGTGATTTTAGAAGCCGTACGGCCAGTCCCCACCAAGTCAGATTGCCAAACCATACCGTGATGCATGCGCTCAGGATACTCTCAGTAATGCAGTGGTAGAAGTTCACTAGTGTTTTGGTTCTCACCCCAAAGATATTTGGTCTCCTCAGGAAAACGAGCCTTTGCTGAGTCTTTTCATTCTGAAGTTTGCAGGTTTTGCTGATAAGCCACAAAAGTCAGTTGGTGATCTGGGCATTCAGGAACCTGGCGCTGCTAACTGTCTGGACAGGGAAGGCATTGATGTGGAGTGGAGCGTGACCATCTTTGTTCTTTCTAACGTCAACAATGATCCCCTTTGTTTTGTTGATATTCAGGGAGAGGATGTTTTTATGGCACCACACAGTCAGGTCTTTTACTTCCCTCCTGAAGGCAGCCTCATCATTGTCGCTGGCCATGATGCCAGTCACAGTGGTGTCATTGACAAACCTGATGATGCTGTTGCCCTCATCCTTTTCTACACAGTCATGGGTGACTCAGACTGTAGAGCAGTGGGCCAAGGAAGCAGTCCTGTGGAGCACCAATGTTGGTGAACAGCATGGATGAGTTATTTGTTCCAGTCCTCACTGACTTGGGGCCTACAGTATTTGTCTGGAAGTTGAATACCCATCCACAGATGAAGCTACTCAGACCAAGGTCTTTGAGCTTCGACACCAGGCTGGGGAGCACAATGATGTTAAAGGCAGAGTTATAGTCCAAGAACAACATCCTGACAGAGGTGTTTGTCCTTTCAGGTGTCCCAGAGTAGTGTGCTGGGCGAGAGAGATGTCATCATCCCCAGAATTGTTACACTGCTATGCAAACTGTCATGGATGTTTTGGTTGATGTGGATCATTACCAGTTTCTCCAGACACTTCATCACTATGTAGATTAGTACAATGGGCCAATAGTCATTCAAGCAGGAAACAGCAGATTTCGTTGGCACAACTGTGGTTTTCTTGAAACACTGCGGCACACCGTAAAGACAGGAACAAGCTGCAAATGTCAGTGTCCATCCGTGACAGCTGGGTGGAAGTTGATTGCTTCACAATTTTATATCAGTGTTGAACATTCAACTGGATACCTGACATACGGATTAAATTGATGTTGTTTTTTGCTGTTTGTTCAGTGTTGATCCCCATAACATATTTCCTGACACAAAAGGCTTTTATCTCTTGAGTGAAGAGAAGAGCCAAGCAAAATGACACCTTTTATTGGCTAACTAAAAAGATTACAATATGCAAGAGTTGCCTCGAAAGCTAGCATATTGTAATCTTTTTAGTTAGCCAATAAAAGGTGTCATTTTGCTTGGCTCTTCTCTACATTCATAATGGCTAACACGGTACAACACCCTAGTACTACATCTCTTGAGTGATAAATTGCAAAATTGCAAGTCTGTGACAAGGAAATGTTGGGGGGCCAGTTCGGTCATCTCTGTTTATTTCCTGTAACTTTAAAGAAATTCTAGGCACCCACAAGCACCAAGCACCAGAATAGCCCCAGTAAGGCTTGGATCAAATTCAGGTGTGGTCACATGAGCTCTGTTGGTGTTGTGCTCTGCTTGCTGAGTGTGGTCTCCTTCTATCGACTTCGTGATATATAATGAAAAAAATGGAAGGGGCGGAGTCAGGTGCCTTCAGGAGGGGCATCTCCTCTGTGCTGTTGGAGAAACAGGAGAGGTCATGGTTAGCAACAGCGCAACCTCTCGACCCCATGCATTACAGGAGCCCCTGAGGATGATCCCCACATACACTCTGTTTGTCGTGGAGAAAACTTCTTTAGAAAAAAACATACAGAGTCTGCAGGTAGGCAGTCAGAAAAGACTTTATGGCACAGCTGAGCACATAACGACTGTCTCAGTTCAATGAAGTGAGCCCCATACTCAGGGCGAGCCTCATATTTAATACAATTCTTATCTCCAAGTATCTCTGCTTCACACCGTTTCTCGTGATAATGACTTCACTCCATACCTTTTCTCATAACAATCGCCTGGTATTGATTTCATCATATCAATAGCTTTGCCTCGTAGACTTCCCCATAACAATCTCCATCCCAGTAGACCTTCTCATAACAATTTCCTTCCTAATCTATACTTTCTCATAACAGTCACTTTGCCTCGAAGGACATATTTGCTACGTGCAGGTGAGCATCACTCAATTACTCCCTAACTTCATTCCCAATCCTTGGCTGTTAACCTCCTTAGCGTTTAATAAAAAACATGTCAAAAGCATTGCATTTTTTAGCTTGAAAAATGACATATTTATTAAATCTCATCTTTCTGCTGTAAAACATGCAAAACACTAAAAGTACAAAGATAGAGGTGTAGAAAGTATAATAATGATACAAATAATAATAATAATAATAATGAATAATAACAAAAAAACTAATGCTAATACTGTATATACTGTCAAAATGTGTCAGTTGTGTGGTATGTTTTGAAGCACAGTGAAATACACAATCCAATGTCACCATCGAGATAGCAGTAGTGTGATTCCTTGTGGATTTTCTTTCCAGACTGATCAGCTCTAAAACAGCACTCTGCACATGTGCGAGTGACACAAGCATCACTTTCAGATTCATCAGAATCACTGTTCATTTCACTTTCACTGTCTGAAGACTGATTCACATCGTCATCAAGGCTCGTATCACTGTCAAGAGCGGGCAACACCTGCATCTTACGAGACGCCATTAAGAGGCTAGGAGAAGACGGGTCTGCACTGTTACCTGGGTAACACTCGGGCCTGATGCTGACGCAAGACACACCTATCGTTTCCCTAGCAACACTCGGCACTAACTCTGTTGGCACTTTTACAGCTCAGGGAATCCTCGGGTCTAACGCTTATGCGAGATGTGTCTATTGTAACACTAGATGGCGCTATACCAGCGCTAACCCGACACACAGACACTGATAACATGTTTTAAAAGCACCAAGAAGTTGTTTCTATTTTTTCTTTTTGTATAGTGCTCCTCAAGCACCACTGCCACCAATAAACAGGCAAACAAATACACTAATAATTACAATTCTCTCCTCTACATCTCTCAGCAAGCTCTGTCTTCTACCTCTCGACTCCGGCTCGCTTGCTGGGTCTCCAGAAGTCCTATAATAGTCTTTGACCCAGAAGTGCTTCTGTTCTTCCTCCCACATGACTTGCCAGTACTTCTGGGTCACCTGGAGAATCCCAATTCTTTAATCAACCCGGAAGTACTTTGACTACCATGACTCCCCAAGTCCTTTCAAATGCTCCCCCTGGTGGCACCCATGGCACCCAACAGAGCTGAGAAACCAGACTCCAAGTTCCAGGATACTCTGTGTAAATCTGGGGCACCACTACACACCAGGGGAGTTGCCATCTAGTGTTTTAGAGGAGGCAGTGTTGCCTTCCCCCATCCTTCCATCTCAGAGGCATCCCGGCCAGAATGAGCTGCCGGCCGTCCGCCATACTATATAGCTTGGGACTAACGCTTAGGATGTTAAAGACTGGTGGCCTTTTAGTTAATAAGTTCTCATCATTAACTTTGAATCAGGGGAACCCATGTGTGAAAACTGGACTGTTTGTTTTGTAAGTACTTGTTGCACCAACATCCCTTAAGGCTAAAATCTTAGGCAGTTGGGTCGATAAATAAAACCACACAGCTTCACTAATAAGGGCTAACCTGGAGACGGCCTTGAGCAGCTTCTTGACTGCTTGGAAGAAAGGAAAAATTCAAGCTTTTAACCGTTACTCTTATAAAACTTAACCCTAATCCATGAATGAGGGGGTCTCCAAGACCCCAATTACAGATTTTCAAATTCTTTCCCTTTCAAGGTAATACAACGGACATTAAATTTTCTGACTTTTCATTTTGTGTTGTCTTGAAAAATGTGCCGAAATCCGATTCTCAATAGCTTAGTGCAATTAAGTGCTACAGTAGCACAAAGTAGTTGGGGGGGGGGGGACTCCCCCATTCATGAAAACGTTACCATTTTTGTATGAGCGTTTTTGCTTCGTTTTATATTTTATATTTGAATTTTCTATTTAAATTTGTATTTTCTTTGGCTTAGATTTTCTTAGTCCTGCCTGAGACATTGCTGGTGTATAGTTTGTTGAGGAGCAAGTCCAGTTGATGCGTTTATGAACAATGAGTCAACGTCAAACAAAGAAATTCAATGCAAGTGAAGCCCTGGCTGAAATAATGAAGGACTTGTCAGATTTAGATACGTCAGACAACTCAAATGAAGAGGACAATAATGATGGAAGAGACGCTGTGTCAAGTGATGTAGAAATAAAAATTGATGATAAAACAGCCCCGTGGAGATGCACCACATGTAGCTAAGAGGCGACGCTGGCACATGAGCCCAAGAGCAAAGGAGAGAAAGATAAAGGCCGCTTGCTGCCAGTGCAAACTTCAAGTTTGCCAGGAACATTCTGAGCGTTCCCTTGTGTGTCTGGCCTGCAAACCAGTTGAAGTTGAGGCAGATTCTGAGTGACTGTTCTGTATGTGAATCAGACGTGTAACTGACGTCTTGTTTTGGTGCTACTATGACTGCATTTTATATGACTAAATATAACACTAAACACAACAACAACAACAACAACATTTATTTATATAGCACATATTCATACAAACAGTAGCTCAAAGTGCTTTACATAATAAAGAATAGAAAAATAAAAAAACACAATATGAAAACAAAATAAATCAGCATTAATTAACATCGAATAAGAGTA
The DNA here is from genome assembly GCA_026402145.1 of Polypterus bichir lapradei. Taxonomy (NCBI): domain Eukaryota; kingdom Metazoa; phylum Chordata; class Cladistia; order Polypteriformes; family Polypteridae; genus Polypterus; species Polypterus bichir. The sequence continues at coordinate 39,007,455 of JANRMT010062857.1, forward strand.
AGGTCCAATGGCCAGGGTGAACAGAAAAAACAAAATAAAAACTCCAGACGGCTGGAGAAAAAAAAAAAAAATCTGTAGGGATTCCAGACCATGAGACCGCCCAGTCCCCTCTGGGCATTCTACCTAACATAAATGAAACAGTCCTCTTTGGATTTAGGGTTCTCACGGAAAGGCTTGATGATGATGATGGTCACGTAGAATTCTGCCTTTTAGTCCATCCATCATTGTTGGAGCATCATGAAGCTTTAAGTAGGTGGAGGTGGCGCAGGCATAAACACGCATTACTATTACAAAGGTAGCATGTAAACCATTGAAAATTTACATCACATTTACTTTATTTCAGAGGTAATAAAAATTTCTGAAGTTATTGTATTGCTCATGGAAACGTTATAAAAATGGCATTCATGTATAAGGGTTAAAGCTAGCTAGTGTAATAAGGCGCCCGACCCGGCACAGACTGACGCAGAGGCATGTACAAAATTAACACAGGCTTTATTAATTCTTCCCCCGTGGGCACACGTCTTCCCCGTGACCCACAGGTAATACACAGGCCCAAAAGCACAATTCCCACACAAAAACACTCTTTCTCCTTTGCCACCACTCCTCCTCAAGCTTAGTCCTCCTCCTCCCGACTCTGGCTCCTGAGTGGTGGTGGCTGGCCCCTTTTATAGCCCACCCAGAGGCGTTCCAGGTGCTTGACCACCTGGTCCCAATTGCACTTCCGGGTGGGGCTGAAGATTCGTCCAGCCGGGCTGTTGAGACTATGCAGCACCCCTAGCGTCCATCCCAGCTCCCAACCAGGCTGTGGAAGACTCCATCTCCCATAAAGCCAGGCGGGAGGCTGGGAAATTATCGTCAGTCCAGGAGGCTGCCACCAAGCGTCCCGGGGGAGGTATTGAGCTGTCCATGTTTGCTCCCCCGGAACATATGCAGGAGGGGCATCCTGGCCAGGCATGGGACCCAGCCGCCCATCACACTAATTTAATACATTTTGCTGTAACTTGATTTATTATTTTAATGATTCAAAAAGAAGCTTTGACATACAACCTTAAATGCTGTGTATATATGCGTGCTGATATGAAAATCTGCAAAAACAGGCAGCTAGGGGCACACAGCCACACATTATCTCTGACTGGCCAGAGGGGCTCAGCTGCTGGGAATGGAAGCAGGCAGCCTTGGGCTCACAGGCATTCACTTAAAACAGAGGAAGACCCTTAGCCTTTAATAATCAGCTCTTAAACTCTTATATAGCTCAAGTTAGCTAACACAATGCATTTTCCTTTAACTTGATCGCCTAATGTATTGATAAGCCATAATATACAACTTTAAATGCCATCTAAAATGTTTATATGTTTATGTGCTAACATGAGAGCGTGCTCAGTTTTCTTAAAAGCTGAAGGCCAGTGAACGCTTGTGGAAGCTTCTTTTAATCTTCTGCTTAGTCTTCTGTCAGTCGGGAGCCTCAGTCAACAAAAGTCTGCTCGCTCAGTTCCTTCAGAGAACACACAGTCCTTGATGCACAGAAATTGAAAACAAAGCCAGTGAAAAGACAGGCAGACCACCGAAGACAGCGGCCTAGCGGGCCCTGATGCTGAAATAAATGGTAACCTTGTGTCAGGGATGCCAGGGGCAACGACCCGGCCGGGACGCTGTGAGGGACCGGATGTGGGTCTGCGCCCACCCTGGATCACATGGGGGCTGCCTTCCGGGTTGCTTTGGGGGCCACGGGTTAAGAGCATGGAAGCCCCACCCTGTAGGGGCCCGTGGTCACCGCCAGGAGGCGCCCCAATGCCTTGGGGACCTGTTCCGCCACACCAGGAAGTGCTGGGGGGAAGATTAGGAAGGACATCTGGAGAGCTGCCGGGAGAACAGCCGGCACTTCCGCCACGCTGGGGCGTGGCCAACGAGGGAATGCCGGGAGCCACCTGGAGCTCATCCGGGAGACTATAAAAGGGGCCATCTCCCTTCATTCAGGGCTGGAGTCGGGTGGAAGAAGGACAAGGCACGAGAGAGGTGTGGAGGCGGCCCGAGAAGAAGGCATTTGTGGCCAGGACTGTGTGTGTTGGGGTTTGTGCACTGTTTGGACTAAGCCTGAGTGATGTAATCTTTTGTAAATATTGTAAATAAAATACGCGTGGTGGTGACAAACAACATGTCCGCCTGTCTGTGTCCGGGTCGAGTCCACACTTGTAAGCTGCTTTAGGCATAAGCTTTTAATAACTTATAGCAATAAATCTAACTAGCCGAAGCCCGCCGTAGCATACGGCAGTGTAAGAATAGGAACGGAAAACGGTGAGAAAGGAATTCAGTATAACAAAGGCTTAGGAAAAGACCGTCGCAGTATAACGAAAATAGCAAGGAGCAAAACCAATGCCAATGGTCGAGAGAGTACCTTCCTGTAGCAGGCTACGGAAACCATAGACATATATAGATAGATGCCGCATTCACTGTGTTGCCCAGTCGACACGATAAGTCAGCGCGTCTGCCCTATTGCGAGTGGTAAAAGTGCCATTTAAACTAATACAGGTAGACGTGGAAACCGGGTTTTCTGATGAAAAAACAATAATGTTTTAAACAGTATCGTTTACATACAACAGATTTTGGCGAATCATTTACTTGCAATTATTTATATCCATTTATACACTAACTAGCAGAATACCCGCGCTTCGCAGCGGAGAAGTAGTGTGTTAAAGAAGGTATGAAAAAGAAAAGGAAAAATTTAAAAAATAACGTAACATGATTGTTAATGTAATTGTTTTGTCATTGATATGAGTGTTGTTCCCATATCTATATCTATCTATATCTATATCTATATCTATATCTATATATATATATATATATAT
>JANRMT010062857.1:39016402-39083515 GCA_026402145.1 Polypterus bichir lapradei
ATTATTATTATTATTATTATTATTATTATTATTATTATTATTATTATTATTATTATTAAATAATTCCTCCCGTATAAGTAACATTTCTCGGACTGCTTTCTTCCATCTCAGAAACATTTCTAGACTTCGTCCTGTTCTTACACAACACAGTACTGAAGTATCGGTTAATGCCCAAGTCACCTCACGTATAGATTACTGTAATGCTATTCTATCTGTCATCCCACAAAAACATATCCATCACTTACAATTTATTCAAAATTCTGCTGCCAGGATAATAACCTGCTGTTCTAAATCCACTGAACATATCACACCTAGTCTCTCTCAACTTCACTGGCTCCCTGTTAATTACAGAATACAACACACAATCCCGCTCTTAACATTTAAAGCTCTCCACAACCTCACTGATCTCCTCCAGACTGATACTCGTCTCGCTCACTCTGATTCTCATCTCCAGCACTACTTTCTGTACCACACATCAGACTCAGTGCTATGGGAGCTCAAGCGTCTCTCCTGGTGCTCCTCAACTTGGGAATTCTCCTTCCTCTCATATACATCAGCTCGATTCAATAACACATTTTAAAACTGCCCTCAAAACTTATCTTTTCAAACTGGCATACCAATTGTGAATTTTGCACTGACACTGCCAGTTATCTTTGTTTGTTTGCTAATTATTGCTGTTTGATCGAGAGCGACGGTGGACGCGGAAGTAGGATTAGAGATGGCGGGCGGGGCTCTGTCGTGCGTATCCCATGGTCTGTGAGTTGGCGGGCGTGGCTCTCTGTCTTGCTTGCGCCCTCTGTCTTGCGCTCACTGTCTTGCGTGCCCTTAGTGAATTATATACATTATATAGATAATAAGGCACATTGATCCTTAATCTAAATTCTCAATACGTTCACCATCAAAACATGAGAATAAAAATTTTTCTTGGTCAATACTTACAAACAACTCATGGTAATTAAGTGATCAGAAATGATAAATCTTGGGTTTAGTATTTGTTTAAAGGGAAAGAAATATAAAAAAGACAATAAAAACACATAGAGGTGATAAACTGCTTGCTTTGCCCTTTAATGTTAAGAATGGACTCTTGTAGATACTGGCCGTTTGTCTAACCATCATCACTTCTACAAGCAGCAGTTTTCAGGCTCATATTTTATGTTATTCTTTGATATTTTACAGGTATAAAATGTGATATATCAAATATATATATATTTTTTACTTATTCTTTCTGTCACTGTGAACTGAAACTCCTCCTACACTTTTGTCTTTTTCCTTTGCTCAGCATGCAGAGATGGAATGTTTGGACGCAACTGTCAGAAGTCATGTGGCCATGAGAGGAACTGTACGGGTCTCATGTTCTGCCTGCCCGACCCCTATGGCTGCTCCTGTGCCAGTGGATGGCATGGGCCAGACTGTGATAAAGGTGAGTGCAGGGCCTCTTGTGACATCGGATCTTCGTCTTCTTCTTTCGGCTGCTCCTGTTAGGGGTCACCACAGCAGATCATCTTCTTCCATATCTTTCTGTCCTCGTCATCTTGCTCTGTTACACCCATCACCTGCATGTCCTCTTTCATCTCATCCATAAACCTCCTCTTAGGCCTTCCTCTTTTTCTCTTCCCTGGCAGCTCTATGCTTGGTATCCTTCTCCCAATATACTAATCATCTCTCCTCTGCACATGTCCACACCAGCGCAATCTCGCCTCTCTGGCTTTGTCTCCCAACCCTCCAACTTGAGCCAACCCTCTAATGTCCTGATTTCTAATCCTATCCATCCTTGTCACACCCAATGCATATCTTGGCATCTTTAACTCTGCTACCTCCAGCTCTTGTGAAATTGTGACATTGAATGGTTTGATTTAATTAGGATCACCCTAGTGGTTGGAAAGCCTGAATAGAATGTCAGTCCCCCAATGGTTGTAGTTTGTGAGGATACCAATAGAGGGCAGCAGAGATGTGTTGCTAGGCTTGACCTTGGTGTTAATCCTGAGCGTGTCTTGGGCTTGGAGATCAATGTAAAAATGGTTAACCCTGAGTTATACTCATGGGGGGATGGGGGGGGGGAATGGTATTGCGGTGTTAAGCCTGAATAACACTCGGGACAGTATCCTGTTGCCATCTTGTGGACGAAACAACATCATGCTGCAAAACAATCATGGGTATTTCTATTAGTTCTGCCACGCAATGGTAACTCATCAATATTCATGAGTGGGGTGGTGCCTTCACACAATGGTGTGTACTGTACGTGGAAAAAATGTAAATCCAGTTTTAGAACAAACTGAAACTAAACCATTAGTTAAATTAAGTGATAGTGATGACAGTGTGGGTTGGTCATCAGACGTTGACATGGATAGTAAAATTGATGTATAGGGCACTGCACGACCAAGCCGCCATGATATACCCGGTCACGTGAAACTGTAGCACGGTGAAGTAGTCATGTGGCAAAAAAAACAGAGTATCAAGTAGAAGAACAACAAAGACATTAGCCCCCTGAGCACTGCTCACAATGCAGCAGCTGTCAATATTTATATGCATCCAGCAGGGGGCGTACGTGCCATAGGAATATGTTTGTTAGAGACTACAGCTGTCACTAAACCAAAGGTCTTTATATACAGTGTCCTCTATAAAGTTTGGACAAAGACCCATTTTTTCAAGATTTCCTCTTCTGCTCCACAGTTTGAAATTACAAATCAAACACTTCAGACATCACAATTAAAGGGTATATTGCAGACTTTCATTTAAGGGGATTTGCACACATTTTGGCCACACAACACTTTTTCTACAGGGTCTCCTCGATTTCAGGTCACCATAATGTTTGGCACAGTTGGCGTCATAGGTGTTTGTGATTCCTTAGGTGGGTTTTTTTGCTTCATAGGATGCCTCGGCTTGTGAAAGGATTTTACTGCTAATACCAAGTTCCATTATTCACAATATCCCTTAAGGAAAAAAATGTTAAAGATGGTGAAGCTAAGGGTTTATGAGAAAGGTGAGGCCTTATTAGAGGATGTTTGGTACTTTCATTTTTATAGTCACTAAAACAAGGTGGTTTTCCCTCAATAGTGTTTGCAAATATAGAGCGAAAAAATTAGGGATGCAGCTACCCTTAACCGCAGTGGAGGGGCCTATTTAATATTTATAGAAAAAAATATCTGCGACAGCAAGCTTTTCCAAATAGATTTGTGAGGCTACCCCTCATTACCCAGTCAGAAATGAGACATACATATTGTGTCAAATAGCACTGGAATTAAGAATGATGCACTTGTACAGTGTCACAAGAATAAACAAGAGCCACAAAAAGGTTTGGGGCAGCCATTCGTATATTGTTTCCTGGCTGCAAAATTGGTTTCAATAGTGTACAGTTGTGTACAGGTTTGAGACTGAATCAGAACTGATATCCTGGCACAAAGATGGAGGCTTTAAAGGAATAGCAGAGGAACTGAAGTCACCATTGGGGCTGGAAGTGGTGTCATCAGTAGGGCCAGAACCAGAAGTGATGTAATTGGGCCCGGAACCGGAAGCGACATCATCGGGGCTAGGGTGGAATTGGAAATAGGAGAAAGAGTTGGTGCACTTCGTCACCCCTGGTTTGGCATGAAACTGCTTTCATTCAGGCCCTTTAGCTGCCTCCCATGCGCACATGTGTGATGACAGATATAAGCTACAATCACAGCAAACATTTCTTATGTATTTCAGAGTGCAGAAAAGATTTTTATGGACCTGGATGTAAACTTGCCTGTAAATGTAAAAACGGAGGTACCTGCAGCCGATTCAGTGGTTGTCAATGTCCAACAGGCTGGCGTGGTCAACACTGTGAGAAGTCAAGTAAGGAGATTTTCAGTTTTATTTGTTTAACTTTTTGTCTTGTAAGTTGCAGGTTTACAGATATGGAAAAGTATCCAACAGGTCATCCTACTGACTATACCAGTGCCATCGACATTTCATTCAGATTTAACTTAGCCTCCATTGAACTGTAGCCTTTTGAACTGAAGACGGGACTCCTGACCAATAAATGAGGGGGAGAGGCAGATCTTCAATTCAAATGTCTGATCTTGTTTGACCCCTCTTCCTTTTTGTGTAATGCACCAAAGAACAGCAGTGATCTGCCTTTTATGGGCTGAGGGTGCACTAGAAGGTGAACTCCATCGAGAGCTTTCTGCTCAATATGGAGACCGTGACGGTGTGCTCAAAAATGGTCAGACAAGTGTTAAACATGAAGAAGCAAGATACTCGTCCATGTTCACTAGCGATGACAACATTTAGCAAGTCTCCAACATGATTCTGAAGAACTGTTGACTTATATAGATTGTCAAGCTTGGGTCACAAAGTTGCACAGGAGAGTACCGAAGGTTTTACAAGGAGTAGAAACTTTATTGCTGTTCAGGCAGATACAAACACAACTCTCTTTTAGAGGCGATCCTGCCTCACAAGGAACAATTGTCAATCTTGACGCATCTGCCCCAATTCCTGCTCAAAAGAACACAAAGTCTTCTTCATCAAGGGGGTACAGCAGCCCGGAAGCAGCGGCCGGAGCAGAGGGAGTCTGGGGGAAGAGAGTGAGACCTCAGGATGGCCTGCGGCTCGGTTTTTTAAATGTTTGAAGCCTGCAGCTGATCCTGCAAAGAGGAGCTGAAGAGTGTGTTTATTTCCTATTGAAAAACTGGTTAAGAGGAGGTTTCTAAAGGGCGGCCGTGTCTCCCTGCAGCAGTGGTCACAATATATATGTGTATATATAGTATATATATATACATGGACTTTGATCCTGGTGCACCTTTAGCACTTAAAAAACGGGCATCTGCTTGCTGATCTTCTTTGGTCTAAATGGAAAGTGAAGCTGCCATGTTTACTCCTAGAAAACAACAAGAGAAACAAACTGATCATGGTCAAAACTTTACCCCTGTGACCACAGGCCCACCATGTTTCCACGTGTGCGCGGGGAAAGATGTATAGCCAATCCAAAAAAAAAATATCCCAGTAGTGAAGACAATTATTCACTTACCTCCTGTAAATTTTTGATACAGGGGACCTAAACCATAACAGAGCCCCCAGAACTTTGAACTGTGGGAAACAGGCTGAAGTGCATGGCCGCTGGGGATGGTCAGCCAACCAGACAATGAACTCACTCGCACGCGTTCTTTTTTTTCCAAGTCTGGATAAAATGGTATTGGTCCCAGGATGATTTCAATTACATTTGACCTCCGTTATAAACTCTTTGGGTCTTGAATACACACCTTCAGAAACATGTAGTACACCAGAAAGGCATTTGTCTTAGGTTTTCTGCAGATGTTCCTAAATTACAGGTTAATGGCCCATTTCTAGTCTATAGAGCACCCCTAGCTCTAGGTGGAATTCCTTTATCATACTGGTCTGAATGAGAACTGACTCCTGAGCTACCTGTCTGCTTTTTATCTTGGGTCCTGATGCCACATAACTGGAAGAGTTTATGTTCTTGTACTCCTCCTCCAAGAACTTACGGAGCAATCTTCAGGATTCACTTGTCATTCACTTTGTCATTCTGCGTTACTGACTATTGCTTGATGTGGGTAAGAAATGGCTTCAAATGATTTGAGTACAAGGCCAAAACATAGCAAATGTTAAAAGAGTGAAGAAGGGGTCTGAATCCATTTCGTGAGTCTTATAATCAAATGATATTTACTTCATTATTGTTATCTGTCTATCTCCAAATTTTGAGATATTGTATTTATTGAATTTAGAACATTGGAAAGATTTAGATGAGAACAGGCCATTCAGCTCAAGACAACTCACCAGTCCTATGTAAATCTTCTAAAATAACCTCATGTCCACCACACTCCTTGGTCTCTTATTGCAAATGTCTGTGGTTCTCTCTGTGATGAAAAACTTCCTAATGTTTCTAAAGTTTCCAACGATGTCCCCGTGTTCTTGATGAACTCATTTTAAAGTCACTGTCTCGACCCACTGGACTAATTCCCTTCATGATTTTAAACACTTCACTCAGGTCTCCTCTTCATCTCCTGTAAAGGCTCAGCTCTTTTCATCTTTCCTCATAACTCATCCCCTGTAGCCCCTGAATCAGCCTAGTCGCTCTTCTCTGGACCTTTTCTTGTGCTGTTGTGTCCTTTTTGTAGCCTGGAGACCCAAACTGCACACAGAACTCCAGATGAGGCCTCACCAGTGTGCTATAAAGCTGAGCAGAACCTCCTGTGACTTGTGCTCCACACATCAGGGCGCTATATAACCTGACCTTCTGTTAGCCTGACTTCTGAACACTGTCTGGCAGTTGACAGTGTCGAGTCCAAAAGGTGTACATTCGATTTTCAGACCTCTTATTGTGTAATCAAACCTAACATGTTTACTTCCTAAGTGTAAAATTTGATATTAGCTGACATTAAATTTAATCTGCCACAAATCTGCCCAAGCCTGTCTGCTGTCTAAGTCCATCTGTGATGATTCAATGGATTCTCAATTATCTGCTGATCCATCTATCTTGGTATCATCTCCAAACTTAACCAGCTTGTTGCTTATATTCCTATCTAAATCATTTGCTTATATTAAAAATAGCAGTTGCCCCGGCACTGAGCCCGGCTGGTCACCACTCTTAACATCGGCCAATTCGGATGAGGTTCCTCACACTATCACCCTCTGCTTCCTGTGTCTCAGCCAGTTCTGCACCCATCTACACACCACACCCTGAACTGCCACTTCTTTTAGTTTCATGCCCAACCTCTCAGGTGGCACCTTATCAAATCCTTTCTGAAAATCAAGATAAATTATATCATCTGCTCCACTTTGAGCATATCCTTTTGTTGCTTCCTCATAGAATTCCAGCATATTAGTAAAACACGACTTCCCTCTTCTGACCCCATGCTGACTGTCCTGTCCTTGCCTTGTGTTGCTCAATCTTATCCTTAATAATTCCTTCCATTAATTTTCTTCTGATGCACATCAAGCTTACTGGCCTATAGGTGCTTGGATCTGCCCTGTCACCCTTTTTATATAATAGGATAATATTTGCCTTTTTCCAGTCCTTTAGAATTTTCCCAGTGCTCAGTGACTTCCTAAAAATAAGCGTCACAAATTTATATCTGTGCTCATTAACCTCCTTAAGAACTCGAGGGTAAATATTATCTGGTCCTGGTGACTTGTTTGATTTCAGCCTGTTTAGTCTCAGCAGCTCTTCTCTCTCTACAATTTCTAAATCTCTCAGTACCTCCTTAGTAGACCCTGTGATCCACTTCCTCACATGTTAAGACCTCAGAAACAGGTGAGTTTAGAGCATCTGCTATTTCACTGTCTGTATTTTTTAATTCCCCTTTACTATTCCTGATACACTTCACCTCCTCCTTGAATGTTGTTTTACTACTAAAGCACTGAAAGAATCTCTTTAGTTTGATGCCCACCTCTCATGTGGCACCTTATCAAATGCTTTCTGACAGTCCAGATAAATAATATCAAAACCTCCACTCTGATCATAACCTTTTGTTGCTTCTTCATAGAATTCCAGCATGTTAGTAAAACACGACCTCCTCATCTGACCCCATGTTAACTGTTCAGTAAAACTCCTATTCTTGCCATGTTGTTGCTCAATCTTATCCTTAATAATTCCTTTTTATTAATTTTCCTGTGATGCACATTAAGCTTATTGGCCTGTAGTTTCTTGGATCTGCTCGGTCATCCTTTTTATATAACAGGGTTCTGAGGCAAAAGGGATATGAATTGATTTTCATTATTTAAACACCAGTTACGGCACACTGCACGATAACATGCAGTGAATACACTTGACTTGATGGTTCATAGTTTTCATCCTCTTTCTCTGCACGATCAGCATTCGTTTGCTCAAAGCCCACTTAATTCTGAGCAGGGTTGCAGGGGGCTGGAGCCTTTCTCAGCAAGCATAGGACACAAGGCAGGAACAATCCCCTGGACAAGGCACCAGTCCATCACAGGGAAACTCATCCGCACACATCATACACCCACTGGGGCCAATTTAGTGTCACTAATCTGTTGTGAGATACGCCCGAAGGCCACCAGACAGAGACCACGTCTTTATAAAACACATGTTTATTTTCAATACACACAGTCCCGCACAGCACACACTGCTCCCAGCACCAATCACGCCAAATGCGGGCCTTTCTCTCACTGTCCGTGGGCCCCCTGTTCCTCTCTCCATGGGAGCTTCGTCCAGCTCCCACTCCCGACTCTAGCTCCCTGATTGTAGGGAGGCGGCCCCTTTTATTCCCACCCAGATGTGCTCCAGGCGCCTGTTGACACTCTTCTGGCAGCACTTCCCAGTGTGGCCGCAGTGCTGCCTTTGCACCCGGAAGCACTCCGGGCATCCCTGGAAGGATCTTCCTCCATCTTCCTGGGTGTGGCGGACGTGAATGTTTCCCGGGCTCCATGAGGCTTGGAGCGCCCCCTGGCAGTGGCCACGGTCCCCAATGGGCTTGAGTCTCCTTGCTCCTTTTCCGTGGTCCACTCAAGATCCAGGGCGGTTGCCCCCTTGTTGCCCGGGGGACGTATACGCCACCTCCCGGTCCTTCTAGGCATCCCGGCTGACACTGTCTAACCTGTGGGAGGAAACTAAATGCGTGGAGGACCTGGAATGGGAACCCTGATCTCTGCCCCTGTGCCACTATGACACTCGTATATGATCATGTGATCCTTGTTTATCGCATTTATATGCATTTGGGTTTGGACAGAATACAATGGACTCAGAAAGTATTCACATCCACTTCACTTTTTCTAAATTTTGTTGTATCGCAGCCTTGTACTCAAATTATCACCCAATACTCACTACTCCAGAATGACAAAGTGAAAACAGCATTTTAGAAATTTTTGCACATTTATTAAATACCAGTAATGGCACACTGCTGGATAACGTGCAGTGAATACTCTTGATTTATAATTTTCCTCCTCTTTCTCTGAACGTTTAGCATTCATTTGCTCAGAGGTTGATGCGCTTGCTGCTTCCTGAGCAGCTCTTCTTTTCTTCACCCTAGTGTCCCGTTTCTTCTCTTCTTTCGTCGGCATCTTTTCGCGTTAAAACTGATTAAGTCAGTTTTTTGTGCTGCAATTACTTAGTTTGTTTTCTTTAATTTTTCACTTAAGATGGCACTTAAGTCTTCAATCTGCCTCAAGAATGATTTAAGATATGAAGAGGTAGAGGAAGTGACGGCAAAGGTGGTAGGGATGAGAATGGCGCCCGTAATGCATGCGCCACACGGCTGCCCTGCTGTCGAGAGTTGATTCTACAATAAAATAAAATAAAAATAAAAAGAGGAATAACCTTGGAAGTCAATCATCACCCCGAAAGCAGACAGTAGAAGTCACATAGTATATGTGTACCAAATTTCAGGTCAATCGGTCATACGGTTTGCGAGCTAAAAGGTGATTTAAAATCCTGGACAGACAAACAGACAGCCACGGTAGCGTATTATATATAAAGATGGCTGCTCAGATTGAATGTGAGGCACACACATACCGGTGACAGATTACATGATTAGTGTTTGTCAGAATCATCACAGCAATTAAGTATGGACTGGGGAGGCAGTGTTTGTGTGGAGGAGGCCGAACAATGAAAAGAAAGAAAAGTGAAAACTGAGAGCGATCACTGGTTCGGGACAGAAAGTTGATGATGAGATGGTGCAGCACAAGACTGCTGATTAAGTTTGCAGAGAGCAGGAAGGAGGACTGGAGGAGCCGTAGGAAGGGTTGGTGCTGTGGAGTTGGAAAGGCAGAGCCTTTGAGAGAACAAGGAAGGCTAATGGAGCAGATGGAAGGTTGGGGGTCCCAGCACAGCTGCATCCAAGTATAAGGTCAAGACATCCTGGGGTATCGACAGAGGTGGCACCTCCGTGGACTGCAAGGGGCAGAAACACAGTGGCAGTTCAGGTCTGTTGGTACCGAAGAAGGTGGCGGGTTGTAGAATGTGTCGGCCTGCGTCTGGGGGACGCCGGTGGTCCTGGCGAGGATCTTGAATAGGATTCCGCTGAAGACTGCATGTCAAATTTACCTTCCTATTTGGCTTGGTTTTAATTTGTTTATTGGAAGGCTTCTTTAATCGGTATTTATTGGCCGTAGAGTTTTTAAAAACACCTTTAGGATATCTTATGCCGAAGGCCAGATTTTATAGATTATGTTGTCAGGGATGGCAGGGGCCACGACCCGGCCGGGACGCCTTGGAGGACCGGAAGTGGGTGTGTGCCCATCTGGGATCACGTGGGAGCCGCCTTCCTGGTTGCTTTGGGGGTCACCCTGTAGGGGCCCGTGGTCACCGGCAGGAGGCGCCCCAATGCCTTGGGGACTTGTGACCTCAGCACTTCCGCCACACCAGGAAGTGCTGGGGGGAAGATTTAGGAGGACACCCGGAGAGCTGCCGGGAGAAGAGCCGGCACTTCCGCCACGCTGGGGTGTGGCCAAGAGGGGAATGCCGGGAACCACCTGGAGCTCGTCCGGGAGTATATAAAAGGGGCCGTCTCCCTTCATTCAGGGCTGGAGTCGGGTGGAAGCAGGACAAGGCACGAGAGAGGTGTGGAGGCGGCCCGAAGAAAGGCATTGTGAGGCCCGGACTGAGTATTGGGGTGTGTGCACTTATTTGAACTGGGTCTGAGTGACCAAAATATTGTAAATATTTGTATAATAAACGTGTGGTGGTGGAAGAACAACATGTCCGCCTGTCTGTGTCCGGGTCAAGTCCACAATGTATATATCGATCCTTGTCTACACTATTTTGCTGTTTGTGGAAGCAATTTAATATTTCTGTGACTTAAATAAACTGTTAGTGCTTGTGAACAAGTAAGCCTGATTGTGTGTTTACACCCTGGCTCATCTTTGGTTGTGATTACTGATGGCCCTGGGTTCAAAAGGATTATGGCAGCTGCAGCCAACCCGGACCATCACAAATGAAATAATACTTGCCATTCACCAGTTCTTTGGAATTTCCCCAGTGTGCAGTTACATCTGAAAAACGTGCCAGGGTTTATATATCTAACCTCCTCAAGAACTTGAGGATAAATATTATCTGGTCCGGGTGACTTGTTTGCTTTCAGCCTATTTAATCTTTAATTTTAATTCTCCCAGAGGCAGAACAATGGCTGATGTAGAAGATGCATTTTGAGAGATGGCAGAAATGGTCTTCCACATATATACCGTCTGTTCATTACATGCCAGTCATGTTAATTGTCAGATTTCTGTAATGTGTGTAGAGTAGGGGTCTCCAACACGTCGCTCGCGAGCTACTGGTAGCTCACTTCCCCTTTGCAAGTAGCTCGCCAAAGAATTAATGAATCCTACATAAATTTGAAAACTTGATTAGTCAAATTAGGGGTGGACGATCTTTCCAAAAAATCATATCACGATCCACAATCTGAATTGCACTCTATCTTTTCAATGTGGCATATACTTAAGAGAATATTCGGACTCAAACTCATCAAGACCTAAGTAACACTTTATTTAAAATATCAGACAAAGCTGAATTCAATTGTTCTCTCGTTCTCTAGCTAAGCAGAGTTAAGGACCACGAAGCTGGCGAGTGAGTGAGGAAGGTCCTTCTCCTTGATCCGCTGCGTGGATCTCGGATTCATGCAAATAAATCGTTACTGCAAGTGAACTCTGATACATAGTGCAATGAGAGAAGTCACAAAATCAACTGGAATATTCAAGCAAATTATAGAAAAAAACCTGATCTGAATCCGTTAAGTAGTTCTGTCGTGAAAAGAGGACAGACAGACATACACACATAGAGACATTGGATTTTATATGTTATATATTAGTAAACCTTCAAAATAAAGTGCAGTTAAAGTCTCATCAGCATTTCTGGAGCTTAGCAGAGCCAGATAACTATAAGAATCTTCACCAAGCGGCTCTGAAAATGTCTGCTTTGTTTGAGTCTCCGTACCTCTGTGAGTCTGACGTGAATGTCATGAAATGAAAGTTCAGAACAAGACTGGCAGACGAACATCTAAATGACTCCGTAAGAGTGAACCGGAGTGGCTCCACTCCACCGTACACCTCAGTGCCAGTCGTCTGACTAACTAAAAAACACATCACACATGCGACTGGACCTGTGAATATAGTGACACAGTGACATGTGACAAAATGACAAATGAAGAAGCCATATCTGTGGATTTAGAATCGCATTGTTTTGTTTTAACAGCATTCATGTTTTAATTCAGTAGTGAGAGATACACTAGAAAATGCATACAGACAAGCAAAATGCACTTGAAGGTGAACTAGATATTTCTTTGTGATGTTTTAATGCAAAATGAGAGTTGTGGACACCAACATTTTGTAAACGTTGAGGCAAAACAAGCTTATTCAGTTTATTTGGGTTGAAATAAGCTATGAGAATAAATGCTAGAAAACATGAGGAGCTCTCGGCCATTTTCATTTTGTAAAAGGAGCTCTCGCGGGGTTAAGGTTAGAGACCCCTGGTGCAGAATCTCTCATCAGACAGGCTAACCAGACCCTTTGTGACTCTCTTCACAGATGAACTGCCACACATCCTGGAGATGCCCTACAATTTCGAGTGGAACCAGAATTCCTCCCCTAAGCTTTCCTGCTCTGCATCAGGGAATCCCCTGCCTGTTCATGGTAGCATCGAGCTGAGGAAATTAGATGGAATCATTTTAAAGGTAAAGACCCCAAGCAGGTGCCCAGCTCTCTGTTTGACCTTCTAGGTGACACCCGAATTATCATACATGTGATCAACATGCTCGTCTGAGAAGCCCAGCCTGCTGTGTTTGACTTTACGTTATCGTCTAAGCCGGCGGATGTGAATTCATTTTAGGAAAGAGATGGTTTGTAAGGGAGGACAATTATTTACAGTGGCACACAAACGTATTCAATCCCCTTGAAAGTCATCCTAATTTTTTGCCTGACATAAGATTTATTTACAGGTTTACAGTTATTCTGTATTTTTAATATGAACTCTTTTGCTGTAACAATACATTTCCAAAGTCAAAATAAACCACTTTCTGTAGTGAGAAGTTAAGCTAAATAACATCTTTTATTGGCTAACTAGAAAGATTAAACCATGCAAGCTTTCGGGGCAACTCGGGCCCTTTCTTCAAGCGAGCTGTAAAAGGTGACATTTTGCTTAACTTCTCACCGTATCCATAATGGCTAACACGGTACAACACCCATTTTCTGTTGATATTTAACTGAAGAAGTCAAACTCCAAAGTTCGTAATTGTGTAAATAATTAAACCTCTGTGCTTTGGAAGCTCCAGGTTTACACAAATGAGAAATGAATCACAAACGGCACAAAGGTGACAGTCATAATTAAACATAATAAGGTACGACTTGTGAGTCCTGTACGTCTCACTGGATATAAAAAGCTTTGTTGGACAATCCGTGCAAACATGAAGACAAAGGAGCATCCTGCTGATGGTTCTATTCAATAAGGGCGCACACAAAAAGGCGAACTTCAAAAGGGCGACCTCAATTGGGCGCGGCGAATAAAGGCCCGCGTAAATAAAGGCGAGCTTCAAAAGGGCGACCTCAATTGAGCGCGGCGAATAAAGGCGTTCGTAGATAATTTAGTTCAAATGGCTCTGGAATATGTGAAGAACAACAAAGTTGCAGATCTACTCGTAGTCGAAGGCTACGCATTCAGAAAGGAGAAAACTATCAACGGGAAACACAGCTGGAAATGCACTGAATATAGGATTGGAAAATGTTCGTCTCGCTGTCAGAAATAGTTCGTTAGAAGTTCATGCATTAATTAATTGGATGTTTTAATATTCTTGCTTTCACCTTTTTATACGTTCAATCATTGCCTTTATCTAATAAATTTTCTGTAATAATTTTGTTGCATTTTCCTTTATTCGCTGTGCCCAATTGAGGTTGCCCTTTTGAAGCTCGCCTTTATTTACGCGCCCTTATTGAAGGATACCTCCTGCTGATGTGAGAAACAAAGTCATTGAAATACACAAGGCAGGAATTGGTGACAAAAAATATCAAAGAGCTTGAATGTCCCGTCAAGCACTGCTGGATCCATCTTATCATCAGAAAGTGGAAGGTTCATCAGAGCAGCCGGACTCTTACTAGAACCGGCCGTCCATCCAAACTAAACATCAGAGGAAGACATCGACTGGTCAGAGAGGCCACTAAAAATCCAACCGTCCCACTCAGAAGTCTGCAAAGGTCTTTGGCTGATGGAGTGAAGGTGCAGGGGTCCACAATTTCAACAGCTCTCCATAAAACAGGCCTCTACAGGAGAGTAGCAAGAAAGAAGCCATTCCTTAAGAAGGTCCACCTAAACGTATGTATGGCATTTCCTACAAAGCATGTAATGAGAAGTCAAGTGAAATGACACCTTGTATTGGCTGGCTAAAAAGATTACAACATGCAAACATTCGAGGCAGCTCCGATGTAATCGTTATATCTTACCTGAAGAAGGGGCCTGAGGTGCCTCGAAAGCTTGCATATTGTAATCTTTATAGTTACAAGGTGTCATTTTAAATATATTCAATAAATGTGCATGGATGTGTGGCTTTTCTGGGCAAATCTATTAATGGTGGGCAGTTGGAACCCACTCTGTTCATTGGGCCCTATTTTATTGCTAGGCTATCAAGACCATCACGGACTCAAACAACAGCACAGCACTCTTCGAGATTGGTCAGCTGACACTAGAGCATGATGGCGAATGGGAGTGCCGGGTATCTACCAATGGTGGACAGGATGCTCGCAAGTTTCAACTGACTGTGAAAGGTAAGAGGACAATGGTGTCACCTCTGGCATTCATTCACTGACCCCATTCAGTCTAGAAATAATTATCACCATTGTCACCTGATGCCATAGGCAGCTTTTGTATGGCACGGGGCTCATCTGAAGGTCCAATATTCTTGGTTAAAGGCCAGCCTCCCAAACACAACTGACTGATGTTATGTTTCAGCCAATCCCAGTTGGCTGTTGACATTCTGGTCCATGTTGAAATGACTGCATCATGCAGTTTCTGTCGATTTGTCAACTGCACATTCATTTTCCTTTGTACAAAATCCCAAATGGGTTCTATTGGATTCAGATCTGATCCTAGATATTTAAACTTCTCCACTCTTTTCATTTGCTCTCCCTTGCAGGCTAACTTCTGAATCATGGTTATCATTAAACCTTGTATATTCTATCTTCTTCTTCCTATTTATCTTCAACTCTCTATCTTCCAAAACCGTTCTCCATTCTTCAGACTTCCTCTCCACTTCCTGTGCTACACCAAACAATGTCATCAGCAAAAAGCAGCAGGCTGATTCGTATTTTATCTCACAAGTCAACACACCCACAACCTGATCAAAGAGGTAAGGACTTCAAGAAGCCCTGGTCTTGCCTGTTACTTCAACACTCCTCATACATATCCTGGACAATCTTCACATACACCTCTGGTCCTCTCTCATAGACCTCCGGACCCCTAGATGTGGCACTCATCTTTGCCATATCAATAAACTCAATATGCAGCCCTTTCTTTTTATCTCAAAGCTTCTGTATCAGCTGTCTCAATGCAAAGACTGAATCAGTTATCCCTCTCCCTGTGTACTTTCCTATGGTGGTCTCTTCCCTATGTCTTCCCTCTGTAACCTTTTCCCAAATTGTCATTCTGTGTGACATCAGCTTTGTCTCCTCTTTAATTTCCACAGTCCTGAATATCGCCCTTCTCCTTAGAAATGGGTACAAATCCCACTGTTCCTCTCCTCCTCTGATGCTCTTTCCTGTTCATAGATCTTCTGCGTGAGATCCTCTGTCAGTTAATTCATCAGCCGCATGCCAATGCCATCTGACTTCTTGGACTATGGAGGATCTGTTGAAGCAGGACTGTTTCTGCCTTGGGTGCATCTCTGCTATCATGCCATATCATCGTGACTTTTTGGAAGTCACTGCGCACTGGAGAGATTCTGAAGGACTGGAAAATGGCAAATATCACCTCATTATATAAAGAGGTTGACTGGGCAGATCCAAGCAACTGTAGGCCAGTAAGCTTAATGTGCATCACAGGAAAATTAATGGAAGGAATTATGAAGGATAAGATTGAACAACACATGGCAAGGACAGGAGGTATTAGGAACAGTCAGCATGGGTTTGGAGAAGCATGGTCGTGTTTTAATAATATGCTGGAATTCTATGAGGAAGCAACAAAAGGATATGATCAAAGTGGAGCAGATGAGATTATTTATCTTGATTTTCAGAAAGCATTTGATAAGGTGCCACATGAGAGGGTGGACATCAAACTAAAAGAAGTGGCAGTTCAGGAAGTGGTGTGAAGATGGGTTCAGAATTGCCTCAGACACGGGAAGCAAAGGGTGATGGTGCAATGAATCTCATCAGAAATGGATAAAGTTAAAAGTGCCGTCCAGCAGGGGTCAGTGCGGGGGCTGCTGCTATTTTTAATATCTATAAATGATTTAGATCTGCGGTGGGCTGGCGCCCTTCCCGGGGTTTGTTTCCTGCCTTGCGCCCAATGTTGGCTGGGATTGGCTCCAGCAGACTCCCGTGACCATGTAGTTAGGATATAGCGGGTTGGATAATGGATGGATGGATGGATTTAGATAGGAATATAAGTAACAGGCTGGTGAAGTTTGCAGATGATACCAAGATAGGTGGATTAGCAGATAATTTGGAATCCATTATATCATCACAGAAGGACTTGGATAGCAGACAGGCTTGGGCAGATTTGTGGACGATGAAATTTAATGTCAGTAAATGTAAAGTATTACACATAGGAAGTAAAAATGTGAGGTCTGAGTACACAATTGGTGGTCTGAACATCAAGAGTACACCTTATGAGAAGGATTTAGGAGTCATAGTGGACTCTAAACTATCGACTTCCAGACAGTGTTCAGAAGCCATTAAGAAGGCTAACAGCATGTCAGGTTATATAGCGCCTTGACGTGTGGAACACAAGTCACAGGAGATTCTGCTCAAGCTTTATAACACACTGGTGAGGCTTCATCTGGAGTACTGGGTGCAGTTTGGGTCTCCAGGCTACAAAAAGGTCATAACGGCACTAGAAAATGTCCAGAGAAGAGCGACGAGGCTGATTCAGGGGCTACAGGGGATGAGTTATGAGGAAAGATTAAAAGAGCTGAGCCTTTACAGGAGATGAAGAGGAGACCTGAGTGAAGAGTTTAAAATTATGAAGGGAATTAGTCCAGTGGGTTGAGACGGTGACTGTAGAATGAGTTCATCAAGAACACGGGGACACAGTTGGTAACTTGATAAGGGTAAATTTCACACAAACTTTAGGAAGTTTTTCTTCACACAAAGAATGATAGACACTTGGAATTAGAGACCAAGTTGTGTGGTGGACAGTAAGACTTTAGGGACTTTGAAAACTCGATTTGATGTTTTTGTAGAAGAAATAAGTGGATAGGACTGGCCAGCTTTGTTGGGCTGAATGGCCTGTTCTCGTCTAGAGTGTTCTAATATTCTAATGTTTTGATGCCGGTGCTCATCTTTGGCCTACTGTCATTGTGAATTCCCCAAGGGTGACACCCTTGTTTGTTTTTGTTTCATTGCAGTGCCCCCCGTTCCAACAAAGCCACCCAGGCTGCTGGAGAAGAGCAGCAAATACCTGGTGGTCGAACCAGGAGATGACTACCAAGGAGATGGACCAATAGTTTCTACACGGCTTCACTACAAGCCTAAGGACAGTGGCGCGTCTTGGTCCTCCATCATAGGTTAGAGCTGAAGCACCCGTGACCACAAGAAGGGTGTCCCAACCAAGCTTTATGACACTACTTGAGCAATTTTTTTGGAAAAAGGTCTCTAGGGGAGAGGGGTGGGATAGGGATTTGTAGCAGGTTTACAGGATTTTGAAGAAATCCATTAAGTGTTTGTGATCAGAGATAAATAACTCTTTTGCTGTTTGCACTTGCCCTTGGCCAGGTTCCTCTGAGCTCTTCAGCTGCTTCTTCTTTCAACCGTGGCTTCCCAGCACCTTTTTATTTATAGCACATATCTTGTGTAAATATATCTTGTTTTCCTACTTTAACCACTCAATGTTCCCTTCCGAAACCCAACCCTGCTTCACTGTGAGGATTTCTGTCATGTCCTCTTCCATCTTGTTCCTTTGTTTAATAGTTCTCTCTCTCTCCTCATCTGATTAGTGGACAACACGGAGCCAATAAAACTGTTCAACCTCAAACCTTCCATGAGCTATCAAATCCGAGTCCAGCTCACTCGGCCTGGTGATGGAGGTGAGGGGAAGGAGGGTCCAGAAGCCATCCTGAAGACAGACTGTCCAGGTAAATTGCAAAACCCCATTCGGAACTGATGGACACTTTTCTAATGCCCAAGAAGAAAAGTGTCCTGTGTCGATAACTGGCAGTGTCAAAATTGTCTTGCCTGGTCGGGATTCAGAAGGAAATGAGGAGGTCATCACATGTACCGCTTCATTCTATTTTATAGTGGATTCAGACTTCTCGTGTTCTGCTAACTTTATTGTGTTGAAATGTTCATTTTGACCAGAATATTTCCCCATATTAACCTGCTTTGTTCTCCAAGTATAAAAGATATCTGTCAATAATTATTATGAATCCAGATCTTGTAAGCTGCCTTGGATAAAGGCCTCAACTCTATGTAAAATAATAATTCAGTAATAATTAGGTGAAAGGTACACAACTATAAAATAAGTGAGTTGCCATTTCCAGTCCCATATGACTGTCTACGCGATGGAGGGATTCAGAATTCTCTTTTTTATTTATTTACTTATCAATTGTGTTATGTATCTGTTTGAATTTATATATATTGCATATCTCTCTATTATAAAAAATCTTGAAAGGCTTGGAAGGAGACGATACGTGATTTTCTTGGAGATTTTCACGTCCCATGAGACAAGACAGTGAGACAAAAGGACAGCTGCTGTAGAGGCTTTTAAATGATTGACGCACAGCACGACAAGCAGAACACGTAGCTCGACAGCAGCAGCAGCAAGCCAGCAGCTGATCCGACCGCATCTCCTTAGCGTGCATTCAACCCCCCTCACAACGCGAACGGCAGAGACGCGAAGTGGCTGGCATGTAATGCACCCCCGGTTGGTTCAAGCGAAGCGAGCAGGGAGCAAAGCCCCCTAGTTTGTATTAATTTTAAGTTATTTTTTTCCATGTCTTTAATTTGTTAGTTTTGCTTATCATTTGTTATTTGTGTTCTGTTCCCCTTGAATGTGCCTTAATTCCTTGTGTTTTGTTGGATTGAGCCCCAGGAGGCGGGGCCACCCTGACATCACTGCTGCTGGCCCCTCCTTCTGTCTATTTATTTCCAGTCAGCATAAATGTCATATTACACGGCCTCTTGTTGTGCGATATGCCAGGTTGTCTCTGATCTCATCGCTGCACCCTGTGAAATTACATGCCTGCAAAAACGCAGCCCATGTCAAATTTACCAACTGAGCATCGATCTTTTAGCACCATCGCCCCTTTTGCTGACAGCCAATAGCATGTTGTCTTGTGAAGCCAGCGCTTTATGAAAGGTTAAAAACTGTAATCCCTGCCCATTATTTCATTTTTCTCTTCTGTTATGGTACGTAACATACGAGACATCAGACAGACGAGCTTCTCTTCTGTTTGTGAGGTCCTTGTCCCCTGTTCTGCCTGATGGAGCTGGTCCTGTACAGGCACTTCACAAAGGGATAGTAGTTGGGGTGCATTCAGCCTCGTCCTTGTCCCTACATTCTATGCATTTGGTTCTCAACTCTTGCATGTCCCTTCGACCAAAGAGATAATTGAGCCTTGTTTTGTCTTGGTAGAGTAATATATTACTGTACTTTCCCCTTTTGTATTAGTAATATGTAGCGTTTGTCAGAATGCCTTAAATCTCACAGACTTACCACTGTTTATAAGCCATTGTACCATATAACTTCTCCCCACCTTCCCTTCTACATTTATAACCTCAGTCAATTAGGTGTAGTAAAAGACAAGCAGGATTTAAGTTACACTTTAAATAATGTATTATTGATAATATTCATAAATAATAACAATATGCAAAGTATGTTTGAATGTTGGCAACCATACAACCTGATAAATGCCGATGTGACATTTCAGGCGGCACACAGACTTGTTAGTTACTTTAAATGTCTCAAGTTAAGTCATCATTTGTGGTCAGCTTTCTTCAGAACAGGCCGCATGCCTGTCTCACTATGGCTGCCGAGCTGTGCTCTTCATTGTGTTGTCCTTTTCAGTTCATGGTGTGTGAGATACTCCTTCATCAGTTTGGTGAGAGAGAGAGGTAAAGCAAGCAAATTTATAGGTTTTCTGTCCAAACCCTAGAACCAATAGGGCGTTGTGGTACTTAAAGGCTTCTGATACAATCCAATTCCAAACAGCCATACTGCAGACCAATGGGGGGACAGAATACCTTCACACCTGCCCTCCAAACCATATGTTAAGGTAAAGCTTGGCAGTTAGGTGGCCTGGCTTTCCTGTGGGAGTTGACAGAGAGACTTCAGCAGAGAAATATAAGCCAAACTTGTTTGAGGCACTTCACCCTACCCTGTCGTAAAATTACAAAGACTCATTCCTAAAGGTGGGGGAGGGGTTATTAACCATCAAACCATTGCTGTTATTATCAATAATGCAACACTAATATTACATTGTTTTGTCTAAATTACAAATAAAGACATACAAAATATTTATCAACTTGTATGCAAAATTTCACATCACAACAAGTCTGTTTGATTTCATCCTAGCCGGGCACACAACAGTTAGTCTCAGTTTTTAGGTACGTCACATTAGACGATCGACTTCAAGGGAGTGCGTCACCGACTGCCACCCACTGGCTAAGATTTTGTAAATAAAGGCTTCGAATGAAGATCAGGGGAAAAGTCGTCTGATGTGACATAGAGCTTAGCAGTCGAGTACTGCAGTTGATTGAGTTCTTTCATAAGTATTGTTTTCTTGTAGATTTTCAGACTTTTAATAGATATTTCTGCTGGTTTCTGTTGTGTTTTAGCCAGGGATCATCCCTGTCTGGGGTTGAAATGCTATTGTTATGTTCATTTTGCTCATGTATAACAGTATTGTTTAGTTTCTTTATCTGTTCTGTTGTGTTCCGTGCGGGTTGGGGGTGGTCCCTCAAAAGGTGGGGTCATCTGCTCATCTCTGTCAAGGGACCACCCTCAGCCCTATAAAGGTGGGGACAACCCACAGTCCCTTGCAGTTCATTAAATGCACTTATGGTGGGGTTTAAATTCTCCTGTGTATTTTGGTATTTGATTATTTTGTGAATCTCTCGATATTTTCAACTTCCATGCTCTGTTTTTCGATTTTGTTTATTGGATTTGTTTGCCCTTGGATTGTCTTTGTTATTAAAGGCATTCCCTGCTGGGCTGTTTGTGCTCCTCAGAGCTTCGATGCCTAATAGAGCTTTTTGTTCTGAAAGCAAATCTTGCACTTATAAAGATTTTTCATTGCTCTTTTTGTTTGGGTCTTTCAAGTTCATATTAGGTTCTTGAGTTGAGTTTTGTGTCTTGTTTGCTCGAGTGTGCCTTTTTTGCTCTTTTGAGCATTCATTCATTCATTCATTTTCCACCGCTTCTCAGAAGCCAAGTTGCAGGGGCAACAGTTTTACAGTACCATTGAGGCCCAAACGTCATTTTCCCCAGCCACACTCGCCAATTCATACTCTGAGATCTCAAGGCGTTCACAGCTATCTGGGAGATATAATCCTCCCAGCTGGCCCTGGGTCTTTCCTGGGGTCTCCTCCCAGCTTGTTATACCCAGAAAACCTCCACAGGGAGGTGTCCAGGAGGCATCCATATCAGATGCCTGAACCACTTCAATTGCCTCTATTTTGATCAATAAATTTCCATTCATAAAGATTCTTTTTTGCTGGTGGTTTATGGCCATCCTCACCCCCCTTATGGATCTTTTTGATATATTTTTAGAACATTGCCTTTAAATTTGAACTTTTAGGCTAGCTTCCCATTTTTTGAGGCCTACTAACTACTGGAAACTAGCAGATGGAGTAAACTGGATTAAGGAGGGTCTCTGTTGGTGTACGTCCTGGGCTTCCTTTTGTGGAACACTTTGGAAGCCTCACATCCATTTTCAGTGTCTGTAACTACCAATCATACCAAATTCTGGTCTTGCTTTTTACATTCCTGGATGTTGAGGAGCTAAAAGCAATCCCTGATCCCTCAAATGTAATTCAGGACCCAACATTGGGCCACGTCACACACTCATATCTGACCAATTTAGTGTTTCCAGCTTCTGCAACAGACATGTCTTTGGGATCTGGTAAAAAGCTGAAATACCTTGAAAAGGTCAAACTCAGATTCCTGCCTCGAATCTTACATTATTTTGTTTTATTTCTTAGAGCCCACGGTGAAACCAGTAATCGACCTTCTCACAGTAGAAGACAGAGACACTCTTGCTATCAGTTGGAGTCTCCCAGTGGACAACAGCTCAGCCACAGGATTCAGAGTTAGGCTCTACGGACCATCCAAGGACATGGTAAACCAAGAGAAGCGCTTCCCAGTGCAGGTCCGCTCAGCCAAGTTTCCCAATATGGAATACAACATCTATGTGGATGTGGAAGTGGTGCTGGTCAACTGCGAGAGCCTGGGACCCCCTTCAGAGAGGAAGACAATATTTATCAAAAGCCAAGGTAAGGCCAAAAATGACGCAATTCTGTGCTTTAAAAACTAAAAACCAGCTTTACCAGGTCTCGTCTGAAGGTGCAGCAAACCAACTGTAGATCTACAGAGGATTCAGAAAATGTTCAGACCCCTTCACATTCTATACACTTTATTGTGTTGTAGACTTTATTTTAATACATACATTTGACATTTCTGCATATCTATTTACATGTCAATAATCCATAATGAGAAAGTGAAGACGTGTTTTCAGAAAGTATTCAGACCCTTAATTCAGTACTTTGCAGGAGCCCCTTTAGCAGCAGTGCCACCTCTGAGTCTTCTTGGTGAGGCTTCACAAGCTTGATGCCCCTCGATTTGGCCAGTTTTTCCCCACTCTTCCTGGCAGACCCTCTTAAGCCCCTGCAGATTGGTTCATTTTCAAAGTCCCTTCTAACTTGGTCACTTGGGGTTTGGCTGAGCCACTCAAGGAAACTTTGTCCCAAAGCCACTCCAGCATCATCTTGGCTGTACGCTTCAGGTCATTGAGTGGTGCGCCGTCACCCCAGTCTGAGGTGGTGTGCGCCCTGAAGAAGGTGTTCTTCGAGGTCCTCTTCTCTGGATTTGGCTGCAGTCATACTTCTCGCAATCCTGACTAGTTTCCTTGTTCCTGCACCCCCATAGTATGATGTTTCCACCACCACGCTTCAGCATAGGGATGACAGTCAGCAGGTAATGAGCAGTGCCATAGTGTTTGGAGTTCTTTCCAAAGAGATCCATTTATGTCTCATCACACCAGAATCTTTTTCTTCATGTTCTCAGAGTCATTTAAATGCTTTTTACTTGAGAGATTCTATCTTACCTTTTTACCATAAATGCCTGATAGATGGAGCATTGCATAAATGATCGTTCTTCTGAGAGGTTCTCCCATCTCCTAAAGCTCTGTTAGAGTGACCATTGGGTCCTTGGTCGCCTCCCAGACTAGGGCCCTCCTTGATCCAGTTCCTCAGTTTGGCCAGACAGTCAACTCTAAGAAGAGTTCCTAGAAAGCGTCAGAAACAGTTTCATCCCCTTGCCCTACTCTTTGTCTCACCACAATTTGACCACGGAGGTCTACGGAGACTTGCTTGGGACCCCATGGTTTGGTTTCTTTGTCCTGACATGAAGTGTGAATTGTGGGGCCTTCTACCCACAGGCCCACACCTGCCTTTGTAAATGCTGTCCAGTAAAATCAGTTGGCCACAGGTGGGCTCCAATCAAGTTCTAGAAACTTCTCAAGGAGAATTGAAACAAATCAAGATGGTCCTGAGCACAAGTTGGAGTGCCAAAGCAAAAGGGTCTGATAAACTTCTAGTTATGAGAGATTTCAGTTTTTGATTTTTAGTAAATTTCCAAACCTGTTTGAAGACGTATTCTCACTTTGTCGTTATGGGATGGCAAGTGTGGGTTGATGGATAAAAATGACAAATGTATCCACTTAAAATAAAATTTACAACACACTGTATGATGACTCTGAAGCCACTGTATGCTGAAAGAATTTTATGATAGGACCTTTTAAAATATAGAATTGCTTTTAAGAAATAGGAAGTATCATAACTGCCCATTGAAATAAATATTGTACACCTTTAGATAACCTAATACAAATGATTTCTTTCCTGAAATGAATTTCAATGTGAAGCGATACGAATGTTTTCTGAATCCACTGCTCTGCTGAATCCACTGCACACCAGCTCAGATGCTGTCAACGATTCTCATGTAAAGTTTATATGAGTCAAGTTTTGGGTCGAGGTCATCTGATGGCTAAGGTACTGGTCAGCTGCCCATCTCAGCTAAGCAAGTCTTACATACGGCTTGAGAAGGTCAAAAGCAGCTGAACTCGGCCTTTATGAATAGGCCTGCACACGATCAAGACACGTGTAAACCAGCCGAGTGTGATAGTCAAAGTGACCTGCAGGGACCACCATGTCAGCCCTACTTTTAGAACCACAACGTGACCAACTCATGTCTAGCTGTATGGTAAAGCTGCATCAAGACCAAGACACTGGTGAATTAGCTCAGTGTAAATTCACAGAAGCAAGAGTAGTTTTTTTGTATAATTATTAACCCATAAGGCACCCACACAGAAGACCCCATAATAATATTGGATTTTTAATGATTATTAATTTATAAGCCGCCCACCCAGGAACCCCATATTTTTTAAAATGTTTAATGATTATTAATCCATAAGATTCCCACCCAGGAACCCACTAATAATGTAGGATTTTTGATGATTATTAATCCATAAAATGCCCACCTAGGGACCCCATCATTTTTTAGAACATTTGATGATTATTAATCCACCAGTAATGGCGCACTGCACAATAACATGCAGTGAATACATTTGACTTCACCATTCCTAGTTTTCCTCCTCTTTCTCTGTACATTTAGCATTCGTTTGCTCAGAGGTTGATGTGCTTGTTGTTTCCTGATCAGCTCTTCTTTTCTCCATTCTAGCGGCCCACTTCTTGTCTTCCTTCGTCGGCATCTTTTCGCGTTAAAACTGATTAAGTCAGTGTTTGCGTTGCAATTGCGCTTTCCTTAATTTTTCACTTAGGCTGGCACTTAAGTCTTCATATCTTAAATCATTCTTGAGGTAGATTGAAGAGGTAGGGGAAGTGACGGCGAAGGTGGTAGGGATGAGAACGGCGCCCGTAACGCATGAGCCACACAGCGTCCCTGCTGCGCACTTTCAAGAGTTGATTCTACAATAAAATAAAATGAAAGAAGAATAACCTTGGAGGTCAACCATCACCCCGAAAGCAGACAGTAGACATCTCGTAGTACATGTGTACCAAATTTTAGGTCAATCAGTCAAAGTGTTTGCGAGCTACAGGTGATTTAAAATCCTGGACAGACAGACAGACAACCATGGTAGTGTATTATATATAAAGATAAGGCACCCATGCAGAAGACCCCATAATAATGTAGGATTTTTGATGATTATTAATTTATAAGGCACCCACCCAGGGACCCCATAATAATGTAGGATGTTTGATGATTATTAATACATAAAACGTCCACCTAGGGACCCCATAATCTTTTTAGACTATTTGATGATTATTAATCCATAAAATGCCCACCCAGGAACCCCATAATAATGTAAGATGTTTGATGATTTTTAATCCATAAAATGTCCACCCAAATGCCCCATAATAAAAATGAAGGATTTTGATGATTATTAATCTATAAGGCACCCACACAGAAGACCCCATAATAATGTAGGTTTTTTGATGATTATTAATTTATAAGGTGCCCACCAAGGGACCCCCATAATTTTTTAGAATATTTGATGACTATTAATCAATAAGGTACCCACCAGTGACCCCATAATAATGTAGGATGTTTGATGATTATTATTCCATAAAACATCCACCTAGGGACCCCATAATCTTTTTAGACTATTTGATGATTATTAATCCATAAAATGCCCACCCAGGAACCCCAAAATAATGTAAGATGCTTGATGACTTTTAATCCATAAAATGTCACCCAAATACCCCATAATAAAAATGAAGGATTTTGATGATTATTAATCTATAAGGCACCCACACAGAAGACCCCACAATAATGTAGGATTTTTGATGATTATTAATTTTATAAGGTATCCACCCAGGGATCCTATCATTTTTTAGAGTATTTGATGATTATTAATCCATAAGGTGCCCACTCAGGAACTCCATAATAATGTATGATTTGAACAATAAATTTTAACTTTAATTAATTATGAGTCTTTCCTTCAGCAATATTGGTAATTAATCCAATAATCCGGCAAGGCCCCTACTTTACTTACCGTACCTTTCTGTGCTGTAGGAGGGGGTCTCCGGCCTTTAGACTTACAGTACATCAAGGTAACTGAGGCACACTTGTTTTAAAAAACAGAATAATATGATTTATTGATAAACACAAGGATCACAGAAGTGTGATAAATGTATATATATATATTGAGGTGTAAGACTGGACACAGACTGACAAACATACACAACACATAGGTCGGCTGTTTACTGATATTTAGAGTTCTACTTCATCTTGGCTCAGATCAATAGTTTCACGATGCCAAGTCTTTATGGGTGAAGTCCAATGTTTTGTGGAGTTGTTGCTTTGTTGTCGCTTTGGGTTCAGACGGAGGATTGCGCTCTTCCTCCTTGCTTGCGTGATGCTTGTCAGTGCGGTGCTGCTGCTTCCTCAGCTCGCCTTCGGCTGCCTTTTGCCAATTCATAGGGAGAGGGTGTTTTACTCATTCTGGCCCAAGAGTTCAGATGCTTGACATTCATGGCTGCTCCTCAGCCTCGTCAGACTACTGGCACACAGCTTTGGCTCGACAGACTGGGTCTCCACTCTCAGGTTCACAAAAGAGAAGAGTTTGTCAAATTCGGCTCTCCGTGGTAAAGCAGCTCGTAATTTCTTGGGTCTTCAGAGACCGGGTTTCAGAAGATCATTTTGCATTTTTGCCCCTCCCTGAGAGTATCCCTAAACTTCTCTTAACTTGCCATTCTCTCCTCTCTTTGCTTCTTCTCACTTACTTTGAGGGGTGGGGTGCATAAAGGAAAGTTGAACCTTCTGTTTGAATTAAAGTCACTTCCATTTACCAAATCAGTGTCTTCTGATAGGCGAGTTCTCCTGTCCATCCTAGTTGTTATCCCTTGAATTATAGCTCCTTGTTCTTGCTTGATTTCATTTTGTGCATTCCAACTCGAGACGTCTGCAGTGGGGCCCCCTTGAGAGATATTAGGTCACCTCTGATTTGTTATCAGATGAGCTCCAAGCAGATTCTCGTAGAATTTGGAGTTTAGTCACTTAGTCCTAAATGCAAGTGGGGGCTTTGTGCAGCTGGGTGCCTGCATTCCTGTGTAATCTGTTTTCTTAGCAGGCCTGATGTGCCACAAACACCTAACACAATGGGCAATGCCCACTCTGTCCTAAGCAAGTCTATTATGCAGTTTAACCAGATCAAGGCTAAAGGTAGAGCTCACTCAACTCAAGTCTAAGGCTCGATATAACAAGTCTAATATAGGGCGAACCTGGGTCAAGTCTAATTGTGGAGCTAAACCATCTCAGTTCTAAGCCAAATCAAAATCATGACACCAGCGAACTATGGTGCCTATAAAAATCTGTCAAATCCTTGGAGGGTCTCACATTTTATTGTTCTACAACAGTGGGAGACAATGTTGGTCCTTGAGTGGCTGTAGGTGTTTGTTTCCAACCCAGTAGGTTAATTGGAAAAAAGTCCTTATAAATAACAGATTTCATTTCAGGGCTAGTAAGGTAGGGACATTATGATCAACAACATCAACATTTATTTTTATAGCATGTTTTCTTACAAACGATGTAGCTTTACAAGATGAAGAAATAAAAAATATAAAAAAAAGACAGTACTAATTAACATAGAATAAAGTAAGGTCTGACGGCCAGTGAGGACAGAAAAAACAAAACAAAAAAAACCCCAGATGGCTGGATAAAGAAACAAAATCTGCAGGGGTTCCAAGGATATGAGACCACCCAGCCCCCCTAACATAAATGATCTCAATCAGTCCTCATGGCTTTCAGGCTTCACTTGGAAGAATTAGATGCTGATGGTCATGTTGACCTCTGGCCTTCAATCCATCAATGTAAGGACATCACAGTGCTTTGATCAGGTGGTGGGAGTGCAGATCAACACCACAGAAAAAATGGAAAAAGAACAGCAGAGAAAGTAGGGGTTAGTACGAATTGTGAAGCCACAGGAGAAAATGATAATTAAATGCATATACAGAATATCAGGGTTACACTAAAATGAAGCTCTGAAAAAGCCATGTTAAAGTAATAAGTTTTTAGCAGTTGTTTAAAGTGCTCCACTGTATCAGCCCGGTAAATTTCTATCGGTCTGCTATTCCAGATTTAAGGTTCAGAACAGCAGAAGGCCGCCTCACCACTTCTTTTAAGTTTAGCTCTTGGAATTCTAAGCAGACCCTCATTTGAAGATCTAAGGTTACGATTTGGAGTGTCAGGTGAGAGGCATTCTGAGATATAAGATGGAGCAGATTATTGAAGGCTTTGTAAACCATCAGCAGTATTTTAAATTCAATTCTAAATGGCACAGGTAACCAATGTAGTGACGTCAAGACTTGTGTGATGTGCTCAGATTTTCTTTTCCTAGTTAAGATTCAAGCAGCTCCATTCTGCACTCGTTGTAATCGATTGGTGACTTTTTTGGGTGGTCCTGAGAGGAGTGTGTTACAGTAATCTAGTCGACTGAAAACAAAAGTGTGAACTCACTTTTTAGCATCTTGCAAAGTTATATTTCTTAAGTGAAAAAATGCTGTGCTAGTGATATGATTAATATGTGATTTCAAATTTAGGTCAGAGTCATCCTCTAAATTCTTTACCTCCGTCTTGACTTTTAAGCCTAAGGGATCAGGTTTATTTCTAATAATCTCATTATATACGTTTTTCCCAATCACTAAGATTTCTGATTTCTGCTTATTTAATTGGGGAAAACTGTGGTGGGCTGGCGCCCTGCCCGGGGTTTGTTTCCTGCCTTGCACCCTGTGTTGGCTGGGATTGGCTCCAGCAGATCCCCATGACCCTGTAGTTAGGATATAGTGGGTTGGATAATAGATGGATGGATAGTTGGGGAAAATGACAACTCACCCATTCAGAGTTACAAGTAAGACATTGGGGTCAGTGAATCAAGAGAGTTGGGGTCATCAGGCGCTAATACAGTTGTGTGTCATCAGCACAGCTGTGGTAGCTCACGTTATGCCTTGAGATAATGTGACCTCATGGAAGCATGGAGATCGAAAACAGCAGTGGACGCCAGGGAGATGCTTGTGGAACACCATATAGAATATCAGGGGTCTTTGAAGTATAATCACCACAGCTAACAAAGAATTTTCTGACTGTTAAGTAGGACTCAAACCAATTTAAGACTCTGCCAGAGAGGCCCATTCACTGCCTAAGGCGATTTATAAGAATATTGTGATCAATGGTATCAAATGCGGCACTCAGATCGAAGAGGATGAGAACAGATAGACGACCTCTGTCTGCATTTACCCGCAAGTCATTTACTACTTTAACGAGTGCAGTTTCTGTACTGTGATTTGTTCTAAAACCCAACTGAAACTTGTCAAGGACAGAATGTTTATTGAAATGGTCATTTAGCTGCATAATGAAGTCCTTTTCTAGGATTTTACTTAAGTAAGGCAGGTTAGAAATTAGTCTAAAATTTTCAAAAACGGAGGAGTCAAGATTATTTTTCTTGAGCAGGGATTTAACAACAGCAGTCTGGGAAGACCCTCATATCTAATGATGAAGTATATAATGCACTGGTGAGACCACATCTGGAGTCCTGTGTGCAGTTCTGGTCACCACAATCCAAGAAAGACATAGCGCCACTTGAAATTTTGCTGAGGAGAGCAACCAAGTGCATCGTGGGACTTGTGACAGACTCAGAGAATTAAACCTTTTGAGTCTCAAGCTGAGGGGACTGTGTGGGGGACCTCATCCAGGTCTTCAGAATCGTCAGTGGCATTGATGAAGGAGATCCAGCAACATTCCTTCGACTTAACGGTGAATCACCAGTGGAGATTAAGAGGAAGTGCATTTAGGCCTGAAGGCAGGAAGCTCTTCTTAATGCAAAGAGTTGTCAGAACCTGGAACAAACTAATGAGCCATGGAGTTGAAGCAGAAATCATGACAACCTTTAAGAAGAATCAGGATGAGATATCAAGGACAGCTTAGCTATTAGCTGAAAAAACAGGCTTGATGGACTGAATAGTCTCGTCTCCTTAGTCAAATTTCTTATTTCTTAAGAGTTTCAACTCCATCACGCCAGCTTCTTCTCATATTAAGAACACTGAATGTCTGCTCTTGAAGACTAAAATAGTCAGTTAAGGGTAGGAAATGTTAGTGAGATGACTAAATTGAATCATTAAAATGTGTCTCGAACAGTAAGTGTTTCATCAGCAATTATTGACTTCTCATTAAGAATGTGACCTGTAGGGGATGTTGCAGCACCTCACACCACAGACATAAGCCCCAGGTTCTATCCTGCTGAGATCAGCTGATGGAAGACAGTGGGAACATAAAATAACTTTCAGTTGTTTGTTGTGAAAATGCACTAGAAATCTATAGCAAAAATACAAATATGAACTTTTAAAAGCACTTTCTTATGTACAAATAGCTGTACATGTACAGTGGGTATAGAAAAGAATCCCCCCTTCAAAATATTCCCATTTTTTTGCTTTACAACCTTAAATGAAGACACACAAACCAATATTTTTTCCAGCTTTATTTACTCAATGCAATCTCTAACATCCAAGTGAAAGAAATCACAGCTACATTTCAGAAGAATTATAAAAAATAAAAAGCAAGAAATACTGAGATGAATAAAGGAATACCCCCCCCACCCACCCCCCCAAAACACAATCCGGTGTCAGTGCCCACCATTTCCATTGCGGTTACTGGCTTCCTTCCACCGGTGATCAGTTATAATCCGTATGATTAGTGAAGCTGTTCCTGGTCCATTCGTTTCCTTGCTTGGTAGTGCAACTGACAGCAAACAACTGACTAGGGGTGGCAGGCCACTTTCAGAAGATCTCAGGGATAGAGTTGTGGACAGACATAAGGCAGGAGATGGAGACAAAAACATCTCAAAGTCTTTATCAATCCCAAGGAGTTCAGTAAAGTCTATAATAAAGAAGTGTTTGGTACTACTAGGACCCTCCCTGGATCTGGCAATCCCTCCAAACTGGATGGAAGAGCAAGGAGGAAACTGTTAAGAGAGCCCAATGGCCACTTTGAAGGAGTTACAGGATTTTATGGCAAAGAGTGGTCATTGTGTACAGGTGACACCAATTTCACAAGAGCTCCACAATTGTGGCTTGTTCAGGAAGGGCCGCAAGGAAAAAGCCACTTCTCAAGAAAGGCCACATTAAGGCTCGTTTGAGCTTTGCCAGAATGCACCTTGAAGATTCTGATGCCAAACTGAAAAAGGTCTTATGGTCAGATGAGAACAAAATCAGACTATTTGACCTCAATACCAAACCGGTACACCAATGCAGCTCACAGTCCTCAATACACCATACCTACAGTAATGCATCCTGTTGTGGGGGGCTAGGGGCTTTTCTTAGGGTAGAAGGAAAAATAGATGGGGCAAAATACCGTCAAATTCTTGAGGAAAACCTGCTACCCTCTGGCAGAAAGTTGAAGATGGGCAGAATGTTCACCTTTCAACACGACAACGACCTGAAGCACACAGCAACATTGGCTGAAGGAGAAAAAAGGGAATGTCCTTGTGTGGCCAGTCAGAGCCCAGACCTAAATCACAGTGAAAATCTGTGGAAAGATCTGAAGATTGCAGACCACCAACGCTCACCATCCAATTTGACCAAACTTGAACAGTTCTGTAAAGAATTGGGGGGGGCAAATATTGAGTGGGCTCAATCTAGATGGGCAAAGCTGATAGAGAAGAATCCCAACAGACTCAAGGCTGTCATTAAAGCAAAAGGGGATCAACAAAGTGACATTGACATTGGCGGAGTGATCCTTTATTAATCTCAGGATTTCTTGTTTTTTATTTTTTATCATTTTTCTGAACTGTAGCTGTGATATCTTTCACTTGGATGTTATAGATTGCATTGAGAAGTAAAGCTGGAAAAAATATTGGTTTGTGTGTTTTCATTTAAGGCTGTAAACTGTACATGTTTTCTATAGGAGCCGAGTTCTTTTGAGGCAATCTTTGCTGGACTTACCAACAAAGTGGACTTGTGAACACACTCTCAGAGCGAAACTCATTTGTATGTAGGGGACTTACTGTATTGTCAGTAAGTTTAGGTTGACGAGCACAAAATGGCAAATATATCCATTTCATATGAAATCCACGACACTATGAAGTGTGCAGAAAATCGGGGGCTCTGAACAGTTGGTGAATCTGCTGCGTGAGCCTCATCAAAACTTAGACCCTGATAACCTGACTCAGGGTTTGAATGTTCTCCCGGTGTCCACATGAGATTCCGCTCGGTGCTTTTTCCAAAGACATATGACTTAGATGGGGGCTAAATTGGCCCTTGGTGTGTGTTGTGTGTGTGTGTTCAGCCTCTGATGGGCTGCTGCCTTATCCAGGTTTTGTTCCTCCTGAAAGACTTGGACTTCCCTGTGACCCTGCTCTGGATGAGTAGGTTTAGAAGAATGATAGATGGAGGGATGCACTTAAGAATATCTCTCTCAAAATAAGCATGTTGGTAAACCTTTTCAATCACAATTATTGATGACCTAACTCACCATCAATATCGATCTTAGTTCAAATCCAGCTGTACAGATGAGTTGAACCAGCCCATCCGTCTCCCTTAACGAAATGAGCTCTAGAAGACTAGATGATCTACCATACAGGCAGCACATAATATGCCAGTCAAGACAACTCAAGGCTAAAATATCAGCGTAACTTAATACGTAGAAATGGCTCCAGTCTTTATATTTGTTAGCCAGAGATCTTGTTGGCCCACCATAATAAGAGGGGTGCTTCACAGGCACGTTGAGCATGAAAGGTTAAGTTCAGCAGGACCTTACTGTACAAGAGAAGAGGAGCCCCACAAAGCCATACGCTTGATTCTTAGTATTGACGTCAATGTGCCTCTGCTCTGCTCTGCTTGTCACAGGTGTGTGTCACAAACCGTTCTGTGACTTTACCTGACAGCATTTGTAAGTTAACTGTGTGATTTTAGGTTTATCTGTTTAGCCAGGATAAATAAGAGTGATGGTAAGAAGACCTGTATGATGATGTTGTTGTTGTTGTTCTTATTATTATTATTATTTATTTTTAATTTTTTTTTTATTAATGAGAGCGGTAGCTGAGGGTGTGCGTAAGGCAGGGTCAAGCACAGATAAAACATGTCATGGGGAGTAAGTAGTTTGCCAGGTTGTCTTGTCTCCCTGTCCTTCTATCCTATTGGCCTGTTGACTGGGTAAGGGTCTTCGGTCCATCCCTGCTAGGAAGTCAATGTGCCCACCTGCACATTGGCATGCTTTATCAATCTTCTGACAAGGGAAGGGAACATCTTTCCCTTCTTTGTGCCCACTCAGTGCATGGCCTCCTGGCCAGTTAAGGGATCAGAACCCATCCTGACAGGGTTACCCAAGCATGCAACACAAAATGGGAAGACGTACCCACAAACCACTGCTCTGTTACCCATGTTACTGAATCGGTGACTCAGGTCAGGTCAGGTTGGGGAGCGTGCACTGGTAGTGGGTATTGCCGCCCCCACCACCACAATAAAAAGGCTCAGGATCCCAGTTGGAATCAGTTGCTCCTGTTCATCATTTTTGAAGTAGTTATTTCAGACTCCAATATTCATTTAATCTTTAGGGATTTCCTTAGTATGATATTCCCAACCCTGCTTAATGCGGGTCAGAATCATGGAGACATGGAGCAATGAGAGCAAATCTGTGCATCCATCCAACGCATGGCCCACCTACATGGGGCCAATTTAGGATTACCAATTTACCTAAATTGCACATTTTTGTGGAAATGGGAGGAAAAGCAAAGATGCGAAATATGGGTGTCCCAGGATATCCTTTTTATAAACTCTATGAACCCTTCCACACCTTAATATTATAAATATTGTCGCTCTAAAGATTCGTTTGAAAAAAGTTTTAGAGTTTAAGAGAAAATTATTATAGCAGAGTACAGGAAAACTGTAAAAAAGCACAGGCAGGACCAGAAGGCAGTGGTCTACAGGTACTGGTGATGGGGTGAGTTGTGGCAGCAACCCGCCAGCAAAGAAGGAGAACGCATCCTCTAAATCTAAGAGACTCTGAGAAAGAGGGCAGAGAGGTTCATAGGAGATGAATGAATCAGAACCCCCTAACGTTAATGATGGTAAATAGTGAGAAGGCAATTTCTCCTTCTGATGGTACTCAGACTGGGATCATCTTGCTCCCAGCTTTGTAGTTCTGTTTTTACTGTCTCCTGGGGTCCATAAAAGACAGGAACGTGAAGTCATTAGCATTGTTAGGTATGTTGTTGCATTTTATTGCTGCTCAATTAACAAGCCCGTCATCATGATGAACCTGTCATAGTGCTACTGACAGGACTTCAAATACCAGCAGTCAGTGTTAGTGTGTGGAGACCAAAAAGAGGAGACCTTGATTGCTGCAGGATTAGAAGGGAGTCAGCATTCAGAGGGCACAAATCTGAGCGGAGCCGTTGTGGTCTGTCATACACGGCATCTAATTATGGATGTGTCATGAAATGTACCCGTCATTGTGTGTTGCTGTTCAGAAGTACAAGGTGGCATGGATTCTGTTTACTGAGCGCGCAACCCTAACCCTATCGCATACCTTTGTAAAGTATTCAGAGCCTTTTATGTTGTGCGCATTTTATCTTGCAGTGTTATGCTAAAATCATTTCAATTCATTACAAACAAAACTCATTAGTACAGAATTCCAAAGAGAAGATGGAATTTTAGAACTTTTTACAAAGTTATGAAAAACCTTCTTCTTTCAGCTGCTCTGATTTAGAGTTCACCACAGCAGATCATTCATCTCCATCTCTCCCCGTCTTTTACATCATTTTCTGACACAACAACTGGCTCCATGTCCTCCCTCACCACATTCATAAACCTCCTCTTTGGCCTTCCTCTTTTCCTTTTAGCTGGCGGTTCCATCCTTAACATTCTTTTCCCGATGTACCCCTCATCTCTCCTCTGCACATACTCAAACCATCTCAATCTCGCTGCTCTGACTTGATCACCATATTGTCATACCTGTGTTGTCCCTCCAATATCCTCATTCCTACTTGTGTCAACCCTCCAAGTGAAAATTGCACCACCTCTAGCTCTGCCTCCTGTCTCTTCATTGGTACCACCATCTCCAAACCATGCAACATGACTGGTCTCATTGCCCTTTTACAGACCTTCCCTTTCACTCTTGCAGGTCCTTGTCTATCATAAATCACTCCTGACACTCTTCTCCAGCCAGTCTACCCTGCCAACTCTCTCTTCTTCACTTCTCTGCCACACTCTCTTCATTGCTTTGGACTGCCGAACCCAAGTATTTAAATTTGTCGACCTTCACTCCCTCTGCTGCTTGCAGTCACACCCTTCCTCCACCATCCCCCTCTTTCTCAAACACGGACTCCATCTTACTTCTACTGACTCTCATTCCCCTTCTTTCCGGTGTGTACCTCCACCTCTCCATGTTTGTTTCGACTTGCTGTCTACTCTCTCTGCAGATCACAGTATCTTCTGTGAACATCATAGTCCATCTGTCAACCTGTCCATCACCACTACAAACAGGAAAGGGCTCAGAGCCGATCCTTGATGTAATCCTACTGTCACATTGAACCAGGCTGTCACACCTCATGGCAGTCACACTGTCCTCAAACATATCTTGCACCCCCATCACTTTTCTGCTACTCCCAACTCCCTCACACAGCACCATAACTCCTCTCTTGGCACTTGTCCTACACTTTCTCTAAACCCACAAACAAGCAATATAATTCCATCTGACCTTCTGTTTTCCGATAGGGGGCTCTAGCTCCCTGGTTGGAATAAGTTCTTTTTTAATTAGGCATCTTAAGTAACCTGAAACTATATAGATATGATATTAAAAGGCGATACCCCTTCCTTAGTGATACGGCGGTAAGAAATCGCATAAGAGAAAATAACTTAGCTTTCTTTGATGAAGATTTACACAGCATAACAGACGAACAAGCCTTAGCAAGACTATTATCAAAGTGGGATTTTAATGTATACAGTCTGCCATTTTCGTTGCTGCGCTGGAAGGATTTTCAGGATCGGATGACGTTATCTCCCATCCGTCCATCGTCTTCAAAGGTGTGCCGGGCAATGTTCCAAGGCTTTATACTCTTTCTCCATGTGCAGGCCCCCACTTAGGTAAATCATGTCATTCCAAACAAGGCAAAGAAGATCCAATGTCATGCTGTCTCTGACACACAGAAATAGTACAATGCCCATTTTCGTAGTTTTCCCTTTCTTGTCTTCTAATGCTTGCCTAGCAGTTCTAAACGCTGTGCTAAATCTGGCCTGTACATGTAAGTGGATTTATAAAATATGTTTTGTGCAGAGCACACTGACATATTAAACTTATATACTTATTACACCTTCTCTTTACTTCTCCATCAAAACTCTTTCAGCAAACATCACATCTTTAGGACTCTTTCCTGGAGTTAAACCATATTGCCATTCACAGATCGCCACTTCTGTTCTCAGCCTACAATCCATCACTCTTTCCCATATTTGCTGCCTCACAGTAAGAAGATCATAGGTTCGCGTCCCTGGGTCCTCTCTGCTTGGAGAGTGCTTTGAGTAGGGAGAAAAGTGCTATTTAAATGTAAAGAATTATTAGATAGATAGATAGATAGATAGATACTTTATTAATCCCAAGGGGAAATTCACATAATCCAGCAGCAGTATACTGATACAAAGAAACAATATTAAATTAAATAGTAATAAAAATGAAAAAAAAAAAAATGTTAGCATTTACTTCCCCGGGTGGAATTGAAATTATTATTATTTCTTCTTGGCTCGTTAACTATGCACCCCTGTAGTTACTGCGGCTCTGCACATCTCCCTTATTCTTTAAAGCTGGTGCTAATATACAGTAAAACCTGTGCCACGTGAAACATGCGGATGAGAAATCTGTCAAAAATAATAAAGTGAAATATCACACTGACGCAAGCATTCAGACAGTTTGCTTAGTACTTCGTTGATGCAAAGATTTTATGTGACAAGCTTGGCACACCTGGATTTAAGAATTTCCTGTCATTCTTCTCTGCAGGTCCTGAATGGAGACCGTCCAAGAACCGTCATTTTCAGATCTCTTTAGCGATGTTCAATTGGGTTCAAGTCTAGGCTCCAATTGAGAATATTCATAGAGTTGTCCCTAAGCCATTCTTATGTGGCCTTTGCTTTGTGCTTAGGATCTTTGTGCTTCCTCACAGGTGGCGCAGTGGCAGTGCTGCTGCTTTGCAGTAAGAAGACTGTGGAAGATTGTGGATTCACTTCCCGGTTCCTCCCTGTGTGGATAGTGCTTTGAGTACTGAGAAAAGCACTATATAAATTTAATGAATTATTATTATTATTATTATTTGTCCTGTTGGAAAGTGATCCTTCAGCCAAGTGCAAAATCCAGAGTTTGCTTTTATTAATTATATCCCTGAATCTTGCTCTTTTCAGCTTTCCTTCAACCCTGACAGTAACATGTTTCACCGTTAGAATGGTATTGCACAGGTGGTACATTCTTGACTTGGCTTAGAATTGAGGCCAAACAGTTCCAGCTTGGTTTCATCAGACCAGAGAATCTTGCTTCTCATGGTCAGAGAGTCCTTTAGGTGCCTTTATGCAAACTCCAACTGGGCTTTCACGTGTTGTTGGGCCTCCCTGCCATAAAGCCCATTACAGCAAACTGTTACAGTGACGATTGTCCTTCTGGACGTTTCTCCACACAGGTTCCTTGGAGCTCAGCCATAGTGACCACCAGGTTCTTGGTCAGCTCTCTCACTAAGGCCCTTCTACCTCAATTTGTCAGTTTGGCTGGGCAGCCATCTCCTAGAAGAGTCACAGTTGTTCAGAACTTCTTCCATTTAAGAATCATGAAGGCCACTGCACTCAATGCTGCAGATATTTCTTGTAGCCTTCCCATAGGTAAGGCTGAACAATTGTTTTGGTTATATTTGGCCATTAGAAAATCCCGTTTTATATTCTTTACTTTAGCTATGCCAGGCAAAGCTAGAAAAGCTATCTGCTCGTGAGCCTCCAAACAACGTTTTGGCTAAACGTATTTAGTCACTATGTAGATTGTTGTTAGCTGTTAACATTTCTCAAACTTGATGATTTTTTTTTCTCAAGGAGCACATTCAGGAAACACAGCTTGAAATTGACAACCATCATTTGATGCACATGTCTTTAGTTGTGTGTCTTCCACAAACTAAGGCTGCACCATATTGCCAAACTGAATACAGTAATCCCTCCTCGATCGCGGGGGTTGCGTTCCAGACCCCCCCGCGATAGGTGAAAATCCGCGAAGTAGAAACCATATGTTTGTATGGTTATTTTTATATATTTTAAGCCCTTATAAACTCTCCCACACTGTTTATAAATATTACCCGCAGTTATATAGCATAATCCCTTTGTATTCTCTTAGATATTAGGTAAGATTCATTGAAATTATGTATATAAACACACTCTTTATATACAGTAAAACCTAAATATTATTTTAAAGATATTGAGTGTCTCCGATATCACATATGTTACAGCCATTACGATAGACAGGCCACCAGCAATAAATACGTACATTGCAAGAAAAATAGTATACAGTAAATGTGTGTACAGTGACACTAAACGTACGTACATGTACTAAGCACTGTAAGAAGAAAATTAATTATGGTTACTCACCAACAATGACACGATGACTTGTCCGATAACAATGAGTTTAATTTTACTGCACAACAAAGGAGAGCGTTACAGCCCTTGTAAAGGAGCCACTTCAGGCGATTGTGTAGCACTGCCGTTGTTCTTCTTCTGGCAGTCTTCAATCCAAATCCCTAAAGCAGATTCCATCCAGACTACTGCCTTATTACATCCACTTACAACTCGTTTTGCACCCTGGTTAAAAGGACACTGCAGCCGTAGATCTTATATTCCTTTCCTACTTTTTAAATAAAAAGAATCGTAGCCTTCAACAAATCCAAAACGTTTACCTTTTCGGCAATCGTTAACATCTTCTTCTTGCGCTTGGGCACGGCCCCTGAAGCAGTAGCAGATTGTTTTGGAGCCATAATGAAGGGCTTGACTATGCACAAAGATAAACACAAAAGAGCACAACTCTTTACACAGCGAAACACGTTGATGCTGAATGAGCGAGACGAGACTTCCTGGTTAACACTGCATTCAGCACGCAGGAGCTCAACTGCGTGCTCTGATTGGTTAGCTTCTCAGTCAGGAGAACTTAACTGCGTGCTCTGATTGGTTAGCTACTCAGCCATCCGCCAATAGCGTCCCTTGTATGAAATCAACTGGGCAAACCAACTGAGGAAGCATATACAGGAAGTAAAAAGACACATTGTCCGCAGAACCCGCGAAGCAGCGAAAAATCCGCGTTATATATTTAGTTATGCTTTCATATAAAATCCGCGATAGAGTGAAGCCGCGAAAGTCGAAGCGCGATATAGCGAGGGATTACTGTACTCTCAAATTACAGGATCTGAGTGAGCGAGAGGAGTGTCAGTCTGTAGGAGATCAGTGAGGTTGTGGAGAGCTTTAAATGTTCAGAGCGGTATTGTGTGTTGTATTCTGTAGTTAACAGGGAGCCAGTGTCGTTGAGAGAGAGTAGGTGTAATATGTTCAGTGGATTTAGAACAGCAGGTTATTATCCAGGCAGCAGAATTTTGAAGAAGTTGTAAGCGATGGATACGTTTTTGTGGGATGCCAGATAGAATAGCATTACAGTAATCTATACGTGAGGTGACTCGGGCATTAACCGATACTTCAGTACTGTGCTGCGTAAGAACAGGGCGAAGACTAGAAATGTTTCGGAGATGGAAGAAGGCAGTCCGAGAAATGTTACTTATATGGGAGGAATTATTTAATAATAATAATAATAATAATAATAATAATTATTATTATTATTATTATTATTATTATTATTTAATAATTGACATTATTAGTGTATAAATGGATATAAATAATTGCATGTAAACGATTCGCCAAAATCTGTTGTATGTAAACGATACTGTTTTAAACATTGTTTTTTCATCAGAAAATACGGTTTCCACGTCTACCTGTATTAGTTTAAATGGCACTTTTGCCACTCACAATAAGGGTGACGTGCTGACGTATCGTGTCGACTGGGAAACACAGTGAATGCGGCGTCTATCTATATATGTCTATGTCAGTTTACTGTCTCCATGTGACAGAAAGCCACTATGCAGATTTTCCGGGATCGATGTGCCTGCTTCAATATTTGATGAATGGATCGATGTGGTGAAGTAAAATGCCAACATACAGATGCATTCGTGGTGCTTTTATATTCAATCGTTGCATATTCCTCATCGTAATGACACAACACATTTTAAAAGTCTTACATAACATCATCTGTGTCGTCTTTTTTTTGTACTTCACAACAGAATCAGAATGTATGGCGGCGTATTTGAGCCACAGAGAAAAAAAATAAAGGACGTGGTGAAAACGTGTATTTTGTGATTAAAGTGGATATTTTGGCTTTAATCTCGAAATGTCCACTTTATCTTCGTAGTTTACTTTATCATTAAAGCAGACCGTTGTAAAAGTAAAACCGACCCCATTGTTAATCACTTTGTGCTTCTGGGGTTTCCTCCTGATTTGACAGCAGCAATCGCCACACAGAACACATTACATTTCTGATATTCCAACTCTCTGCACATTTAGAATCTCTTAGATTTAAACTTGATATCACTTTCATAATAACATTTTTTTTAAATCTCTACATTTGACAGATAAGTCATTAACTTCATTTAAAT
The DNA here is from genome assembly GCA_026402145.1 of Polypterus bichir lapradei. Classification (NCBI taxonomy): domain Eukaryota; kingdom Metazoa; phylum Chordata; class Cladistia; order Polypteriformes; family Polypteridae; genus Polypterus; species Polypterus bichir. The sequence goes on from JANRMT010062857.1 coordinate 39,057,460, forward strand.
AATTCATCCATCAATCCATTCTCTTCTGCTTATCTGGGGTCGGGTCGCAGGGGCAGCAGCTTGAGCAGAGATACCCAGACTTCCCTCTCCCCGGCCACTTCTTCCAGCTCTTCCGGGAGAATCAAAAGGCGTTCCCAGGCCAGACAGGAGACATAGTCTCTCCAGCGTGTCCTGGGTCTTCCCCGGGGCCTCCCCCGGTTGGACGTGCCCGGAACACCTCACCAGGGAGGCGTCCAGGAGGCATCCTGATCAGATGCCCGAGCCACCTCATCTGACTCCTTTCGATGCGGAGGAGTAGCGGCTCTACTCTGAGACCCTCCCGGATGACTGAGCTTCTCACCCTGTCTTTAAGGGAAAGCCCAGACACCCTGCGGAGGAAACTCATTTCAGCCGCTTGTATTCGCGATCTCATTCTTTCGGTCACTACCCATAGCTCGTGACCATAGGTGAGGGTAGGAACGTAGATTGACCAGTAAATTGAGAGCTTTGCCTTATGGCTCAGCTCTTTTTTCACCACGACAGACCGATGCAGAGCCTGCATCACTGCGAATGCCGCACCGATCCGCCTGTCGATCTCACGGTCCATTCTTCCCTCACTCGTGAACAAGACCCCGAGATACTTGAACTCCTCCACTTGGGGCAGGATCTCTCCCCCAACTCTGAGAGGGCACTCCACCCTTTTCCGGCTGAGGACCATGGTCTCGGATTTGGAGGTGCTGATTCTCATCCCAGCCGCTTCACACTCAGCTGCGAATCGATCCAGAGCTGAAGGTCACGGCCTGATGAGGCAAACAGGACAACATCATCTGCAAAAAGCAGTGACCCAATCCTGAGTCCACCAAACCGGACCCCTTCAACACCCTGGCTGCACCTAGAAATTCTGTCCATAAAAGTTATGAACAGAATCGGTGACAAAGGGCAGCCCTGGCGGAGTCCAACTTTCACTTGAAACGGCTCGACTTACTGCCGGCAATGCGGACCAAGCTCTGGCACCGGTTGTACAGGGACCGAACAGCTCTTATCAGGGGGTCCGGTACCCCATACTCCCGGAGCACCCCCGACAGGATTCCACGAGGGACACGGTCAAACGCCTTTTCCAAGTCCACAAAACTCATGTAGACTGGTTAGGCAAACTCCCATGCACCCTCCAGGATTCTGCTAAGGGTGTAGAGCTGGTCCACTGTTCCGCGACCAGGACAAAAACCACACTGTTCCTCCTGAATCCGAGGTTCGACTATCCGACGGACCCTCCTCTCCAGAACCCCTGAATAGACTTTTCCAGGGAGACTGAGGAGTGTAATCCCTCTGTAGTTGGAACACACCCTCCCGTCCCCCTTTTTAAAGAGGGGGACCACCACCCCAGTCTGCCAATCCAGAGGCACTGTCCCCAATGTCCAATGTCAACCAAGACAGTCCTGCAACATCCAGAGCCTTGAGGAACTCCGGGCGTATCTCATCCACCCCCGGGGCCCTGCCACCAAGGAGATTTTTGACCACATCTGTGACCTCAGTCCCAGAGATGGGAGAGCCCATCTCAGAGTCCCCAGGCTCTGCTTCCTCATTGGAAGGCATGTTAGTGGGATTGAGGAGGTCTTCGAAGTACTCCCCCCACCGAGCCACAACGTCCCAAGTCGAGGTCAGCAGCGCACCATCCCCACCATATACGTTGACACTGCACTGCTTCCCCATCCTGAGACGCCGGACGGTGGAGCAGAATCTCCTCGAAGCCGTCCGAAAGTAGTTCTCCATGGCCTCTTCAAACTCCTCCCATGCCTGAGTTTTTGCCTCAGCAACTACCGAAGCCGCATTCCACTTGGCCTGTCGGTACCTATCAGCTGCCTCCAGAGACCCACAGGACAACAAGGTCCTATAGGACTCCTTCTTCAGCTTGACGGCATCCCTCACCGCCGGTGTCCGCCAATGGGTTTGAGGATTGCTGCCACGACAGGCACTGACCACCTTACAGCCACAGCTCCGGTCAGCCGCCTCAACAATAGAGGCACGGAACATGGCCCATTTGGACTCAATGTCCCCCACCTCCCTCGGGATGTGGTCGAAGTTCTGCCGAAGGTAGTAGTTGAAGCTACTTCTGACAGGGGATTCTGCCAGCCGTTCCCAGCAGACCCTCACAACACGTTTGGGCCTATCAGGCCTGACCGGCATCCTCCCCCACCATCGAAGCCAACTCACAACCAAGTGGTGATCAGTTGACAGCTCCGCCCCTCTCTTCACCTGAGTGTCCAAGACATGTGGCCGTAAGTCCGATGACACGACCACAAAGTCGATCATCGAACTGAGGCCTAGGGTGTCCTGGTGCCAAGTGCACATATGAACACCCTTATGCTTGAACATGGTGTTCGTTATGGACAATCCGTGACGAGCACAGAAGTCCAATAACAAAACAATGCACAGGCTCCAAGTCGGGGGGCAATAAGTATGCCCACACCTGCTCAGCGCCTCTCACCGGGGGCAACTCCAGAGTGGTAGAGAGTTCAGCCCCTCTCAAACAGATTGGTTCCAGAGTCCAAGCTGTGTGTCGAGGCGAGTCCGACTATATCTAGCTGGAACTTCTCGACCTTGCGCACTAGTTCAGGTTCCTTCCCCTTCAGAGAGGTGACATTCCACGTTCCAAGAACCAGTTTCTGTAGCCGAGGATCAGACCGCCAAGGTCCCCGCCTTCAGCCACCACCCAACTCACACTGCACCCAACCTCCTTGGCCCCTCCCATAGATGGTGAGCCCGTGGGAATTAAATAATTCATACCATTAATAATTACACATGTGTGGGCGTCACGGTGGCGCTGCTGCCTTGCAGTAGGGAGTCACATCCCTGGTGTTCCCTGCCTGGTGTTTGCATGTTTTCCTGATGGGTTTCCTCAGTGGGCTCCAGTTTCCTTCCAAAGACGTGAAGGTTTGTGGATTTAGTAACACTAAAGTGACGCCAGTGTGTATGTGTGAGCTGATACCCCGTCCAGGAATTTTGATTCTGTCTCGTGCCTGATGCTTGCTGGAATGGGCGCATCCCTGGATTGATAGATGGAATCATTAAACATCCTTTTCAGAGATATTGCGGTAAGGTGTCATTGGAATTTAACGGGTGTTACAGGCAATTCACAACACTGCAAAGCTGAACCTGTTCTCACCGTGATGATATCTCGCACTGCCACCTGGTGGATTCTTCCAGATTTACATAAAGTACAAGCGCGAGTATAAACAGTACAACGCTTGCATAGCAGAAGCATTCGCAGGAATATGCGTCTTGTCGTGTGAAGTACAAATCTGGCCTTAATTTTTGAGGATGTGCTCAGAGGACGCGTCAAGTGAATGCACGGCAGCCATGATGCGTGCGCGTCCGCATTCTAAGCGTGAAGTATAAACGAGCCCTAAGATAGATTTGCACAGAGCACAGTGACATATTAAACTTATGCTTACAGGGCACAATACTGTATATTCTACAGTTCCAGAGTAAGACTTCAGTGGGGGTGCTGCCTGGACCCCCCCATATCACTGTTGGTTATTTCACACAATGAGGAAAACCAAACTAATCAGAGAAAAACTCCACACACACACACGCACATTCAAACTCCATACGGACAGTTACCTGGTAGTATGGTGACCGCACTACTCTCCACATCACTTGGGGGGCTTTCAGTTATGTTTTAATTGTTATTATCTGAGGAACTCAACAAGCAGCATATGAGTCTTATGGCTGATGCACCGTGACCTTAAAGCTAAATGCTAACATTAAGAGCTGGCAGCATTACAGTACAATAAGCCTCACAGAGAATTCTGGGAAGACCAAGTTAGAGGAATATTTAGGATTGTCTTCATAGCCCACCTTCAGTAGGAGGCCTGGTATTAGCAAAATTAACACCAGCGTGAGCAGCCGTGGATGCTGCTGCTTCTTCTTCTTCTTCTATTGTCCCTTCTTGCTGGTTTTGCCGGCTTTGGCCGTGTGATGCATTTTCCTTCCTGCCTGTTTGTCAATGTCGTGTATCATGACGGTAATCCAACCAATGCCTGTTTGTGCCGGCCCAGGCCCCTCCTGTCCACGGGACGTTCAGGCAACGGCACTCTCCCTGAGCACCATCCACCTGACATGGAGGCCCCCCATTGACTCCAACGGCGGCATTGTCAAGTACATCATTGAATACCGGCAGGCGGAATCGTTCAGTCTGCTCCAGTGGCTGGACACTGACGACGGGAACAAAACCAGCAAGGATGTGACAGGACTGAACAGCAGCACACACTACCAGTTCCGCGTCCGAGCCCACTCCAAGGTGCCTGGAGAGTGGAGTGCCCCAGTCTGGGCTTCGACGATGGGCGACGGTGGGTGTCTGCTTTAGCTCAGCCTCTTATGTGTGTGGGTGTGTGTGTGTGTGAGCGTGTGCATGTGTTCTTTTTTATTTTCTTTATTTCCCACACACTTCCTTTAGATTTGGGGAATTCGTCTAAAATAACATCAAGTGGAGTTTTGAAGGTCCCTAAAGTCCTACTGTCCACCACACTACCTGGTCACATATTCCATGTGTCTGTGTGAAGAAAACCTTCCTAAATTTCCCCTTCACAAGTTTCCAACTGTGTCCCTGTGTTCTTGATGAACTCCTTTTGAAGTCACACTCTTGATCCACTGCACAAACAAACAATGGTGTCACCCTTGGGGAATTCACAATGACAGCAGGCCAAAGTGGAGCACCGGCATTAGAACATTGGAACAATCGAGACGAGAACAGGCCATTCAGCCCGACAAAGCTCGCCAGTCCAGTCCACCTATTTCTTCCAAAAAAACATCAAGTCGAGTTTTGAAAGTCCCTAAAGTCATACTGTCTACCACACTCCTTGGTCGCTTGTTCCAAATATCTATCGTTCTTTGTGTTAAGAAAAACTTCCTAATGTTTGTGTGAAATTTCCCCTTAACAAGTTTTCAACTGTGTCCCCGTGTTCATGATGAACTCATTTTAAAGTCACAGTCTCGATCCACTGGACTAATTCCCTTCATTATTTTAGACACTTCAATCATGTCACCTTTTAATCTTCTTTTGCTTAAAGAAAATGACACCTTTTATATAATGACACCTTTTATTTCCTGTAAAGGCTCAGCTCTTTTAATCTTTCCTCATCACACATCCCTTGTAGCCCCAGAATCAGTTTAGTCGCTCTTCTCTGGACTTTCTCCATTGCTGCTATGTCCTTTTTGTAGCTTGGAGACCAAAACTGCACACACAACTCCAGATGAGGCCTCACCAGTGTGTTATAAAGCTTGAGCACAATCTCCTGTGACTTGTACTCCACACATCAAGGCGCTATATAACCTGACATTCCATTTGCCTTCTTAACACAAGAATTACTAGAGCCTATGAAAAAACTCGTAAATCCGGCCCACCTTAAATCCATTTGCACCTCTCTGTCAGCGTCTTTTGTCCTGTAAATGTGCCAATTAAGACAAGCAGCAAGCAGCCTGCTATTCCATCCCCCACCGTCGCAGAACGTTCACTAAGTTCTCCCAGCTCAAGCCTTGTTTGATTATCTGGGAGTGAGTGAACTGCTGGAGTTTTAGAGTGGAAATAATAGATCATTATTTGGAACACATGCATTTCATGTGTGTTCCGTTTCTACAGTAATCTGTGTAAACACATTGTTAAAACAGAAACCTTTTCATATTTTAGTAATAAATGATAAAATGTAGACATAAACTATATATTGTGTGAAGCCTAAAGTCCAAAGATCAAATAAATGTTTTCACAAAAGGCTCAAGGATGATACAACTGCTTCTGTGGTGTAGCGGTAAGATTTGCTGACTTGTAATCAAGGGGGGTTCGATCCCCACGGCCCCTTATATTTGGCATTTTTGGTAGTGAGCTGCTCTTATTGTTAATATTATACAGTACACAAATACATTTGGTTTGAGTCTGTAACAGACGGTGTCATTTATAGTACTGTACTTGTAAAAGTTACCTTTTTTTTCACTTTTATTCTCTCACTCACGATCACGATACATACTACCGTCCTAAGGATGTGACGCTGTTAGTTTTTATTTGAAACTTGGAATAACCGTAGATGTCTGTGGTGTTTTGAGGCAATGGAACTGGACATTCTCTGATCTGGAGGGATAAAAGCTGACACACAAACATTGGTGAATCTGCCTTCTTCGTATCTCACCATCACTTGATTTTTTTTTATTCAGTTTTATTGAGTGTTCCTGCTTACGCAGAATTAGTATGCACCTTATGGTGTATGATGTCAAAAAAACCCCAAAAAAAAACACAGACGTAGGTACAGTGGGATGCAAAAGTTTGGGCAACCTTGTTAATAGTCATTATTTTCCTGTATAAATCGTTGGTTGTTACGATAAAAAATGTCAGTTAAATATATCATATAGGAGACACACACAGTGATATTTGAGAAGTGAAATGAAGTTTATTGGATTTACAGAAAGTGTGCAATAATTGTTCAAACAAAATCAGGCAGGTGCATAAATTTGGGCACCACAAAAAAGAAATGAAATCAATATTTAGTAGATCCGCCTTTTGCAGAAATTACAGACTCTAAACGCTTCCTGTAGGTTCCAATGAGAGTCTGGATTGTGGTTGAAGGTATTTTGGACCATTCCTCTTTACAAAACATCTCTAGTTCATTCAGGTTTGATGGCTTCCGAGCATGGACAGCTCTCTTTAACTCACACCACAGATTTTTAATTATATTCAGGTCTGGGGACTGAGATGGCCATTCCAGAACGTTGTACTTGTTCCTCTGCATGAATGCCTTAGTGGATTTTGAGCAGTGTTTCGGGTCGTTGTCTTGTTGAAAGATCCAGCCCCGGCGCAGCTTCAGCTTTGTCACTGATTCCTGGATATTGGTCTCCAGAATCTGCTGATACTGATTGGAATCCATGCGTCCCTCAACTTTGACAAGATTCCCAGTCCCTGCACTGGCCACACAGCCCCACAGCATGATGGAACCACCACCATATTTTACTGTAGGTAGCAGGTGTTTTTCTTGGAATGCTGTATTCTTTTTCCTCCATGCATAACGCCCCTTGTTATGCCCAAATAACTCAATTTTAGTTTCATCAGTCCACAGCACCTTATTCCAAAATGAAGCTGTCTTGTCCAAATGTGCTTGAGCATACCTCAAGCGGCTCTGTTTGTGCTGTGGGCGGAGAAAAGGCTTCCTCTGCATCACTCTCGCATACAGCATCTCCTTGTGTAAAGTGCGCCGAATGGTTGAACGATGCACAGTGACTCCATCTGCTGCAAGATGATGTTGTAGGTCTTTGGTGCTGCTCTGTGGGTTGACTCTGACTGTTCTCACCATTCGTCGCTTCTGTCTATCCGAAATCTTTCTTGGTCTGCCACTTCGAGCCTTAACTTGAACTGAGCCTGTGGTCTTCCATTTCCTCAATATGTTCCTAACTGTGGAAACAGACAGCTTAAATCTCTGGGACAGCTTTCTGTATCCTTTCCCTAAACCATGATGGTGAACAATCTTTGTCTTCGGGTCATTTGAGAGTTGTTTTGTGACCCCCATGTTGCTACTCTTCAGAGAAAATTAAAGGAGGAGGGAAACTTACAATTGACCCCCTTAAATACTCTTTCTCATTATATGATTCACCTGTGTATGTAGGTCAGGGGTCACTGAGCTTACCAAGCCAATTTGAGTTCCAGTAATTAGTTCTAAAAGTTTTGGAATCAATAAAATGACAACGGTGCCCAAATTTATGCACCTGCCTGATTTTGTTTGAACAATTATTGCACACTTTCTGTAAATCCAATAAACTTCATTTCACTTCTCAAATATCACTGGGTGTGTCTCCTATATGATATATTTAACTGACATTTTTTATCGTAACAACCAACGATTTATACAGGAAAATAAAGACTATTAACAAGGTTGCCCAAACTTTTGCATCCCACTGTATATATAATATTTTGAAGAAATCATTTTATGACCTGAATAGTACCATTTAGAAAACATCATCACACTAATGCAATATTATCTGAAAACGAACAGTGTCAGATTGGGTGTGAATTAACGCTGGCGCTGTTACTTAGAGTCAGATCAGGAGAGGCGGGGCGGGGTTTGTTAGAGCGTAATCGTGATTGAGAGAATAAAACTAAAAAAGCTAACTTTTACAAGTACCATAAATTTATACCCAATGTCCCATATATTTGTCTCTTTTATTTTTTTCTCCGTGCTGCAAGAACCGTCTTTCCTACTGTACATTTGCGACGTGTGTACCTGTTGCAATGCGCACACTTATCTCTGTGCTGTGGTTTCTATTACATTGAAAGGGCACTTGACACTGACTCAGTTTACTTTCCTGGGGAAGCGGCTGTTTTGGAACAGAAGCTTGTCGATGTTGCATCCTCCTTTTCTTTTTCCATCGCCTTTTCTAGTAAGATGCAACGACAAAGTTCCTCTGCAATATGAGCCATGAACACTCTTCTTTTCACAGTGGCCTCCCGTGCATGCCTTGCACAGTACATGTGCGTTGATCCTGCTGCACTGAATATGCTCACACCTTCTGGTGCACGATGTCAATGCAGCCAGGAGAAAAAAAAGAAAGAGACAAATATTTGGGACATTGGGTATACATTTATGGTACTTGTAAAAGTTAGCTTTTTTTAGCTTTAATCTCTCAATCACGATCATGATCTAACAGCCCTGCAACCCCGCCTCTCCTGATCTGACTCCAAGTAACAGCGCCAGCGTAAATTCACACCCAATCTGACGCTATTCGTTTTCAAATAATATTGCATTAGTGCAATTATGTTTTCTGATTGGTACTATTCAGGTCATAAAATGATTTCTTCAAAATATCATATATACCTACGTCTGTGTTTTTTTTTTTTTGTCATCATACACCATAAGATGCATACTAATTCTGTGTGAGCAGGAACACTCAATAGAACTGAATAAAACAAAAATCAAGTGACGGTGATATACGAAGAAGGCAGATTCGCCAGCGTTTGTGTGTCAGCTTTTATCCCTCCAGATCAGAGAATGTCCAGTTCCATTTCCACAAAACACCAATCACATCCATAGTTATTCCCAGTTTCAAATAAAAACTAACAGCGTCACATCCTTAGGGCAGGAGTATGTATCGTGATCGTGAGTGAGAGAATAAAAGTGGAATAAAAAGCGGTAACTTTTACAAGTACAGTACTATAAATGTACACGGTCTGTTACAGACGCAAACCAAATGTATGTGTGTACTGTATAATATTAACAATAAGAGCAACTCACTACAGAAAACAGTAAATATAGGAGGCAATGGGGATCGAACCTTGGACTCCTGATTACAAGTCAGCAAATCTTACCGCTACACCACAGAAGCTGTTGTATTGTTCTTGACCCTTTTGTGAAAGTGTTTATTTGATCTTTGGACTTCAGGATTCACATATTCTATAGTTTATGCCTACATTTTCTAACATTTATTACTAAAATATGAAAAAGTTTCTGTTTTAACAATGTGTTTACACAGATTACTGTAGAAACGGAACACACATGAAATGCATGTGTTCCAAATAACGATCTATTATTTCCACTCTAAAACTCCAGCAGGTCACTCACAGATAATCAAACAAGGCATGAACTAGGAGAACTTAGTGAACGTTCTGCGATGGTGGGGGATGGAATAGCAGGCTACTTGCTGCTTGTCATAATCGGCACATTTACAGGACAAAAGATGCTGACGGAGAGGTGCGAACGGATTTAAGGTGGGACGGATTTACGAGTTTTCTCGTAGGCTCTGGTAATTCTAGTGTTAATGGCTTCTGAACACTGTTGAGAGTTGATAGTTTAGAGTCCACTACGACTCCTAAATCCTTCTCATAAGATGGACTTTTGATTTTCAGACCTCCCATTGTGTATTCAGACCTAAGAAGACCTAAACTTAATGTAAGTGTTAATCTCAGCTCTTTCTGTCTTTCCTCATAAGTCATCTTCTGTAGACCTGAATCAGCCTAGTTGCTCTTCTCTGGACATTTTGTAGAGCTGTTATGTCCTTTCTGTAGCCTGAAGACCAAAACTGCACACAGGACTCCAGATGAGGCCTCACCAGTGTGTTATAAAGCTTGAGCAGACCCTCCTGTGACTTGTACTCCACACATCAAGGCGCTATATAACCTGACATTCTGTTAGCCTTCTTAATGGCTTCTGAACACTGTCTGGCAGTTGATTGTGTCAGGTCCACTACTTCTCCTCAATCCTTCATTGCCACACACAGCTTAACCTTCACAGACCACCTGCCAGACTCTAATACACACCAACATGGAAGCTGGTATGGACCCCAGAAGACACACATCTTTATAAAAGCTCTTGGGATGGCTTAGAATTTACACGTCCCCTGCCTGCTGTAGCTATAGTCACCAGATCAACTGTTTGGTTTGAGTACCATCTTTCACTGATGTTGTGCAATGCTTCCTCTTCTCTAACTTTTCATTTCAGGAACTATTTTGTGTTGCCTTTCTAGTTTCTCACCGAACAAATCTATCACCTGATATGCAGTGGGCTCATAAAGTCTCCGGACCCCTTCACTTTCTGCACGCTTTCTTGTGTCATAGATTTTGTTTTCAATGTATACAGTTACCTTCTGTACCCATCAATCTACATTCGGTAACCCGTAAAGACAAAATGAAAACGCGTCTTTGGAAAGGTTTGCAAATTTATTACAAATCAAAAACTGACATCTCTCCTTCATGGAAGTATTCTGACCCTTCATTCTGCACTTTGGCAGCAATTCCAGCTTTGAGTTGTTTTGGTAAATCTCTACAAGCTTTGCACACCTGGATTTGGGCAGTTGATCCCATTCTTTCTGGCAGGTCCTCTCAAGCTTCATGAGATTTGATGGGAGGGTCTCTATAAAGTGCCATCTTTAGGTCTCTCCACACTTCTTCTATGGGGTTTAAGTCTGGGCACTCCAGGACACTCACAAACCTGTCTTGAAGCCACTCCAGTGTGGTCTTGGCTGTCTGCTTCAGGTCATTGTCTTGCTAAATGGTGAACCATCAGCCCAATCTGAGGTGGTCTGCACTGTGGAGCAGGTTTTATCTTTAAAGACCTCTCCATTAGATTGGATGGGAAGAGTCTGTAAATGGACATCTTCATGTCCCTCCACCAAAGTTCTTTGGAGTTTGGCTGAGCCACTCAAGGACACTCTGAGACATGTCACAAAGCCACTTCAGCGTTGTTGTGGCTATATGCTTCAGGTCATTGTACTGCTGAAAAGTGGCCCTCATCCCACTCTCAGATGGAATGCACTCTGGAGAAGGTTGTTCTCAAGGACCTCCCTGGACTTGGCTGCACTCATTCTTTCCTCAGATCCATAGGGTTTCCCTGCCCCTGCACCCTCATGACATGATGCTATTGCCACCACTCTCCACTACATTGATGATGATGATGAGCAATGCCTGGTTTTCCACCAGACATAGTGGTGTTCTGTCCAAAGAGTTCAGTTTATTGTCTCATCAGACCAGAAAATCTTGTCCCTCATGTCCTTAAAGCTGTCAAATGCCATTTACGTAAAAGCGGTTTCCGTCTATGCATCTCCACCTTGAGCACCGGATTGATGGAGAGCTGCTGAGGTGATCATCCTTCCGACAGGTTCTCCCATCTCAGCAGAGGACTTCTGAAGCTCTGTTCTCTGTTTGAGTGACTATTGGTTTCTTCTTCACCTCCCTGACCAAAGCTCTTCTTGCCTGATTACTCAGTTTGGCCAGCTTTGTGTCTTCTTAAGTAAGTCTCTACAAGCTTTGCACACCTGGATTTGGGTACTTGACCCCATTCTCCAAGCTCCACTAGATTGGGTGGAAAGTTTTTGTAAACTGCCATCTCCAGGTCTCTCCACACATGTTCTGTATTAAGTCAGGACTTTGGCTGGACCACCTAAGGGACCTCACAGTCTTGTCCCGAACCCCCTCCAGCCTTGTCTGGTTGCAAGCTTTGGCTCACCGTCATCCCAGTCTGAGGTGGTGTGCACTTTGGAGCAGGTTTTCTTCAAGGACCTCACTGGATTTGGCCATATTCATCCTTCCCTCAGATCTGACCTGTCTCCCTGTCCTTGATCCTGCCCAGAGCTTGATGTTGCCACCACCATACTTCACTGTAGGGATGGTATTAGACAAGTGCTGAGCTCTGTATGGGTTCCACCAGACACATTGCTTGGAATTCTGTCCAAGGTGCTCGATTTTTGTTTCATCAGAATCCAAGTGGGCTGTTGTATGCCATCTACTTAAGAATGGCTTCTGTCTCGCCACTCCTCCTTAAACACTTGCATGACAAAGTGCTACAGAGATGGTTGTCGTTCTGACAGGTTCTCCCATCTCAGCTGAGAACTTCCAAAGCTCTGTGAAAGTAACCATTGGGTTCTTGGATGGCTCCATGACCAAAGCCCTTCTTGTCTGGTTACTCAGTTTGGCCTGATGGCAAACTCTAAAAAGAGTCCCAGTGGCTGCAAAGTTCTTCCAATTCACAATTCCTGAGGCCAGTCTGCTCCTGGGACCACTCAAAGGTTTATAAATGCCCTCACCACAACTTGATCACAAAGGTCTAATTTTAATGTTTTGTTTTCACTTTGTTGTTCTGGGGTACTGAGTGTTGTTGGTAGAGGAAAGAAACTGAATGTAAGGCCGTAACAAGTGAAACAAGAGACGGGGTCTGAAGGCTTTCTGAATTCACTGTTAGTGATTGCATCGGGCATGTGATAGAAAATTAGGAAAAACAACAATTATTAAGAAGAATATAAAATCCTGAGGGTCCTTAGAGAAACAGTGAAGGGGTCTGAATACCTTCTCAAGGCACCACATATCAATATAATGCTCAAAAAATGAAAGGAACACTTTGAAAATCCTGCTGGCTATCTCTACTGCTATGGACTGATATGGTGATGTGTGAGGAATGAAAGGATGGAAATGAAATGATCAACTGAAAGAGGGACACCCTAAAAATCAAAGGGAAAAAATGATGGGGCAGGCAGGCAGGCGAGTCCATTTGGCTGAAATTTCATTGCAGCAACTCCAAATTGTACTCAGTAGTTTGTATGCTTCCCCAGACTGACTATCACTGACCCTCCACCAAACCGGTCATGCTGAACGATGTTACAGGCAGCATAATGTTCTCCACGGCTTCTCCAGACCCTTTCACATCTGTCACATGTGCTCAGGGTGAACCTGCTCTCATTTGTGAAAAGCACAGGGCGCCAGTGGTGGACCTGCCAATTCTGGTATTCTATGGCAAATGCCAGTCGAACTCCATGGTGTCCACTAGAGGACGTCGGGCCCTCAGGCCAACATCATGAAGTCTGTTTCTGATAGTTTGGTCAGAGACATTCACACCAGTGGCTTGCCTGCTGGAGGTCATTTTGTAGGCTCTGGCAGTGCTCATCCTGTTCCTCCTGGCCCAAAGGAGCAGATACCGGTTTTTCCTGCTGATGGGTTAAGGAGTAACTGCCTGTCTGTCTCCTGGAATCTCCTCCATGCCCTTGAGACTGTGCTTGGATACCCAGCAATCCCTCTGGCAATGTCACATATTGATGTGCTATCCTGGAGACGTTGGACTACCTGTGCCAGCTCTGTAGGGTCCAGGTATGGCCTCATGGTACCAGTAGTGACATTGAGTGTAGCCAAATGAGAAACGAGTGAAGAAACAGATGAGGAGGGAAAAATGTAAGTGGCCTCCCTCCAGCTGTTAAACTGTTCATTCCTGTTTTGGGGTTCGTCTCATTGTTGCCCCTCTAGTGCACCAAAGCAGCTGAAACTGATGAACAAGCCCCTCTGCTATTTCACTGACCAGATCAATAGCACAGAAGGTTCATTGACTCGATGCTATACTCTCATTAAAAAGTGCTCCTTTCATTTTTTTGAGCAGTTTATAAAGAACAATAGAGAAACTTGCCAGAGGGCTAAGACCCCTAAATCCCAACCCTAGCTTCCCATGGACTTTCTCCTTCAGGATGTGTGAGTGTCCACAGGCTGAGTTTGAATCTGGTTTGGTGACAGAGAAGAATGCTTAGACACCATTAAGCAAGCCACTGTCTTTTATCTGACTGTTCTCAAAGGTTGTGTCTTTTGTATGCTTTGTATTTTGTGCAGGAACCTTAAGTTTTACCCCAACCACTCAGGGGGTGGAAGGCTTGCCAGGAGGGAGTGGCTACCAGCTGATCCTGGCCATAGTGGGTTCGGTGTCAGTCACTTGTGTCACCATACTACTGGCTCTGCTTGCGCTCTTCTGCATCCGCAAGAACTTCTTCAAGCGCCGAAGGACCTTCAGCTACCAGTCGGGATCTGTACGTATACAATGGAAACACATTGTAACAGAGCTGGGCACAGCAGTGGGCACCGGGAACCTTTTTTTTCATTCAATCAATCATTCATTTTTTAAAGCTTATCTGAAACTGGGTTGTGGGGGTCTATACCAGGGATATACTTAACACTGTGTTGACGTGTGTGCTTGAGGACGCTAATGCTATGCCAGCAGTGTTCTGTCTACACTTGTGCATGTTCACTCTTTACCAAAAGTATTGAGACGGCTGCCTTTACACACACATGAACTTTAATGACATCCCATTGGTAATACATAGGCTTTAATATGGAGTTGGCCCACACTTTGCAGCTCTAACAGCTTCAGATCTTCTACAAAGGCTTTCCATGCGGTGTAGGAGTGTGTTGATGGGAATTTGACCAGGAGAGCATTGGTGAGGCACTGATGTTGGACGAGAAGGCCTAGCTCGCTCGCAGTCTCCGCTCTCATTCATCCCAAAGGTGTTCTGTCGGGTTGAGTTCAGGGCTCTCTCTGTGCAGCCACAGCAAACTCACTCCTCCATTTCTTTATAGACCCAGTTTTGTGCTCTGGTGTGTGCCCAATCATGTTGCCATCCCCAAACTGTTCCCACAAAGTTGGGAGCATGAAATTGTCCACAATGGCTTTGCATGCTAAAGTATTAAGAGTTCCTTTCACTTGAACTAAGGGGCCCAAGTCCAATCCCACATCATAATTCCCCCTCCACCAAACTTAACACTTGGCACAATGCAGTCAGGCAAGTACAGTCCTCCTGGCAAGCGCCAAACCCAGATGGTTCATTGGATTACATGATTCGTCACTCCAGAGGACACGTCTGCACTGCTCTCGAGTCCAGTGGTGGTGGGCTTTACACCACTGCATCCATTGCTTTGCATTGCACTTGGTGATTATCAGGCTTGGCTGCAGCTGCTCAGCCATTGGAGACCCATTCCATGAAGGTCTCTCTGTACGCTGCACTGTTCTTGAGCTTTTGGGGGTCTGTAGCTATTGACTCTGCAGAAAGTTGCTGACTTTTGGACACCTCAGCATGCGCTGTCCCTGCTCTGTGATTTTACAAGGCCTACCACTTCATGGTGGAGTTGCTTTTGTTCCCAGTTGCTTTCACTTTGTTATAATACCACTAACAGTTGACAGTTGTGGGAGAAGCGCTCGGTTGGCACTAACCCGACACAGACTGGCACGTGAAAAATGAAAATAAAAGATTTATTTGTTCTTCAGCCATGGGGCATGTCTTCCCCATTGTCCCAAAACACACAACCAAAGGAAAACATCCACAAAAATCACTCTCTTCTTCCTCCACTCCTCCCAGGCAGCTTCGTCCTCCTCCTCCTCCCGACTCTGGTGCCTCCAGGAGTGGCTGCAGGCTCTTCTTATAGCCCACCTGGAAGTGCTTCAGGTGATAATTAACCTAATTCAGGCTGCATTCCAGCCCACATGGGCTCCTTAAGCCGTGCAGCTCCTCCCTGTGGTGGCCATGGAGCCCAACAGGACTGAGCCCTGAAGTCCCACGCCTGTGGCCCCGATGTAACCCACGAGGGCTGCCAATACGTGTTCCAAGTGATGTAGTGTGCATCACATGGCTGCTCCCCCGGACCCAGTGTCAAAGGGGCATCCCAGCCAGGCATGGGTCCCGGCCGTCCACCACACCGTGGAATGTTTAGTAGCGAGGAAATTTCACAAATGGACTTACTGTATGGGTGACACTGCTGCCTCACAGCAAGGAGACCTGGGTTCGCTTCCCGGGTCCTCCCTGCGTGGAGTTTGCATGTTCTCCCCATGTCTGAGTAGGTTTCCTCCGGGTACTCCGGTTTCCGCCCACAGTCCAAAGACATGCAGGTTAGGTGCATTGGCGATTCTAAATTGTTCCTAGTGTGTGTTTGGTGTGTGTGCCCTGCAGTGGGCTGGCGCCCTGCCTGGGGTTTGTTTCCTGCCTTGCGCCCTGTATTGGCTGGGATTGGCTCCAGCAGACCCCCGTGACCCTGTACTTAGGATTTAGCGGGTTGGATAATGGATGGATTTCTATTTTATTTTTATATATATTAGTTTCAGTTTTAGTTTTGTAATTATAGTATGGTTAAAGAGCTACTATGTAGTTTAGTTTTTGTGTTACAATGAGATAGAACTATATACTTAACGGGTTTGGATATAATATGAGTTTAATGTTAGTGGAAGCTTACTACACTACACGACACGCATTACTATTTGGTTTTGTTTTTGTCTGATTAAAACAAGCATAATCAAAACCAGGTACTGAATATGAACAATCTTACAAGTCAAGTCAAGCTGGGTTGCTGCACCCACTACACGATGAAACAACTCAGGATCCTGGTTGGCAACCCCCCAGGCAGACACGTGGTCCAGTCCCACCCTCCAGAAATGACCCTGTATCTGCTGCAACCAGATGTTACATTGGCAACCTGGTCCACCCTTTGTCTCAGGTAACTGGATAGCGTCCATGTTTCGTAAACAGAAAGCACCAGGACTGTAAAGAGTTGGACCTTCATCCTTTTGCAAAGATATCAGGAGCGCCACACACCCCTTTATGACCTTTTGACCCCCATGCTCTCCCAATCTGTCTACTGACTTCATAGGAAGAGTCACCAGAGACATGAATGTCACTGTCTGAGGTTAGTAAACCTCTCAACGAGGTTGACACTCTCTCCGCAAACAGACACACACTGCTGATGGCCGTGCCCAAGAGGTCATTAAAATCTTACACAATTTTATAATTTTTAAAATATTTTCTATGTCGTTTGTGCTAATCAAATCTGTGCTGCCTATTGGCACTTTTTTCCTTTAATTGCCCAGAATGGGCCAATTTGTAATGAAATTTTGGTGAATTTTAAGATGTGATGGTTTTTTACTCTAAATGTCTACAGCACACATGTCCTGCTCTAAGACAATGTGCTTATAATGAATGCCTTCAATTTTGCATTCAAAAATCTCAAATACTGGGCTTTGATAATTTTCTACCAGCCATATTGATTTCTGATTCCATCTCAGGCACAAACAATTTATAGACAGAATTTTGCCACCTGCAGGCCTGAAAAGATATTAAAAATTAGAAAACAGAATCTACTGTGTGCTGACAGGTGTAATCATGAAAATCACAGGGGCTTAAGAAGAACAAGGCTCTTAAGCTTGAATCAGTGTGCAGACCCCACCTAGCTGTATTGAGGGAAATAAAGAAAATCAAGCATGTAGTGCCAAGATTAGGGGCAGTGAGACTTGAATAGCCCATCATAAGAACAGTAAACCCATAATGAATATGTGCGGGCGGCTGGTGGTGGATGACTTTCAGTTTTAGAATTAAAAGTTATCAGGGTTAAAAACTAACAGCAAGAATATTCATTCAATAATGAAAATTAAAATTATTTTAGTAAATTATTATTTTATTTTAGTTAGTCTTTCTAGCTACGTTAATAGTTTCGTTTAGTTTTAGTTTTTCATTTCGGTTTTGTTAATTATTTTATTTCAGTTTTACGAAAATGTTTTTTTAATAATAGCTTCAGTTTTGATTTTAGTTTTCGTTAACTATAATAACCTTGGTTATACTGCCTGCATGAAGTGAAAGTCAAAGTCAATTTAAGAATTACTGTTTTTTTTTTTTTTTTTTTTTGCCCTTTCCATACCATCCCTACTTTTTCCGATTTGAGATTGTAAGTAATGGTGATTCTTGCAGTCAGCCGGGGAGTCACAGGAACTCACCCTTGACCACACAGTTCTCTGCTATCATAACATATGAAAAGTGTGCCTAACTCTCATCCTATCACGAGGCTACTGATAAGTATGACAATTAAAATGAGAGAAAAACTGTATTTTCTGTATGCCTACAGGGAGAGGAGACCATCTTGGAGTTCAACTCTGGCACCCTGACACTGACCCGTCGGCAGAAGACGCAGTCGGAGCCCCTTTCCTATCCCATCCTTGAGTGGGAGGACATCAAGTTTGAAGACGTAATTGGAGAGGGCAACTTCGGCCAAGTCATCAAAGCCATGATTAAGAAAGATGGGAGCAAAGTGAGCGCTGCTGTTAAAATGTTGAAAGGTAAGTTTGAACGGGGGTAGAGTGGTGAGGCCATCACAGATTTTTATTTTTTGTCATTGCACATTGTTTTGATGAATGACTACATTGATCTTAGGGAGAAAGGATCCCAGCTAAGCCAGAATGAGTGACATTTCTGCACGAAGTTCCATGGGTTTGGGGGGCATAACACCACCAAATGTTGGGCAAAACAAATAAATATTAAGCTTCCCTCAGCAATGTAACTTATCAGTGAAATGTTTACAAGGACCCTCAGGTTTGTCTTCTGATTTTTTTTTTTCTCCAAACTTCCCTCTCATGCTCAATGTAATCACCTACAGTGCCTTCAGTAGGCATTGAGACCCTTCTCTCTTCTGTTCTCACATTATGTTCAGTTGAAAATCATTTAAATTCTTCTTTACCCTCATCAAACAACACTCAGTACCCCTGAATGACAAAGTGAAAACAGGATTTTAGAAAGGATTTCAAATTTATTAAAAATAAAAATCTGACAAATCCCATTGACCCAAGCACTCAGACATTTTACTCAGCCCCCCTGGCAGCCATTCCACCCAGGAGTCTTCTTGAGTTTGACACAACAAACTTCACACACCTGGATTTGGGAATTGTCTGCCATTCTTCTCTGCAGATCCTTCCAACTCTTGTCAGGTTTGGAAAAGGACCATCATTGGACAGTGATTTTCAGGTCTCTTAATCCATTGGGATTAAGTTCATCTTTGGCTGGGCGACACAAGAACATTCAAATAGTTCTTCCTAAGAAATTACCTGTTTGGAGTCTTCTTGGGCTTGACATGGCAAATTTCACACTCCTGGATCTGGGGATTTTCTGCCATTCTCCTCCATAGATCCTCTCAAACTCTTGTCAGGTTTGGATGGAGACCATCATTGGACAGCTATTTTCAGGTCTTTTAATCCATTGGGATTAATTCCATCTTTGGCTGGGTGACTCAAGAATATTCAAATAGTTGTTCCTAAGAAATAACCAGACTGGAGTCTTCTTGGGGTTTGACGTGACAAACTTCACACACCTGGACCTGGGGATTTTTGCCATTGTCCTCCACAGATCCTCTTAGACTCTGTCAAGTTGGATGGAGGTCGTAAGTGGACAGCCATTTTCGGGTCTCTCCACAGATGATCAATTTGATTCAAGTGTAGACCCCAACTGGGGCCACTCAAGGACATTCATAATGTTGTTCCTTCAGTGTTGTCTTTGCTCTGTCCTGTTGGAAGGTGAACCTGAGAACCAGAATGCTCTAGGGCAGGTTTTCATTTAGGGTGTTGCTCCTTTAAGCTTTCCCTCAACGAGTCCTTGATGTTGCCACTGCCATGCATTACCATCAGGATGGTATTGAAGAGGTGATGAGTGATGCCTGCTTACCTCCAGCCATGAAAATAAGCTTGGTTTGATCGGACCACAAAATCCTGTTTCTCACAGTCTGAGATTCCTTTAGGTGCCTTTTTGCAAACTCCAAGTGGGCTTCCATGTGTCATCTGCCAATACTGCCATAAAGCCCAAATTAGAGGAGTGCTGCTGAGACAGTCGTCCTTGTAAACGTTTCTCCCGTTTACTCAGCCAGATTGATCGTCAGATTCTTGGTCACCTCCCCTAGCAAGGCATTTCTACCCTAATTGCTCAATTTGGCTGGGAAACCATGTTCAAGATGTTCTAAGCTTATTCCATTTAAGAGCTATGAAGGCCTCTGTGGTGTTGGGAACCTTCAGTGCTACACAAACATCTTGTAGCCTCCCCCAGAATCCTGCTCCATCGACACAATCTCGTCTCTGAGCTCTGCAAAGAATTCCTTCGACCTCACACTTGGTTTTTGTACTCACCCATGGGACCTTCTACAGACAGCTATGTGCCTTTACTGATCATGTCCAGTCAACTGAACTGACCACAAGTGGACTCCAAACAAGGTGTAGAAACTATGATCAATAGAAGGGGGTGCACCTGGGCCAGATTTCAAGTATCAAAGCAAAGGATCTATATACCCGTGTCCATGTGGTAGTTCAGTTTTTTTGTTGTCCTTCTGGGGTATTGAGTGCACTAGGGCAGGGGTAGGCAATGTCGGACCTTGAGGGCTGCAGTGGCTGTAGGTTTTCGTTCAAACCCAGTTGCTTCATTAGAAACCAATGATTGCCAATCTCAGACTTTATTTAATTTTATGGCTTGTTAGTCTACAGTGTTAGGTTCTTATTTTGTACATTTTTTTCCTTTCCAAGGGTATCATCCAAATGACATGAAAGCTAAAACTGATCATTTTCAGTCTGTCACATTTTTCTATTAAGTGTTTTATTAAATCAAATCGTGCATGATGAATACACATGGAAACAAGCTACATGGAAAACTGCGGGCCACTTTGTCATTTACATCTTATTGCTAATATGGAGCCATTAAAACAATGAATGCAGTTCTTTAAGATTGAAATAAGCAATTAAGGGTGGGGAAACTTAACAAGAGAGACCACCAAAATGAAGCATCAAACAATCACTTAAGCAATAAGTGCTTCATCAGCAATAACCGACTTCTCATTAAGAAACTGGGTTGGAACAAAAACCTGCCGCCACTGCGGCCCTCCAGGACCGACACTGCCTACCCCTGCACTAGAGGGTTGATGAGTTTTCCTGTGTTTCCTGCTGGTGTTTTATTTTTTTTCCCCTTTGCATATTTCGGAGCTTCTGTAATTTTTGTGACCTCTTGCCCTGGTTTTCTACCATTCTCAAGGCCTTCAACCTGCAATTCTTCTCTCTTGGGTGTGACGTTAACTTGCATCCAGCCCTCCAGGTTGCAGGAAATACGTCTCACATTCAATGGAAAAACTTAGTAACTGCCATTTTTCTCAAAATTGAGTCTGTGAACCCTTTGGAATGATCTGGTTTACTGCATGAATTGGTCATTAAAAGTGATCTGATCTTCATCTAAGTCCCAGGTCCTGATATACACAATGAGCTTAAGCCAATGACACATAAGAAGTTCTACTCTTTCATGTTTTTATTTTACAAACGCATTCATCATTCACAGTGGTAGTGGAAAAAGTAAGTGAACCTTGGGATTTAATAACTGGCCGACCCTCATTTGGCAGCAATGACCTCAACCAGGCGCTTCTGTAACTGCAGATCAGACCTGCACATCGTGTGGTGCGGAGGGAATTTGAGCGTATTCTTCCCTGCAGGACGGCCTTAACTCTTCCATATTCTTTGGTTGTGTTCTGTGTATGGCTCTCCCTCTTCAAGACATTCCACAGCTTGAGTTCTGGGCTCTGACTGGGCCACTCCAAAAGGCCAAGTTTGTTCTTCTGAAGCCATTGTGCTGTGGATTTGCTGCGATGTTTGGGGTCGTTGTCCTGTTGCATCACGCAGCCTCTTCTGAGCTGAATTTGACGGACAGACACCCTCGCATTATCCTGGAGAATTTGTTGATAAACTTGTGAATTCATTTTCCCCTCCATGATGGCAAGCTGTCCAGGCCCTGATGCAGCAAAGCAGGCCCAAATCATGATGTTCCCTCCACCATACTTTACTGTAGGGATGATGTTTTGATGTTGACATGCAGTGCCCTTTTTACCCCAAATGAAGTTCTGCTTGTTTCTCCCAAATAGTTCAATTTTGGTTTCATCACTCCACAAAACATTTTCCCTGTACCATTGTGGAGTGTCCAAGTGCTCTTTCGCAAACTTCAGGCATTCAGCAATGTTCTTTTTTTAATAGCAGTGGCTTCCTTCTTGGTGTCCTGCCATGGACTCCTTTCTCGTTCAATGTTTTGCGTATAGTTGACTCATGAACAGAGATGTTAGCCACTTCTAATGACTTCTTCAAGTCATTTGCTGTCACTCTAGGGTTCTTCTTTACCTCATTGCAGACTGTGTGTTGTGATGTTGGGGTCATCTTGGCAGGGTGTCCACTTCTAGGCAGAGTAGCCACAATACCAAATTGTCTCCATTTATAGACAACTTGCCTCACAGTAGACTGATAAATATCTCAAATCTTTGAGATGACTTTGTAACCCTTTCCAGCCTTATGTAGATGAACAATTCTCCATCAGACAGCTTTTTTGTGCGAGGCGTGATTCCCATCTGGATATGCTTCTTGTCAAAAGCTCAAACTCAAACTTTATAGTGTTTGTTATCAATCTGTGTGATGAAAATCCTTCCCAAATTTCCAATGGTGCCCCTTTGTTCTTGATGAACTCATTTGAACTCTTTCAGAGCGGATGTCAACTTTAGTCAACAGGAGGGATTGACGGTGGTAATCGACTGAAAATGGTGACAAAGCCCGACATTACATTTTACTTTGACTCTCTTTGCTAGAAGGGAAATGACCTTTGTTAGTCTGGCCAAAATTACCTACTCTCACGACGAGCAATCAATGGCAAAAATGGCATCAACATCTGGCGACAGAATGAAGCAAATGCACAAAGCAAAATTGTCCGTGGACAATATTTTGCACATTATCACTGAATTAGACTATGATTTTGACGTAAGTGGTGATCAACAACAAATGTGAGGTACTGGCATCAGCTTCTTGACCCCCAGATGATTGTGATGCTGAACACGTTTGTCTAGCTGACCCGCCTGCGAGGACTGCCAGTTACGATGACAAGAAGTACAAACTGGATTGCGCTGCACTGCGATCGGAACCACCGCTACCGCCTGCACCCCCCACCACGTGAAGAAAGCCTGCCAGTCATCATGCCACCGGTGAACGGCTCGAGCCACAAGAGACAGAGAACTGGTGGCTGTAGCATGCAGCAAAAGATGTTTTATATTGATATATGTGTGAAACCATTGCTTTGAGTGCTTTATGGAAAACTGTATTTTTCGGAAAAACAATTTGTCACAAGCCATCTACTAAAGCAGATGGCCTGCTAGTAGTTTGGGACCGACCAGGACTGAGGGGGTAATAAGAGAGACAGATATTCAAAACAAAGATAACAAAACAAATCTAATTATGAAAAATGTGAAGATGAAAAATAGAAATTGTAAAACATAGGGACTCTTACCTTAATACATATACAGTCACTTTTAGTCCATGTACGGGCATCAGCAGCCTTAAAATAAAACAAAACTGGACTCTGTTTCAGCCCAAGTCATAAATACAACTCCTCAAAAAAATAATCTCATGGGCCGTTTTTGGTCCTCAGGAGCCTAACCCACTCCTTAACATTAACCAGCAGCTCAGCAACCAGGAACCTCTACCTAACCCTTCTTCTCAAATCTCTCTGAATGATCGTCCCCCTCTTGTGGCCACAACTGTACTTATAAAGGCTTCTCATTTCCCAGGGTCGACTTCCTAAACATAGGGTGTCACACACGTGCGAATAGGAGGCAGCTGAAGGGCTTAAAGAATAACGGTAACACATCTGCCCCTGGGGAGGCGGGGCAAGGGAGATACCATTTCAGGCCTGCCGGGGAAATCTGTGTCACATCATCAATAAACATTAGTGTCCCAGTGCCACTGGCAGCCATGCACGCCCAAGCCATCACACTGCCTGACTCCACCGTGTTTTACAGATGGGGTACACTAACTCTATTTCTAAGTCCCCTGCAGATCTTTCCTACGAAATCCCACCAGGAGCCAGTGCCTCAACTCAGACCACGTCACTTCAGGTCCCGGCCCCGAGGACGACATCACTTCCCCCAGACCTCCTATAAAGCCTCACTCCCTTCCTCTGGAATTCAGTTCTGTTTTGGATTCAGTCTTCTAAACCACTCTAGTCTTACAATTCTTTACTTTTGCAGCCAGGAACATATTATACGGGTGGCTGCCCCAAACCTTTCCCATGTCTGAAGTCTTGTCTTGTCACAAGGGAGATACCATTTCAGGCCTGCCGGGGAAATCTTACACTTAAAGGAAAAATCAAAATATCCTACAACAAAATACACCTAATAAAACACTAAATAACAAAACAACAAAAACATTTATACCTAACCTCGAGGTTACTAAGATATAAACAGAAACATTACGGTACACCTTCACCACTAATCTAACATGGACTCCCCCTATTGATGTCTTTTGACCTTCCCAGACACCCGTTACTGCGTTTAGCTTCGCCGCCACCTATAGATAGATAGATAGAAATGAAAGGCACTATATGATACTGTTAAGGTCCATAAATATTTGGACAGAGACAACTTTTTTCAAATTTTGGTTCTGTACATTACCACAATGAATTTTAAATGAAACAACAGATGCAGTTGAAGTGCAGACTTTCCGCTTTAATTCAGTGGGTTGAACAAAACGATTGCATGAAAATGTGAGGCAACTAAAGCATTTTTTGAACACAATCCCTTCATTTCAGGGGCTCAAAAGTCATTGGACAAATTAAATAACTGGAAATAAAATGTTCATTTCTAATACTTGGTTGAAACCCCTTTGCTGGCAATGACAGCCTGAGGTCTTGAACTCATGGACATCACCAGATGCTGGGTTTCCTCCTTTTTAATGCTCTGCCAGGCCTTTACTGCAGCGTCTTTCAGTTGCTGTTTGTTTGTGGGTCTTTCTGTCTGAAGTTTAGTCTTCAACAAGTGAAATGCCTGCTCAGTTGGGTTAAGATCAGGTGACTGACTTGGCCATTCAAGAATTTTCCACTTCTTTGCTTTAATAAACTCCTGGGTTGCTTTGGCTGTTTTAGCTCATTGTTCATCTGTATCACGAAACACCGTCCAATCAATTTGACTGCATTTAGCTGGATTTGATCAGACAGTATGTCTCTGAACACCTCAGAATTCATTCGGCTGCTTCTGTCCTGTGTCACATCATCAATAAACACTAGTGTCCCAGTGCCACTGGCAGCCATGCACGCCCAAGCCATCACACTGCCTGACTCCACTGTGTTTTACAGATGATGTGCTCTGCTTTGGATGATGAGCTGTTCCACGCCTTCTCCATACTTTTTTCTTGCCATCATTCTGGTAGAGGTTGATCTTGGTTTCATCTGTCCAAAGAATGTTTGTCCAGAACTGTGCTGGCTTTTTTAGATGTTCTTTAGCAAAGTCCAATCTAGCCTTTCTATTCTTGAGGCTTATGAGTGGCTGGCACCTTGCAGTGCACCCTCTGGATTTACTTTCATGCAGTCTTCTCTTTATGGTAGACTTGGATATCGATACGCCGACCCCCTGGAGAGTGTTGTTCACTTGGTTGGCTGTTGTGAAGGGGTTTCTCTTCACAATGGAAATGATTCTGCGATCATCCACCACTGTTGTCTTCCGTGGACGTCCAGGTCTTTTTGCGTTACTGAGTTCACCAGTGCTCTCTTTCTTTTTTTAGGATGTACCAAACTGTAGATTTTGCCACTCGTAATATTGTAGTAATTTCTCGGATGGGTTTTTTCTGTTTTCGCAGCATAAGGATGGCTTCTTTCACCTGCATGGAGAGCTCCTTTGACCGCATATTGTCTGTTCACAGCAAAATCTTCCACATGCGAGCACCAAACCTCAAATCAACTCCAGGCCTTTTATCTGCTTAATTGATAATGACGTAACGATGGACTTGAACACACCTGCCCATGAAATAGCCTTTGAGTCAATTGTCCAATTACTTTTGAGCCCCTGAAATGAAGGGATTGTGTTAAAAAAATGCTTCAGTTGTCTCACATTTTTATGCAATCGTTTTGTTCAACCCACTGAATTAAATCTGAAAGTCTGCACTTCAACTGCATCAGAGTTGTTTCATTTAAAATTCATTGTGGTAATGTACAGAAGCAAAATTAGAAAAAA
>JANRMT010062857.1:39083615-39097128 GCA_026402145.1 Polypterus bichir lapradei
TAGATAGATAGATAGATAGATATGAAAGGCACTATATAATAGATAGATAGATCTTTATTGTCATTGTCACTTTTACAGAGAAACAATTAAATTGAAGGTGCAGTCGACTCAGTATGAGGTATAAGAGTTAAAAAGTCAAGAAGAGAGAAAATAATAACAAACCGAAAAGTAATAAAAGTACTTTCACCCCTATACCCAGGTCGGACGACTGATTTGCATGTCAGGACACCATCTCTGCAATATATAAAATTATTTTACAGTCCCTACCTTTCAAAGATCCAAGAGGACACTGGGAAAAAGATCTCTTAATCAATACTGTATATCAGAAAAGGAGTGGAAGGTAGCAATGCAGAGGATTCACTCGAGCTCCATATGCTCAAAGCATACAATTATTCAACTCAAAATTATATATCGAGCACATCTGTCTCGCCTAAAACTCTACAAAATGTTCCCAGGGCCTGATCCAACCTGCAAACACTGCAATCGAGTCCCAGCCTCACTGGGTCACATGTTTTGGGCCTGCGCCAAATTAACATCATTTTGAACCAAAATTTTGAAGTGCCTTTCAGACAGCTTTGGTGTCCCAATCCCTCCTAACCCATTAACAGCTGTGTTTGGGGTTCTTCCAGATGGGTTTAAAGTGGAGAAGGACAAACAAACTGGGATTGCATTCGCTACACTTTTGACACATAGACTTATTTTGCTAAACTGGAAGAATCCTAACTCTCCTCTTTTAAGTCAGTGGGAAACCGATGTTTTATACTATTTGAAATTGGAAAAAATCAAATCTGTACAGATTTTTTTCAAAACATGGCAGGATCTAATCAGTAATATTTTAGAATAAGCTCTTAAAGCACAGAGGAAGCAATTATCTCCTCATTTCTTTTTCTTCTCCATTCATCTCTATTGGCCTATCAAACTCATCAATTTAGGTATGTCTACAAGCCTTAAGTTTTACCCTGTTCGCCACGCTCTCTTTCTCAGGGGTGAGGGCGCAGGCCCGCCACCAGCAGGTACAAACGGGACTCTGGTCCGGGGTCCTAACGGAAGAGGGCCCCTTCACGCTTGATTTTTTTTATGCTGATGTTGTGCGTGTAGATATATATTCGGACAATTATTCAAGTTATCATGTAATAGAAAATTTAAATCATTTAGCTTACAACAATACAAGTGAGTGTTTTAATAGCCGCACACTCCATGCAAGTAGATATCGTGCTCGTGTCGTGTGAAGCACGCTTGTCAAAGGGGACATTTCGATCATTTTGTATACGTATTTGAAGGTTTTGGCATGTGGGGACCCGGGGGAAGGCAGAGGGGCCCACATGTACCCAGTTGTCTGGGCCCTAAATATTTCTGGCATTGGGCCTGGTGGGGGTCGACTTGTTCTCAATCCTATTTTTTGTAAAAATTGATCGATTTGTATGGAATGATTACAATATAATTAATTAAAAAAAAGTAACAAAACTACTTTACAAAATATACAAATTACACTTGTTGACTTAAGGTCTATTTTGCACATTGGGAGAATGATATGGAGCAGTTTTATTCTGAGTTCAGGGCCTATGATTTCTTTTGGATAAAAGTTGTTTTTAAGGAGGTCTGTCCTGGTTTTCATTGCTCTGTATTTCTTGACCGGTGGCAAAAGCTGGAAGAGGCAATGGCCGGGATGTGATGAATCCTGTGAAATGTCTATTGCTTTTTTGCGGCATCAGGAGGTGTAGATTTGTTCCAGAGTGTGGAGGGTACAACCAATTGTTCTCTCAGCCGTCCTGACGACCCTGTGGAGCGCTTTCCTTTCTGAGGAAGTGCAGCTGCCGTACCACACACACAGTCCGTATGTGAGCACACTCTCGATGGAACAGTGATAAATGGCAAGGAGAAATTTTTTGGGGAGATGGGTTCTTTCTGAGGATTCTCAGAAAATACAGGCTCTGCTGCGCCTTCTTCAGCAGCTCCTTGGTGTTGGCGCTCCAGCTCAATGCCCAGAAATCTGAACACCGGGACCCTCTCCACACAGACCCCGCCAATGATGAGTGGCTGGATGTCAGTTTTGTTTTCTCTAAAGTCAATAACAAGCTCCTTTGTTTTTGTGGTTTAAAACACCGGTCGGTAAATGTGAAATGTTACACGTGAGGCTTACACCAGAAACAAACGGTGGAATATCTGAAAAAAAAAAAAATGAAAGAAACAACCTGATGGTAAGTCCAAAAACCTTGTTAAAGTAAAATTGTTTTTTTTTCTTTTTATTTTGCCCAGTTGTAAACTCGCTGGCATATTGCTCATTGTGGTTCATACCTAAAACTTATTGAGAATCTTGCCCCAGTATCTGTCTGTAGTATACTGTATTAGCATTACGGTGAGCCTATAGCTTCACACTGTTCAGCCCTCAAAGAGTTTATGAAGCAAATCAGATAAATAGTACAATTGGTTAGAGCGGCAGAAGAGTCAAGTCGGTGGATACAGTTAAGGCGATATAATATGGAATGGGGAAAAGATGGCTAAATCTTTTATTTTCTGCAGGGGTATGTTGTTATTTGTGTTTCTAATGGTTCTTTTAAATTGCTGGCCGTTATAGTATAGCTATCTTTGACTGTAGCGTTTCATTTTAAACAACAACAACAACATTTATTTATATAGCACATTAAAGAATAGAAAAATAAAAGACACAATAAGAAAACAAAATAAATCAGCATTAATTAACATCGAATAAGAGTAAGGTCCAATGGCCAGGGGGGACAGAAAAAACAAAAAAAAACTCCAGACGGCTGGAGAAAAAAAAATAAAATCTGTAGGGATTCCAGACCATGAGACCGCCCAGTCCCCTCTGGGCAAAGTCACCGTCTCGATCCACTGGACTAATTCCCTTCATAATTTTAAACACTTCATTCAGGTATCCTCTGCATCTCCTGTAAAGGCTTTTAATCTTTTCTCATCACTCATCCCCTGAATCAGCCAAGTCACACTTCTCTGGACTTTCTCTTGTCCTGCTATGTCCTTTATGTAGTCTGGAGACCAAAACTGCACACAGGACTCCAGATGAGACCTCACCAGTCCATATCGGCGACTACATTTGATATTTTAAAGGCATTGCCTTCTGTGTCTTTTGTGTTCCTCTGACCTTTAAATCTTTTTACTTATAAAGTTTCTTCATTTGCCCTTTCTGTGACTAGCTGGAGTTTGACAGCATTCCCCCTCTAGTGGCCATTTTGAGTCATTTTTGGGGACTTATTTTGCTCTGCACCATGAACTGTAACTTTCTTTAAATGCTGCTCGAACATGCATGTTGAGGGTAGAAATGGACTGTCAGTCAGTCATTTCCTAACCCACTTGGTCCTGAGCGGGGTCGTGGGGGTCTGCTGGAGCCTAACCCATCTAGCAAAGGGAGTAAGGCGAGGAACAAATCCTGAACAGGGCGCCTAGCCCATCACAGAGAAATGGATTGTTCAGGTTTTAAAACATCCATGGAGAAGAAGAAAAAAGGGCCAGAAGGCAAACAAAATAAAGTGAGATATAAAGGAAAAACTGAACAAGAGCACAACAGGGTGGTCAACTTCTTTCTCTCTGTCTCTCTTCCTGTTGTGATTGATAATCACGATTTATTTTTTTACATGTTTTACTGCACATATTCACTGGTGTGCATTTATACATTTTTGGGGTGCTGGAATTTGCTTTTCAGATCTTTACAGTCTTTTACTGTCTTTTTCTAACCCCAGCATTTGGTGAGTCCCGTTGTTAGAACGCACTCCTGGTTGCTGGGTCTGCACTCTCGGAGATCATTGACATGATGGACTAATTTCTTCATCTTTCTCCTGGTCACCTCCAGTATTCTCAGTTTGCTTCTTTTTGACAAACTAAAACACTCTCTTTTGGGCACAGCCAGAAGACCCTGGTATGCCACTTTCTAGAGAACTTTACTCGGCCTCCTGCATCCTAACCAAATAAAATAAAGTCTGGAAGCTGCTTTGGTAAGGTTTTAGGAAGGCCGAGAGGTACCCTCAGCAATTAATCTGCAATGTGAATTGTTGGTTAACGTTAAACCCTAAATCAACATGCTTGCAAATAACAAAATGTCTCTGCTTTCCCTCCTGTAGAATTTGCCTCTGAGAATGACCACCGGGACTTTGCCGGAGAGCTGGAGGTCCTGTGTAAACTCGGCCACCATCCCAACATCATCAACCTGATAGGAGCTTGTGAGAATCGAGGTGAGTCAGATGCATTCTGGGAAGCTTTGAAGAACCTCTTGACTGTAGTAACCTTACATCGTCAGAGGGGTTCTATCAACCCCAGGTAGCACATGTGAAGTTTTCTCGTCCGGGTGGGATTTTTTCACAGGTTCCTGCAACCCAATTGTCCGAATGCACCTTTTGATTATTCATTCATTCACTAACCAAATCTGCTTCTTTCAAGATGGGGTCAGGAGATGTGTTCAATCCTCCGATTGTTATTTTCTAGAACTCCTTTTACAGCATACGCTTGTGATGGTGCGGGTCGGATCCTTGCTCCCTCTCCTATTATGGGAGCCTCTTGAACCCGACACTGTCGATAGTCATGACTGGGATGAGCTTGGCAGATGAGGACAAAACACACTAAGCCAAGGGGATGGTGAAAAGTGCAAGTGCTTTTGTTAAAACCAGTTCAAAAATCACAAGTGTTCAAAAAGTGCAAGTGTTCAAAAAAAAAGTTAATAAATATATCTCTCTTATAAAAGAAAATCTTGAGACAAGACAAGACTATTGCCAAGAGATTTTCTCAAGTCCTGCCCTCCTCTCAACCAATTTATGCTTAACAGCCCACGCCCGCAGTCCTCTCACCTCTCATTGGTGTGAATGCTTTTGTCAGACACAGATCCTGCGCTCTCAGCTCTTATAAATTTTTACGTTTTTCTCACTTTAAGTTCCCAATAAAAGAAGACGTATTATGCCCAAATCTTATTGAAGAATTTCATCCTGAAGGGTTATCAACAGAAAAAATGAGTACACGGAAAATCCTAGCACCAACAAACGATGAAATCAAATGAATTAACGTGAAAATTGTTGATCGGTTACACGGCAAATTGGTTAAATGCGTATCAATAGACTGTGCTGAAACAGTTGGTGGTGATGGTGCAGAAGATGAAAACATCAACTTACTATATCATGAAGAATATCTACAACGGTTAACACCATCTGGTCTTCCATCGGCCAAATTACTGTTGGAAGAAGGACGTATTGTAATGTTATTGTGTAATTTTGTATAAGTGATGGGCTATGCAATAGGACAGGATTAGTTGTGTTGAACAATTCTGACGTGTAAAATTTTAACAGGTGATAAGAAAGGTAATGTAGTACATCTTCATGGGATAACATTAGACTCCAAAGCAGATCTTGATATGCCATTCGTGTTAAAACATTTACTGTTTCCTGTTAGAATAGCTTTGGCTATGACAATTAACAAATCACAGGGACAAACATTCGAAAAAGTCAGTTTATTTATTACAGAGAAAGAAATGATATTCACTCACGGCAGTTATATGTTGCATTGTCACAATGTAACTCCAAATATGGAATCAAAATTCTAAGCGATGTTGAGAAAACGTTAATTCCAAATATTGTTTTTACTGAAGTTTTACAGTAAAAGTGTAAGTTTAAAAAGTATTTGTGTGTTAATTTCAAAGCCAAACAAACCGAAAACATATAACGCAACGAATACCTCTATCATAATATGAAACATAATCTTCTTTAAATTTATTACGTTTTACTATTTTTTACTATGGTTAATTACTCGCTGTAATGTAAAATAGTTAGTTCTAATATGTATATGTAACAATACCCATCAAAATAACAATCTGTTTAAATTATACATCCGCTTTCCCATACACAAGTGGCAGAGCCGTGAAGTTGCTAGCACGTAGCGCCGGCCTGGGGATTGGCGAGTGAAGTGAGCAGGGGGGCAACGCCCCCTAGTAATCCAAAAATAAAGAAGGTGACTCTGTGGAGGTTAAAATCAGAATAAATAAATTCACTAAAGCAAGGTTAAAACCAAACAGGCAGTCTTTACTAAAAAGCCCGGTGCCGCCTTTTAATTGGCGGATGCCCTGCTTATCCCTTACGGGCCTTGCAGCAGGGGAGTCACCCTACTGACAGACGCAGTTTTGAAGAATCGGCGTTCTGAGCTTACAGATGGCTTAACGTCTATAACAGAATTGATTGTGTGGCGATTGGTTACTTGGAGTAAGAAAAGGAAGGACAGGAATTGGGGGTTAGTACGTTTGACAGAGACAGTACTGCTGTAATAAATTATTTCATCGAGGGTCGTGCACAGCGCAGCAAGCACCTTGTGGGAGGCAGGAACAATCTAATGCTAATATGCTAGTGCTGAACTACCGTGCCTCAATGTTTAATACATGCTTTAATTCCTATCGTCATGTCAAATATACATCTTAGTGTTTAAATTGTTCAGAGAGCTGCAATATCATGAATGTAATGGATTTTGTGTCCTGTCGGCATAAGAGAAAGCCCGTTTAAGAAGCACGTAGTGATTCACACACATAGAGCACATAGAAGAACACAAAGAATACAAAGCATTTAACGTGCTACTTTATGATGGGATCTGAGAAACTAATAAATTAACCATTGATTTAAAGATTACATTTATGACGTTCTACTTTATTGACAAAATAAAATTCGAGATTGAAGTGGACATTTGACCTTTTTTTTCACTGTGTACTACTTGCCTTTTTACGGTGATTTTGATATACCGGGCACTGTGTGGCTTACAGAACTTGAATCTTTGAGTTTCTCCATACTCTGAATCACTCAATCTACTTCTTTTGTTGTTTATACTACTGCTTAAGCCAACAAATAGTAGGTTTTTCCTTGCCTCAACTTCACATTTTTCACGAGTTTTTTCCGTCGTCTCTTAACTGGACACTGAACAGAAAAAGCTATTTGAATTGATTTGCATATTAAAATATGCAAAATTCTGGGAGGAGTTCCACTTTTGCCTGTACGCCATGTTTTAGTATGAATTCTATGCACAGCGTTGCAGACTTTCTCTTAAGAATATCCTTCCGTCATAGACTTTCTCATAACAATTTACCCTTCCCTATCTGTTTCTTCATTAAAATCCCTTTGGCTTAAAGGATGTATTTGCCACCTGGAGGTGAGCGTCACCTAATCGCTCCTCCCTCATCCTGAGCTGTTAAAGATTGAGGGCCTTGGGTTACTTAGTTCTCACCACTACTTTGGACACAGTAGAAGCCACCTGTGAAAAATGGACTGTTTAATTAATAATTCAATTCATGTTTACTTGCTGCACTGGCATCTCTTAGGGCTGACGTAATAGACAGCCATGCCAGTTAGGTGGCAGCATGCAGCTTCACTGATAAGGGCCAAGCTGTAGACAGCCTGGTGTGGTGCCTCTTTAACTACTTGAAATAAAAGTACAGGCCCTTAACAGTTCATTCTTATGTGGTTTATAATACTCTTCTGTAACTTTATTATTATTTATAAAGAGGCTCAGACATACAGTCATGGCCGAAATTATCGGCACCCCTGGAATTTTCCCAGAAAATGCACCATTTCTCCCAGAAAATGGTTGCAATTCCAAATGTTTTGGTATACACATGTTTATTTTCTTTATGTGGATTGGAACAACAAAAAAAACAGAGAAAAAAAGCCAAATCTGACATCATCTGACACACAGAACTCCAAAAATGGGCCGGACAAAATTATTGGCACCTTTTCAAAATTGCGGGTAAATCGTTTTATTTCAAGCATATGACGCTTGTTTGAACTCACCTGTGGCAAGAAACAGGTGCTGGCAATATAGCAATCACACCTGAAGCCAGTTAAAATGGAGAAAAGTTGACTCAGCCTTTGTGTTGTGTGTCTGAGTGTGTCACACTAAGCATGGAGAACAGAAAGAAGAGCAGAGAATTGTCTGAGGACTTGAGAACAAAAATTGTTGAAAAATATCAACAGTCTCAAGGCTACAAGTCCATCTCCAGAGATCTTCATGTTCCTTTGTCCGCTGTGCGCAACATAATCAAGAAGTTCACAACACATGGCACTGTAGCTAATCTCCCTGGACGTGGATGGAAGAGAAAAATTGCTAAAAGACTGCAACGAAGGATAGTCCGAATGGTGGATAAACAACAACAATCAACTTCAAAACTTATTCAAGCTGTTCTGCAGACTCAGGGTGCAACAGTGTCAGCTCGAACTATCCGTCGACATCTGAACGAAACAAAACGCTATGGCAGGAGAGCCAGGAGGACCCCACTGCTGACACAGAAACCTAAAAAAGCCAGACTGGAGTTTGCCAAAATGTACTTGAGGAAGCCAAAATCCTTCTCGACGAACGTCTTGTGGACAGATGAGACCAAGGTAGAGCTTTTTGGTAAAAAGAAAACGGAATGAGGCCTACGAAGAAAAGAAAACAGTACCTACAGTCAAACATGGTGGAGGGTCTAAGATGTTTTGGGGATGTTTTGCTACCTCTGGCACTGGATGGCATGACTGTGTACAAGGCATCATGAAATCTGAAGACTACCAAAAGATATTGGGGCGCAATGTAGGGCCCAGTGTCAGAAAGCTGGTCATGTGTGTTCCAGCAGGACAATGTCCCCAAACATACCTCTAAAAGCACCCAGAAATGGTTGAAGACAAAGCGCTGGAGAGTTCTGAAGTGGCCAGCAATGAGTCCGGACCTAAATCCGATTGAACACTTATGGAGAGATCTCAAAATTGCTGTTGAGAGAAGGCGCCCTTCAAATCTGAGAGACCTTGAGCAGTTTGCAAAAGAAGAGTGGTTGGAAATTCCAGTTGAGAGGTGTAACAAGCTTGTTGATGGTTATAGGAAGCGCTGGATTTCAGTTATTTTTTCCAAAGGGCGTGCAACCAAATATTAAGTTGAGGGTGCCAATAATTTTGTCCAGCCCGGTTTTTGAGTTTTGTGTGAAATGATGTCAGATTTGGCTTTTTTTTCTGTTTTTTTGCGTTGTTCCAATGCACATAAAGGAAATTAACATGTGTATACCAAAACATTTGGAATTGCAACAATTTTCTGGGAGAAATGGTGCATTTTTCTGGGAAAATTCCAGGGGTGCCGATAATTTCAGCCATGACTGTATAAGTTTAAATGCACCTTTAACCTATATGTATATGTGCTAATATGAAAGCTTGCCTATAGTGTTCCCATAATTAAGCCTTGAATGCTTAGAAAGACTTGTTTAATCGGTAATTTCAGGCAGAAGAGCCCACACTTGTGTTCCTAAAACAAAATCTCACAGCTCATTCAAAGAACACAACGTCATTGACTCACAGAAAGCAAAGCAAGTGAAGGGGCAGTCGGGCCGTTACTCTCTGCTGAAATCACTTGTGGCCTTTCTCAATGAACTCCTTCCTGGTCTAAGACTAACTGTAACCCTTACTGTTTCAACGTGCACCAGGATATAATGTTTATTTTCATATATGCTCTTTGAATATATGCAAATCGTCAACTTTAAGAATAGACTTTTCTGTAGAACCTGAGCTGTCAGGTTTCCATTCATTGTCCCGCCTAACCCATCTCTCTTCTCTATGCAGGTTATCTCTACATTGCCATCGAGTTCGCCCCCTTCGGGAACCTTCTGGACTTTCTGAGAAAGAGCAGAGTGTTAGAGACGGACCCGGCATTCGCAAAGGAGCACGGCACGGCCTCCACCCTGACGTCCCAGCAGTTGTTGCAGTTTGCTGCAGACGTGGCTACGGGAATGCAGTACCTCAGCGAAAAGCAGGTGAGCGAATCTGGGGAGACGGAGGGCTGAGAAGAGGACTGGCATTATCTGAAAAGAGCTGGACGACAGACGGGTCATTTTACTTCAGTTCTCTTCCTTAAGGACCGGTCACATTTGATGATTTTTACAAGCCATCTTCAGTCACAGACTTCATTTTATATGAAATCTTAACCCTTAAACAGCCACATACTTTGGGGCGTTAATGCACCCCTGGACGCCAAATACTTTTTTGCTGCACTTTTTAAGTAAAGGTCACAATTCACAAAGAAAAAGTGAAATTTTAATGGAACACAGTTTTTTTTTTTTTCATGCAAACAGCATCACAATTACTGCAACACTGATCAATTAACACACTGCCAATGAACTGTAAAAACTCTAAAACGAAAAACAAAACTACTGGAACAATCAATTATTCTATGTACAAGGTGCAGTTGTGACGCCATTGATAAAATTCAGTCAATCACCGAGCCAACTGGGCTTAAACTGGCTGCACACAAACACACAGAGGCCAACGCTGATGCCAGCTGGCGAGTCTAGTGCAGCGGCTCAATCCCACGGACAGTGATGCTGATTCGCTAGGTGGCGCCAGTGGCCATGAGCTGGCTGTTCAACGAATGTACGGCACGGGCTGATCAGCTCCGGCGTGCTTGCAAATTGCACTGGGAACTAACTTTAGCCGGTTGTGGAGTTCAATGAATGTACGTCACAGAATATACTCGGCTCCGGCGTGCTGGCAACCGACTATAGCTGGTTCTGGCAGTTTAAGGGTTAAAAAGTCAAGGGCAGTCGTATAGTCTGACATTCCCAATGACTCAGTCCAGCCTGTCGGCGACTCGTCCCACCAAACATATTTTTTGTATATGTTACTCACCCCATGACCTTTATAGTAGTGATGGCCGAGGAAAACTATTCAGCCTCATCTTTAATAGTCGGCATACAACAGCATGCAAAATTCAGAAAGGTCCCTGAGAAACCCCGGCTTACTTGTGTCACATAATCCACACATCAAGTTAGCCAGTCATATGATCACAGCGTACAAAAAACATGCATTTTGGGAGTCCCGTTCTATTAGATCCTTTGTTAAGTCCGTTCTCCACAAAAGTGTACCATTAAAAAATTTTACCTCGGCCATCATCACAAACTAAAACATATTATTTTTAGGTGGAACATTCGTTAAAGTCAAAGGGGTGGGCTTGTGTGTGGGTTAGTGTGAGAGCTGACCACCAATGAGGGCTCAACCCAGAGGTACAATGCATATAACGCAGCACGGAGGAATAAGTCATGTAAAGCGTCCGGACCTTGTAAACAGAAGTGAGGCTTGTCATTCTGATGTCTGGTGTTTCACATATCATGACAGAGAGAAAAAGAAAACCGAGCTTAGTAGAATGAACCCCCACTACCTGCAGCATGTTATTGGCTGGCAGAAAAAGGGGCAAACCTGTGATACTCTAGAAATGGTAAACTGTGCTGAAAAGTCACCCACACAGTCTTGTGATTTGACATACCCGGCAAATTAAAGCCATGTAATCTGACGTAGTCAGGCAACGAGATCAGCAACTGCACTCGTCAAGTTTGACATCACCTCTGACTAGAACGTGTGTAACGTGACAATGGCTTTACTCGGCCAAAATCAGTTGTTGCATCATTTTGCTATATACTGTGCTCAGAGACTGATAAAAACAGTGTGGGCCGATAGACGGATAAGAAAGGCGCTATATAACAAATGATAGGTGAAAAGATAGATGTGGAAGGCACTATAACTAATGACAGATAGATGGATTTGAAAGGCAGTATATGATAGATAGATGAGAAAGGCACTATATAATAGATAGATCAATAGACAGATGTGAAAGACACTATATAACTAATGATAGATAGATTTGAAAGGCAGTATATGATAGATAGATAGATAGATAGATAGAGAGATGAGAAAGGCACTATATAACTAATGATAGATTAACAGATGAATAGATGTGAAAGGCACTATATAAATAATGACAGGTGAATAGTTCCATGTAAAAGGCACTATATAATAGTTAGATACACATGAAAGGCACTATATAACAAATGATAGATATGAAAGGCAATATATAATAGATAGATAGATAGATAGATGAGAAAGGCACTATATAATAGTTAGATACACATGAAAGGCGCTATGTAACAAATGATAGATACAGTCCCAATCAAAAGTTTAAGACCACTTGAAAAATGGCAAAAAATCATATTTTGCATGGTTGGATCTTAACAAGGTTCCAAGTAGAGCTTCAACATGCAACAAGAAGAAATGGGAGTGAGACAAAACATTTTTTGAGCATTCAATTAATTGAAAATAACGATTAAATTGAAACAGGCTGTCTTACAGCTGATCAAGATTTTAGGACCGCATGCCTTTAAAAGGCCAAATCTGTGCAAAGATGTGGATTCATTGTCATTTTCTGTCAGGTAGTCACACGTTCTGATGGCAAAGGCAAAAAAACTCTCCCTTTTTGAACGTGGTCGGGTTGTTGAACTGCATAAGCAGGGTCTCTCACAGCGCGCCATCGCTGCTGAGGTGGGACGCAGTAAGACAGTCATTTGGAAATGATCCTGAGGGTTATGGAACAAAAAAGTCAAGTGGAAGACCCAAAAAAATTTCACCAGCACTGAGCCGGAGGATCCAATTGGCTGTCTGTCAAGACACTGGACGATCCTCGACCCAAATTAAGGCCGTTACTGGTTCTGACTGCAGCCCCATAACCATCAGACAGCATCTGAGACTGAAGGGTTTCAAAAACAAAAAACGTCTTCAAAGACCTCGTCTCCTTGAACGCCACAGAACTGCTCGTTTGGACTTTGCAAGAGAGCACCAAACATGGGACATTCAAAGGTGGAAGAAAGTTTTATTCTCTGATGAGAAAAAATGTAACCTTGATGGTCCTGATGGTTTCCAACGTTACTGGCATGACAAGCAGATCCCACCTGAGATGTTTTCTACGCGCCACAGTGGAGGGGGCGCCATAATGGTCTGGGGTGCTTTTTCCTTCAGTGGAACAA
Source organism: Polypterus bichir lapradei (assembly GCA_026402145.1). Lineage (NCBI taxonomy): Eukaryota > Metazoa > Chordata > Cladistia > Polypteriformes > Polypteridae > Polypterus > Polypterus bichir. Next base: position 39,096,409 of record JANRMT010062857.1, read on the forward strand.
TGGAGCTTCAGGAAGTGCAGGGGCGTCAAACGGCCGCTGGCTATGTCCAGATGTTGCAGAGAGCATTCCTCATGACTGAGGGCCCTCGTCTGTGTGGTAACGACTGGGTTTTTCAACAGGACAACGCTACAGTACTCAATGCCCGCAGGACAAGGGACTTCTTCCAGGAGAATAACATCACTCTTTTGGCCCATCCTGCTTGTTCCCCTGATCTAAATCCAATTGAGACCCTTTGGGGATGGATGGCAAGGGAAGTTTACAAAAATGGACAACAGTTCCAGACAGTAGATGCCCTTTGTGCGGCCGTCTTCACCACTTGGAGAAATGTTCCCACTCACCTCATGGAAACGCTTGCATCAAGCATGCTGCAACGAAGTTTTGAAGTGATCAACAATAACGGTGGAGCTACTCAGTACTGAGTTCATGTTTGGAAGTTTGATTTCTGTTTTCGGTGTGGTTTACGGGTTTTTTTGGAGGTGTGGTCCTACACTTTTGATCAGCTGTAAAACAGCCTGTTTCAGTTTAATCGTTGTTTTCATTAAATTGCATGCTCAAAAAATGTTTTGTCTCACTCCCATTTCTTCTTGTTGCATGTTGAAGCTCTACTTGGAACCTTGTTAAGATCCAACCATGCAAAATAAGATGTTTTGCCATTTTTCAAGTGGTCTTAAACTTTTGATCGGGACTGTATGAAAGGCAGTATATGATAGATAGATAGAT
>JANRMT010062857.1:39104730-39117658 GCA_026402145.1 Polypterus bichir lapradei
GAATGAGCATTTGAATTTAAGGCCCGCCTCCCTCCTTATCGACACGAAATGAGCATTTGAATTTAAGGCCCGCCTCCTTCCTTATAAACACGAACAAGCATTTGAATTTAAGACCCGCCTCTCTCCTTATAAACAGGAATGAGCATTTGAAATTAAGGCCCGCCTCTCTCCTTATAGACACGAATGAGCATTTGAATTTAAGGCCCACCTCCTTCCTTATAAACATGAACGAGCATTTGAATTTGAGACCCGCCTCTCTCCTTATAAACACGAATGAGCATTTGAATTTAAGGCCCACCTCTCTCCTTATAGACACGAATGACCAGTTGAATTTAATGCCCGCCTCCCCTTTATTCATTGGTCATGAGTCCAGCCCAGTAACAGCTTATTCATTGGCAAACATTACGCTTTGCGCCCTCTCATCAATGCAATGTTCTCTGAGAGACGAGTAAAACTAAAGATTAAAAGTTATAGAAGCGAGTGAAGACGTCATCAGGTGGAATGTTTGCCCAATACTGGTGCTTACCTGAGATGCTTCAGCAAAGAGAAGGTCAGTCCACCTGTGCAGGTTCACAGACGGCCTTCTAAATAATCCCAATGTCCTCCAGTTGAGGACACAAACATAAACAGAACAACAGGAGGCAGTTCTACAATTCAAATGTCTGTCCGTGTTTGTGGACGTTCCATTTTAGTTCATGAGAACGTTTTCCAGAAGTAACTAATTTAACAATATTATAGTAAAAATGCATATGTTTGGGACATTATGAGCATACGACTTAGGGCCCAATCACACCAAAGCGCTTTTCTAACATTTTATCGCGTTAGCAGAATGCTCCTAAACCACTTGAGAAGTGACTTGTCATTGTTTATAATGTCACACTTCACACCTGTCACATAAGGCAAAAGAGAGTACTAAGTGGCTCAGGGAACAAAACTTCAACATTTGGGGTTCATGGCCAGGAAACTCCCCAGACCTTTAATCCCACTGAGAGTCAAGAGGCGGGCGGACAAACAAGAACCCACCAATTCTGACAAACTCCAAGCATTGATTCTACAAGAATGGTCTGCCATCAGTCAGGATTTGGCCCAGAAGTTGATTGCCAGCCTGCCAGGGCGAATTGCAGAGGTCTTGACAAAGAAAGAAGAGCCAGCACTGCAAATATGGATTCTGTGCATAAACTTCATGTCATTGCCAGTAAAAGGCTTTGAAACGTATGAAATGCTCGTAATTCTACTTCAGAGTACCAGAGAAACATCTGAAAAAAAGATCTAAAAACACTGAAGCAGCAAACTTTGTGAAAACCAACACTTAGGTCATTCTCAAAACGTTTGGCCACGACCGTACACAACAGAAATGATGTCAACCATATTTTCCTGGCAAAACATTTCTTTGAAAATGCTGACCCTAAAAAAAAACTCCCAAAAACGATAAAGTAATACTGGAAATTTACAACGCTCAAGTGTGAATCAGCCCTTAAAAGATTGTTATGAAAACCTGGGGTGCACGCCAGTGAACGAAGGAAAAAAAAACAGCAAAAGAAGTCCCATGCCGTACGATACTTAAACAATTGTTTTGTTTAATTGATTAGACAAATAAAGAATGTAAAAAAAATGATCAGGAATCAAAATGAAGAAATGAAATGAATAAAGAACAGCAGTCGTAAATGATGAAGTAACGTCTTGTCTTTGTGTGTTTCGTTTCAGGGACGATTGCCAGTGCGGTGGATGGCCATTGAGTCCTTAAACTACAGCATCTACACAACCAAGAGTGACGTGTGAGTATTCCGATGGAGTGGCCTTACCAGACAGCTCGTATTTCCCGAGGCAGTCACCAGTTTTGGTGTCACGGTATTTCTCTCTATTATAAAAAAAAATCCTGTGGAATGAATGACTAGGAGACGATACGTGATCTTCACGTTAAGATTACGAAAGACAAATAAAAGAACCGCGAGACAAAAGAGAATGGGCAAAAAAAAAATAAATCAGTAGTGTAAAGGGAAGCAGCACACACAGATACAGGTGTCTCAGTGCTTATAAAGCGTATAAAGGACAATACGTTATAAATGTGACGTCGACGAATACAAGATCGCATTAGCGCAAAAAAAAAGAAATTAATCATCAGGACCAGGTGTAATTGAAAAAACAGCAGAACAAAGCGAGGTCACAAATAAAAGGAAAAGAACAGAAAACAAAGTTATCATTCAATGCACAAAATGTAGATTTACACAATAATGGACCATACGCTATGAGAATCTGTGGACCCACAACAGTTAAAGCAACGACAAGTTTAATTTCAAAGAAAACATAATTCGGTCAGATGTATATTTATGAGCACGGAGAAGTGATCACAACGCGAGCAGCAGAAACACGAAGTGGCAAAAAGAACAGCGGCTGTACAGGCTTTAAAATGATCGACAGCAGCTGTCTCCCCTTCACAACACGAGCAGCGTTATACGTCCTGCGAGAAAGAGATGTAACCACGCACGGGGCCGGAAATAAAGGACAAGTATTGTTTTTACAAAAGTTTCTAAAGTAAAAGTGAAAATAATGCATATGTAACAATTCCCAAGAAAATAACAATTCTCTTTAATAAAAGCCCTGTGTGCGTCCAGTGTCCGTGTGTGTCTTCTGGTGAAGTGCGCATGCGCGGGGTCACACGGCACGTGTTCAGTCTCTTCCTGTGCAGACACACACATAGGCGCATGAGAGACAGATACGCACACACAGGCGCGTGCACGACAGACACGCACACACACAGGCGCCCACGCGACAGACACACGCACGCACACACACACACAGGCGCGCGCGGAACGCACACACGCACACAGGCGCGCGCGGGACGCACACATACACACAGCCGCGCACGGGATGCACACACACACACACACAGGCGCGCGCGGTTCGCACACACACAGACAGGCGCGCGCGGGACACACACACACACACACAGGCGCGCGCGGGACACACACACACACACAGGTGTGTGCGTGCATTGTTGCAGTGTTACTTTTCTTGGTTGTTTATTAATTTTTCAACTGTTCATTTTTTTCCCCTGTGCTTAAAACTCATTAAAAAAGGTGTTTTTAGCGAGCGGGTTGTAAGGCTATAGCACGAACTCTTCCAGTCTTAGTTTTCTCAGTTGTTCAAGGTTTTCTTAGTGTTATTCAATGTTTTTACATTTAGTTTACTATTTATGCTGTGCATTCAGTGGTATAATTAACTATATTTGTGTTTAAAAACGTAAAAAAATATATATTTACATACAGTTCATACGGTCTGGAATGGATTAATTGTATTTACATACAATCCTATGGGGGGAAATTACTTCGGTTCACGACCAAATCGGGTTTCAACCAGAGTTTTGGAACGAATTATGGTCGTGAACTGAGGTTCCACTGTATTACTGTCATACAAAATTACAGGCATTTTACGGAAATACAAACCAGTATTTCTGAGAGAGAAAATTAAAGGCACACAATACAGTGACGCATATTACAGATACATACAAGGCCCCTTGCCATTTAATATAGACTGTTCCTACTAATGTTTATGCACTACTGTTCTAGCGCCCATTATTGTAACGGGCTTAATGTCTAGTCTCTTTAAATTGTATATTGCCTGCCTAAGGTAAAGTCATCCCTGATGGAGGATCGCAGGAACTGTGGGAAAGAGGGGTCCTGTTTCAGATGTGGAATGGCCAAATGGGGGAGGCAACTTGATGGCTGAGATCTCCAGGACTCTAAACAATCCAAATCATATTATGTGATATCATCTACTGTGAAATTCTACTCCGTACTTCTAGAATTTTTTTTTTATGCTGTATTGAGGATTCGTATGTTCTGTGTATTGTATTGCATTGTATTGACCCCCTTCTCTTTGACACCCACTGCACTCCCAACCTACCTGGTAAGGGGTCTCTCTTTGAACTGCCTTTCCTGAGTTTTCTTCCATTTTTTCCCTATAAGGGTTTTTTTGGGAGTTTTTACTTGTCTTCTTAGAGAGTCAAGGCTGGGGGGCTGTCAAGAGGCAGGGCCTGTTAAAGCCCATTGTGGCACTTCCTGTGTGATTTTGGGCTCTACAAAAATAAATTGTATTGTATATCTAGTAAACCAAACATGGGGGTGGGCGAGCGAAGCGAGGGCGCGTCTGTAAAAAAAAAAAAATCCTCCTTTGTCGCGTATTTTAAACACGACTCATTCCTCAGTTTGTCGACGAAGTGGCTGGCAAGTTGTTGCACTTTGTTTATTTTTTCAGAAAACGTATGGGATTATATCATTTAGAGATCTGTATATACAAGTGCGGTCATAAAATTAGAATATCATGACAAAGTTGATTTATTTCAGTAATTCCATTCAAAAAGTGAAACTTGTATATTAGATTCATTCATTACACACAGACTGATGTATTTCAAATTTTATTTCTTTTAATTTTGATGATTATAACTGACAACTAATGAAAGTCCCAAATTCAGTATCTCGGAAAATTAGAATATCAATTAAGACCAATGCAAAAAAGGATTTTTAGAAATGTTGGCCAACTGAAAGGTATGAACATGAAAAGTATGAGCATGTACAGCACTCAATATTTAGTTGGGGCTCCTTTGGCCTGGATTACTGCAGCAATGCGGCATGGCATGGAGTCGATCAGTCTGTGGCACTGCTCAGGTGTTATGAGAGCCCATGTTGCTCTGATAGTGGCCTTCAGCTCTTCTGAATTGTTGGGTCTGCATCTTCCTCTTCACAATACCCCATAGATTTTCTATGGGCTTAAGGTCAGGTGAGTTTGCTGGCCCATCAAGAACAGGGATACCATGGTCCTTAAACCAGGTACTGGTAGCTTTGGCACGGTGTGCAGGTGCCAGGTCCTGTTGGAAAATTAACTCTGCATCTCCATAAAGTTTGTCAGCAGCAGGAAGCATGAAGTGCTCTAAAAGTTCCTGGTAGACGGCTGTGTTGACCTTGGACCTCAGAAAACACAATGGACCAACACCAGCAGATGACATGGCACCCCAAACCATCACTGACTGTGGAAACGTTACACTGGACCTCAAGCAATGTGGATTCTGTGCCTCTCCTCTCTTCCTCCAGACTCTGGGACCTTGATTTCCAAAGGAAATGCAAAATTTACTTTCATCAGAGAACATAGCTTTGGACCACTCAGCAGCAATCCAGTCCTTTTTGTCTTTAGCCCAGGCGAGACGCTTCTGATGCTGTCTCTTGTTCAAGGGTGGCTTGACACAAGGAATGTGACAGCTGAAACCCATGTCTTGCATACGTCTGTGCCTGGTGGTTCTTGAAGCACCGACTCCAGCTGCAGTCCACTCTTTGTGAATCTCCCCCACAGTTTTCAATGGGTTTTGTTTCACAATCCTCTCCAGGGTGCGGTTATCCCTATTGCTTGTACACTTTTTTCTACCACATCTTGTCCTTCCCTTCACCTCTCTATTAATGTGCTTGGACACAGAGCTCTGTGAACAGCCAGCCTCTTTAGCAATGACCTTTTGTGTCTTGCCCTCCTTGTGCAAGGTGTCAATGGTCATCTTTTGGACAACTGTCAAGTCAGCAGTCTTCCCCATGTTTGTGTAGCCTACAGAACGAGACTGAGAGACCATTTAAAGGCTTTTGCAGGTGTTTTGAGTTAATTAGCTCATTAGAGTGTGGCACCAGGTGTCTTCAATATTGAACCTTTTCACAATATTCTAATTTTCCGAGATACTGAATTTGGGACTTTCATTAGTTGTCAGTTATAATCATCAAAATTAAAAGAAATAAACATTTGAAATACATCAGTCTGTGTGTAATGAATGAATCTAATATACAAGTTTCACTTTTTGAATGGAATTACTGAAATAAGTCAACTTTGTCATGATATTCTAATTTTATGTCCGGCACCTGTAAATAATGTCTTTGCATCCTATGAACAATTACATTCTAAATTTAGTTTCCCATCAACTCAATTTTTTCACTGTCTCCAAATTAGAAACCAATCAAAATCTCCCCGATTTTCATCACCTCCCACCTATTTCTATTCCGGAAGAGATATTGATCAGTCTTAGGGACTCAGACAGCATCTCTACAAATATATAAAAACATTTTAAAATCCCTTCCTTTTAAAGACCCCAAACTACAGTGGGAAAAGAATCTCTCTTATTCAACATTTCAGTAACGAAATGGAAAGCAGCCACGCGCAGAATTCACTCGAGCTCCATATGCGCAAAACATTCAATTATTGAACTTATAAAATCTTTTATCGAGCACATCTATCTTGTTTGAAATTGTCCGAGATGTTTCCAGGGCGAGAGCCAACCTGCGAACGTTGCAATCGAGCTCTAGCCTCACTGGGCCTCATGTTTTGGGTGGCGCAGACCAAATTAACATCATTCTGGATGAAAATTTGTAAATGCTTATCAGTCAGCCTTGGTGTCCCAATCCCTCCTAATCCATTAACAGCTGTGTTTGGTGGGCTCATAGAAGGGCTTAAAGTGCATTAAAAATCACCAGTCGTACGAGTTCTCTTCCAATCAGGTGACATCAGCCCAATCAGGTATTCTGTATTTATGGCGTGAAGCTGACGAACTAGTGCGAGATCCTGGCACTTAGTTTTTCAGACAGCCACGTGCTTAAATTGTGAATATGGCGATGCGTTTGTGCTCATTTAACGAAGCGCTTCAGAGAGAATTTAAATGTCTGGAAAAAAGATGTATCTGGCTCTGAGAACAACAAAATGGACACGTTAAACAAGTGGACATTGATGATCTGTTTCCCGTGGGGGCCTATCAATACCACAGAGCATAAAGACCCCAAAAAGAGTAAAAGGCGTGTCACATTAGATGACTTTTCCAGCCATTTTCAATAATAGACTTCATTTATGTAATCTTAGCGAGTCAGGGAGAGTCGGCAGTAGGCGTCCATTAAGCCAGTCGCAAATCTGATATACCCCCAGGACAAAATGAATGTGACATTGGCTTAAAGTCAATTAGGTGGTCGTCTAATGTGACATGTCCGGCGACTCACTCCAACTAGTTAAAGACTCACCCCTCGAACAGGTTTAATTAAAAGTCGTAGTGGTGTATCTGTGTGTGAACGAGAAGTTACAACCAATGAATGCTTATCTGGAAGTACAACGCATACATTGCAGCAATGAGAAAGAAGGAATGTGGTGGACTTTTGGATCATCTTTGTGATGACTCGTGTTTTATGTACTAAAACAGAATGGAAAATGGGCCAAGATTGCAGCTGAACTCTCCACAGCTGTCAACCCTTCATACATCACCAACTCAGTTAGGCAGCACATTATTGGCTGTCAGAAAAAGGGGCGGGCACAACAGTGCTGGATGATTGGCACATAATCACTAAAGTGATGTGGGCAGCAATCATCAGGCGTGTAATATGACATGGTGCAGTGATGAGATCAGCAAATCTGACATACCCCCAAACAAAAAGTCACTTAATGTGACATCGGCTCAAGACTGATTAGGTGGTCACCTAATGTGACATATACAGAAATTCTCTCTGGTCAACTAGCCAAAGAGGTTTGATTTTGTCTTTAGTCTTAGGGGTGGCTCTGTGTATTCATGAGAGCTGACAGCCAATGAACAAAAACTTAACATGCATCACAGGAAAATAATGGAAGGAACTATTAAGGATAAGATTGAGCAACAGATGGCAAGAACAGGAGTTATTAGGAACAGTCAGCATGGGTTCAAAAGAGGGCGGTCGTGTTTTACTTACAGGCTGGAATTCTGTGAGGAGGCAACAAAAGGATACGATCGGACTGGAGCAGATGATATCACTGATCAGGACTTTCAGAAAGGATTTGATCAAATTAAAAGAAGTGGCAGTTCAGGGTGATGTTTGTAGATGGGTGCAGAATTGGCTCAGACACAGGAAGCAGAGGGTGATGGTGTGAGGAACCTCATCAGAATTGGCTGATGTTAAGAGTGCTGACCAGCAGGGGGCAGTGTGGGAGGCCGCTGCTATTTTTAATGTATAGAAATGATTTAGATAGGAATATAAGGAATAAGCTGGATAAGTTTGCAGGTGATGCCAAGATAGGTGGACATGCAGATAATTTGGAATCTGTTATATCATCACAGAAGGAGGCCTTGCTGGTCACAACTCTTAACATTGCTTAATAGCGCTGCTATTCTTGACATATATCAGTGGTTCTCAAACTGTGGTTGCTGAAGCTGTATAAGGGGGGCATCGAATAAATGAACAAAACATCAAAATTAATTTTTTACATTTTTATTTCAAATTTAAATTTGCAAGCATATAATTACACCAAATGCATTATAACTAAAATTCAAATAAAACATTTCTAAGGCATAGATCTAATGACTAATAATGGCTGCTTTAAAGTACACAACCTGTCCAGGTTTGGTTTGATATTCAAGATATCGAGACACTCTGAGCTACTTTACTATTTGAAGTTTGTTTCTATGACAAGCGGCGCCGCTGCTGCTGCTTTTATAGTCGCGTATTTTCAATCCAGAAAGTTCAAGACGTATCAGTATCTGTCGCGAACATCCGGGTAACAGTAGATCAGATGATAATGTGGCACGACTGCACCACATTGGCAGCATAGCCAATATTGCCAAATTGAGTTAAATAATTTACTGCATATTGGGTCATTTTCATGATAAAACTAACAGCGGTATAATATTTGTCGGACGAAAATACGTTCGTGTCGCACAGATTGACTTCATCAGTGTCCTCATTTATGAGATTTTTAAAAATTAAAACATATTTAATCGTTTCTTTACATAAAAAAATAATTAAATAAGAATAAATAATTTATTCTTTGTTTTTGGGATTAGAATTACTCCCAAAAACCACACAAGGCATTTTAACAGTTATTAAAGCACTTTAAAAAAAAATTAATTGCAAATATTTCATCAAAGTTAGCCGAACACATGCAAATCTTATGGAAGTAAAAATGATAGGATAGGGCGACACCACACCAGTGTCATACCTTTGTTAGTTGTATCAGGGGTTATTCTCATCTATCTTCTATTATGCAGGGGTCGCAGAATTATTCCAGGTAGAAAAGGGGGGGGCGAAATATGAAAGTTTGAGAACCGCTGACATATATAAATGATTTAGATAGGAATATAAGTAACAAGCTGCTTAAGTTTGCAGATGATACCAAGATAGGTGGATTGGCAGATAATTTGGAATCCTTTATATCATCACAGAAGGACTTGGATAGCATACAGACTTGGGCAGATTTGTGGCAGATGAAATTTAATGTCAGTAAATGTAAAGAATTACACATAGGAAGTAAAAATGTGAGGTTTGAATACACAATGGGCGGTCGGAAAATCGAGAGTCCACCTTATGAGAAGGATTGAGGAGTCATAGCGGACTTGATGCTATGCTGGCAGACAATGTTCAGAAGCCATGTTAGGTTATATAGCGCCTTGATGTGTGGAGTACAAGTCACAGGAGGTTCTGCTCAAGCTTTATAACACACTGGTGAGGCCTCATCTGGAGTCCTGGGTGCAGTTTTGGTCTCCAGGCTACAAAAAGGACACAGCAGCACAAGAAAAGGTCCAGAGAAGAGCGACGAGTCTGATTCAGGGCTACAGGGGATGAGTGATGAGGAAAAATTAAAAGAACTGAGCCTTTACAGGAGATGAAGAGGAGACCTGAGTGAAGAGTTTAAAATCATGAAGGGAATTAGTCCAGTGGATCGAGACGGTGGCTTTAAAATGAGTTCATCAAGAACACGGGGACACCGCTGGAAACGTGTGAAGGGTAAATTTCACACAAACACAGAGAATCACAGACACCTTGAATAAGTGACCAAGTAGTGTGGTGGACAGTAGGACTTTAGGACCTCCAAAACTTGACTTGGAAGAATGAAGTGTACAGGATTAGAAAGCTTTGCTGGGCTGAGTGGCCTGCTCTCGTCTTGACTGTTCTAATGTTGTATTTGTAAAACTGCGATACCCCCAATTATCCCACTGCTTCCCCAGAAAGGCCATCCTGTATTCTTCCAGGGAAAATCCGGTCACCCCCCTTATTGGTGCTGCAATCAAGTCCGCACGCGGTCAGACGTTTTAAATTGGCAGCAGGTCGGTCCACCAAGCCAGACAGCCTAGCGAGTGCTGCTTTAATATCTGAGCAAATGGCCTATTTTTTTTTTTTTTTTTTTTTTTTTTTAATAAATAGCCTGCCTGTCTGCCCCCCAATCAAACAGCTATGTCTATAAATCAGACATGAAAACAATGATATTTGGTCTTCATCCTCAGAAGCTCCCCTCTGGGCCTCCAGCCTTATTACGGGTACAGGCCTGCTGAACAGCAGATAACATTAGTCAGGAAGTAGGCAGGCATGAGCAGCGGCACTTCTATTTATACCCCCTGTTCATTATTTAGTGTGCAAGTTGTGCAGGAAAAGGGGCTGTTTGTCGGAAAACCGTAAAAGATAAGCCTCCATCTCCTCATTTAAACTTGTGACCTGTCAGCACACCACTTCACAAAGTCACGCTACTGAGTTTTTTTGTTTTGTTTTTTTTTTTTTATGCTCTTCAAAGTGCTTTATAGGAATAAGGAGCGTGGTGAGGTGGCACAGCAGGTAAGGTGGGTGAAAATCATGAGGTGGCAGGGGCACAGCCTGTACCACCTGGTGGTATCCTGGTGTGAGGCGCCAGACCCCCAATGTGTGCTCTCAAGTTCAATCCTGGGAGACCCAACTGACTGCAGGTTTTCATTCCCACCAGTTTCTCAACCAGACAGGCAGCCGTCGTTACCTTTATTTGGGTCTCATTCTTTAATTAGCGGACTCCATTTTTTTTTCCTTTCATTTTACATTTGAAAAACTGCACTTTACACTTCTAGGATTTAGAAGACATTTGTCTGCATCTTTAAAAGCTTACTTTGGCTTGTTATTGTTAAATTCATTTTTTCTGTGGAGTTTGCTATCTTAATTTTTATCTGAGTGCCCACAATTAATGTTGAGTAGACACAAGACCCTGGAAGGAGCCGTGATCTCAGCGTTACCCACCTGTAACTGAAACATTAAAAAAATTGAATTCAATCATAACCTTATTTACAGTATTTGGAATTTGAAATATGCACACATCCAAAGGGCGACCCTACAACAACCTAAAATCAGAAGGTGGCACGGCACTACCTGACTTTCAGTTTTATTACTGGGCAGCAAACATACAAGCTATAAAAACTTGGACATTGGCACAAATAGATGAACACACACAGGCTTGGTTAGCAATAAAAAGGAAATCCTGCAGCACTTCTTTATATTCCTTACTTTGTGCTCTAGTAAATACGAGTTATCGTCAATATACTAACAACCCATTTGTCCTTCCTTCACTCAGAATATGGAACCGATGTAGGAAGCACTTCAAGTTGGAGAAAACTTTATCTGGTACATCTACAGTACGTGATAACCACCTTTCTCCATCCTCTCATACTTTCAGAGTTTTTAATGTTAGGAAAACGTATGGGATTAAATAATTTAGAGATTTGCATATAAATAATGTCAATGGATCCTATGAACAGTTATACTCCAAATTTAATCTCCCATCAACACAATTTTTCCACTGTCTCCAAATTAGAAGCTAATCAGAATCTCCCCGATTTTCCTCACCTCCCACCTATTCCAGAAGAGACATTGATCAGTCTTGGGGAACTCAGACAACATTTCTGTAATATATAAAAACATTTTAAAGACCCTTCCCTTTAAAGATCTCAATGCACAGTCAGTGGCGTAGCTTGAGTTTGTGCCGCTTGGGGCAGGCCGGTGCTTCAATTTGCTGCCCTCCAACATATCTGAATATCCATCCATTCATTATCCATCCCTCTATATCCTAATTACAGGGTCACGGGGGTCTGCTGGAGCCAATCCCAGCCAACACAGGGCGCAAGGCAGGAAACAAACCCCGGGCAGGGTGCCAGCTCACCGCAGGGCACACACACCCACACACCCAGCACACACTAGGGATGATTTAGAATCGCCAATGCACCTCACCTGCATGTCTTTGGACTGTGGGAGGAAACCCACGCCAACACGGGGAGAACATGCAAACTCCATGCAGGAAGGAACCGGGAAGCGAACCTGGGTCTCCTCACTGCAAGGCAGAGATTATATTATATTATCCATCCATCCATTATCCAACCCACTGTAGCGGTCAGGGGCCGCTAAGATTCACACCATCAATGTGACGGTGATTTATTTATTTTAGTGGTGGATTACCAGGTACAACCCCAGCCTTGGAACGACACACACACACACACACACTACTGAGACCAAATGAAGCACGCTGGGAACATTAATCGATAAATAATATAATGAAATTAAATGAACTAAATGAAAACAATAATACCACCCCTGACCCCTTCGGCGATATTACATTTAACAAAGAAACACAATAAACACGCAGCAAAGTCCATGTAAACCAAACCGGATGAAATGAGAAGTGGTGAAGTTAAGTCCAGCGATCTTTATGTTGAAAGGGTGAAAGAAAACTCAGTCCTACCGGTAGTTACTGAAAGCATGAAGTCAGATGGATGGTTCAGGAGCGCTCCAATCTTCCGGAAAACCAATAAATTCCAACACAGTCCTCAGTGCACAGGTAGACAGACGATCCAGACCCCAACAAACGAATACAGTCCAGGACACAATGATTAATTAAGGTTCAACAACAGCAGGAAGCACGACAGATAAACGTAACACACAACGCACCAAAGCAAAACAAACTTTTTTTCTTCTATTTCAATCAATCAATCAATCAACATTTATTTATATAACACGTTTTCATACAAAAAAATGTAGCTCAAAGTGCTTTACAAAATGAATAGAAAAATAAAAGACACAATAAAAAAATAAACATAAGTCAACATTAATTAACATAGAATAAGTAAGGTCCGATGGCCAGGGTGGACAGAAAAAAAAAAAAAAAAAAA
>JANRMT010062857.1:39121583-39135488 GCA_026402145.1 Polypterus bichir lapradei
GATCCCAGTGGAAGCATGTAAAGTGAAAACAGTAAAGGTCCGAGTACTGAGCCCTGCGGGACACCATATTGAACTTCTGTGTATAATGATAGAGAGCTGTCGGCACATTTCTGTACGTATTGGAGTCGATTTGATAAATAAGAACTAAACCAAGCGAGCACGGGGCCTGTAAGCCCAACGTCATTTTCTAGCCTGTGTAGTAAAATCGAATGGTCAATGGTGTCAAACGCTGCACTTAAGTCTAACAACATCATTACAGTGGAGTTTCCTTCATCAGAGGATATCAGAATGTCATTTACAACCCGCGTTAGTGCCGTTTCTGTACTATGACCAGTGCGGAAACCAGAAATTTCTCAAATAAATTGTAATGTGTAAGGTGAGACTGAAGCTGATTGGCGACTACTTTTTCTAGTATTTTAGAGAGAAAGAGTAAATTTGAAATAGGCCTATAATTATTTAGTATGTGTGGGGCTTAATGGTTTAATGACTGACATTTTTAGTGCATCAGGTACTGTGTCATGCAATAATGAACTATTGATAATGTTTAGAATAGAATAGAACAGAATAGACTGAAACTCTCAGCTGGCTGCAGTCGCCTGTATCTGCTTTACTAAAAAGCATAACAGGAAAAATAAATAAGAGTCAGGGAACAATAAAATGAAAATAATCAGTCTAAATAATTTACATAATTTGTTGGAATAGATTTTTTTAATTATGTAATTCATTTAGATAATTTTTTTTTTCTACCTGACATAATTCGTTAATACAGATTATTTTTATTTTTACTATCTGGCATAATTTGCTCTATTGGATTATTTTTATTTTTCCTACCTGACATAATTAATTTATACAGATTATTTTTATTTTTATTATCTGACATAATTCATTTATAAGTATTATTTTTATTTTTCCTACCTGACATAATTTGTTTTAATGGCTTATTTTTATTTTTTCTACCTGACATAATTTATAATGATTATTTTTATTTTTACTATCTGACATAATTTGTCCAATTGAATTATTTTTATTTTTCCTACCTGACATAATTTATATGGATTATTTTTATTTTTACTATCTGCTATAATTCATTCAATTGTATTATTTTTATTTTTCCTACCTGACACCTATGGGGCTCCATATAAAGGTCTCCACACCCTTATGTAAAATTCAGCATTGTTGAAGTCAAATGTGATTGTCATAATGGTCAGACTGGTATCCCAACTGGGATGGAAAGAGATGACTTACCAGGCCAGCAGGCCATAATGGGTGGGCTGCGTCGATGGAGGTGGAATGTTCCCAGTTCTCGTCCCAGACAAAATAATGTGTATCCCTGTGTATACAATACAATACAATACAATACAGTTTATTTTTATATAGCCCAAATTCACACAGGAAGTGCCGCAATGGGCTTTAACAGGCCCTGCCTCTTGACAGCCCCCCAGCCTTGACTCTCTAAGAAGACAAGGAAAAACTCCCAAAAAAAACCTTGTAGGGAAAAATGGAAGAAACCTCGGGAAAGGCAGTTCAAAGAGAGACCCCTTTCCAGGTAGGTTGGGCGTGCAGTGGGTGTCAAAAGAAGGGGTTCAATACAAGTATACAGAACAGAACAAATCCTTAATACAGCATAATAATAAAAATTTTAGAAGTACAGAGCAGAATTTAACAGTAGATGATATCACATAATAAGATTTTGATATTTTTAGAGTGCTGGAGACCTCATCCGTCAAGCTGCCTCCCCATTTGGCCATTCCGTGGCTGAAACGTTGTATCAGGGACAGATTGTCCTCCAGTACGATAGGTGGCAGAGCTCCTCTGGTTTGGATACCCGCAGCGGTCGTTAGGCACTTGTAGTCTTGATGAGCAGCCCTGCTGGGCTCCTTGTGTGCTGCCGGAGTGTGCTGTCGGGAGAAGACCTCCCTGTTTTATTATGTTCAAAATGGCTTATAATCTAAATTCGTAAAATAGAATGTCAGTCTCTCCACTCCCTAAATAACCCTACATCCTTTGACTGATCTGGACGAAATTGTGCATAGTTGTTCTCTTGGATCCCACGGAGAAGAAAGACTATTTTAGAACCCAAAAAAAATTTGACCCTGGGGTACAAGGTGGGTTTTTTTTTCCTTGTGTGCAATAGTTTGAACACCAGTGCCACCTGCTGGCTCAGAGCAAGTATTACAATCCTACATACTTTGTCCTGTCTCGGCAAAATATTGCATAGTTGCTTTCTAGGACCATACAGACAAGACAGATTACTTTGGAACCCAACATGTTGACCACTGGGGTTTCATTTTTTTTTTTTTTTAGCTGCACCAGTGCCACCTGCTGTCTCAGTCCAAGTGAAACATCTGAAGGGACCGAGTCCAGACCAGCAGACAAAATGACCAGAGCTTAGCATTGCTTGCCTGGACAACACAGCATCCTGCTTCGATCAAACTTAATGTTAAAGGGAATAATGGGGACTTTGGCTGGGGGGTGTGGGGTGAGGCTTAATCAAGAGTTGAAGTTCAGTGCAACACTAAGGAGAATCAAAGAGCTGTTGACTAACTCCTGGTTTGTTGGCTTTTCTTCATAACTTAGGCACCGCGACGTGTCCACCTTGAGCTAAGATGATTACAATTCAGTAAGCAGTTACCTCAATTCTGAAATCCAATCGGACCCAAAGAGAAGAAATTGTCGACTCGAGAGCAGAGACAACGCCAGAGAGGCAGTGTGAATGACAGATGGGACAGCCAGCAATAATAACAGGGTCACCATTTAAACCATACATTAGCCTTTGCTTCCATTCCTAAATTCATTCTACAAATACCCCGGGATGACACCGGGTACTTTAGCGAGTACATTTTGTAATTTGTGGAAGATGGCCCGGACACAGCCAGGCGGACAGCGATGGTTAAACCCACACATGTTTATTACACATAATTCACTATTTACAAGGTGCAACACAACCCCAAAGTCCAGGCCTTTCACAATGCCTCTTGCACTCTTCAGGCCACCTCCACTCCTCTCCTCCAAGAGTTTGTCTACTCCGCTCCCGACTCCAGCCATCGAATGGAGGGAGGCGGCCCCTTTTATCCCCACCCCAATGTGCTCCAGGTGCCTCCCGATTAGCTTCCGCCGGCACACCCCAGTGTGGTGGAAGTACCGGCTGCGCACCCGGAAGCACTCTGGTTGTCCCTGGTCTTCTTTGTCCCAGCACTTCCGGGTGTGGCGGGAGTGCTGAGGGCCAGGGCTCCTCAGGCATTCAGACGCTCCCTGGCGGTGACCACAGGCCCCTATAGGGTTGAGCTCAGTTCCCGTGGTCCCCAAAGCCACCAGGGCGGTCGCCCCCTCATGGTCTGGAAGAGGCGCAAACCCTCCTCCGGTCCTCCTGGGCATCCCAGCTGGGTACCACCCCCAGCCGCTTGCCAAAACATAAGAGTGCTGCCAGTATTGCTTGAGAGGTTGAAGGGGTGGGGGGTCAGCCTGTCAGTGTTCAGACCATACGCCCGCCACACACTGCATCAAATTGGTCTGCATGGCCTTTTCTAAAGATGATGCACAAGAAAGACAAGCAGACTAAGGACATGGATTACTGGAATCATGTCCTGTGATGAGACCAAGATAAACGTATTTGGGTCAGATGGTGTCAAGCGTATGTAGCGGCAACCAGGGGAGGAGTACAAAGAGAAGTGTGTCTCGCCTACAGTCAAGCATAGTGGTGGGACTGTCATGGTTTGGGGCTGCATGAGTGCTGCCGGCACTGGGGAGCTACAGTTCATTGAGGGAACCATGAATGCCAACATGTACTGTGACATACTGAAGCAGAAACTGGGCCGCAGGGCAGTATTCCAACATGATAACGACCCCAAAAGAAAGCTAAACTGAGGGCAAAAGTGCTGGACTGGCCAAGCAGATCTCCAGACCTAAAGCCCTATTGAGCATCTGTGGGGCATCCTCAAAAGGAAGGTGGAGGAGCACAAGGTCTCTAACATCCACCAGCTCCGTGATGTCGTCATGGAGGAGTGGAGGAGGACTCTAGTGGCAACCTGTGAAGCTCTAGTGAACTCCATGCCCGAGAGAGTTAAGGCAGTGCTGGAAAATAATGGTGGCCACACAAAATATTGACACTTTGGGCACAATTTGGGCATTTTTCACTTAGGGGTATACTCACTTTTATTGCCAGCGGTTTAGACATTAATGGCTGCGTGTTGAGTTATTTTGAGGGGACAGCAAATTTACACTGTGATACAAGCTGTACACGGACTGCTTTACATTGGATCAAAGTGTCATATCTTCAGTGTTGTCCCATGAAAGGATAGAATAGAATATTTACAAAATGTGAGGGGTGTACTCACTTTTGTGAGATACTGTATGTTTAAAGTTTTTATGCACTAGCATGCAAGTTTACTTCATTTTCTTTAAGTTTAAGGGCCTTGAAGGTTAGCGAAACTTGTTTAGACTTTGGCGAGTCAAAAGGCCCAGCAGAGCCACCATGTCCCAAAACAAAAAGCTTGTTTACTCCGTTCCCTAGAAAACAATGCAAGTGAAAAGCAAGCAGGCCACATTAAGAAGAAAAGCAGCGGCCTATAAAATAATAATGCCTGTCTAAGCCACTTTAAAAGATGTCATACAACTCCTTTTAATAGCCAGTAGTTCTAAAACCCATAACAAAGCATGTTGAACCTTGACCTAAACCTCAACAAAGGCACCTGTCCCAAACTTGAATACGAGGCATGGCATGGTTTGGGGCAGCCGCCTGTATATTGTTTTCCTGGCTGTAAAATTGCATACAGATGGTAGCACTGGTGTGCAGAAATCATAGTCCAAAACAGAGCTGAGGGAATAGGGGAAAAGTGGAGGCTTTTAAAAGTCAGGATAGGAAGTGACGTCAAAGGGGCCCGAACCAGAAGGGTCTTCAACCATAGGCTCAGGCCCGGACATGACATCAAGGAGGCTGGAAATGGAAAGGTCTTCAATCATAGGTTCATAAACTAGAAGTGACTTCAACAGGACCAGGCGGAATTTCCCATGAATGGTCTGCAGAAAAGCGAGAAAACGAATCGGTGCACTCTGCCACATCCTGGTCTGATTCGGATGTGTGTGACACAATGAAGGTACACATAGGGCAGGAGATATAAAATATTTTTGAATTATTCTTCAACAGGTACCATAGCTAGTAAGACTATAAAATGATATGTCGAAGGAAAATTTTGCCTCTCAAAAGCTGATCTTTGATGGCTCATGAGACATTCCCAGAGATGCTCATTTATGTTTCATTTAAGAACTTTGTCACAGATGTTTCTCCTAACATTCTTTAGCTTTAGACACGAGATACATCTGAGGTAAAAAGAGTCAACATTGAGAATTTGCTTTGAAAAGCATATTATGTTTTGTGAGCTCCTCTTTCTAGTCTTGTTTTCATTGCTTTCAAGACTTCATATTTTTTTATTGGACCGATGTCTTTATTCAAGATGTATTACAATATCTGAGATGCGATCAGTTCCATTTCTCTTGTTTTTCCAATTGGAACACAGGTGGAGGAAGTGACTTGCTTATAGTGACGTAATGGTGTCAGTAGTGGGATTTGTGTCCTCGGCATTTGAAGTCCGCTTGCCTTTTCTTCCAGAATTAGTAGGATGTAAATGGTGAACAGCAATATAAATTAGAGTAATTAATAATATTATTCAGAAGCAAGGACCACAGTTTTATTCTCATAGGAGCATATTTTACTAACACAAACAACTGTCCGTACATTTCACAGGATATTACTATGCACACAATGCAAACACTTTCAAATTCCAAAAAAAAAAAAAGATGCTACTTGGAAAATCTGAGCCCATCGTTTGACTTTAAAACTCAAGAAGGCACACGTGAGAATACGGGGAGATTGCGTCTCAGGAGAAAAATCTGAGGAGAAGGAGACCAAAGAACACATCTCCATTTTCTTTCTTTCTGACATCATTGTTGTCTCGGAGAAACCAAAAAGTACGAAGGAGATTTCTTTCTTGATTTTTCAATCCTACGGGATAATTCAAATTACTTTAGACATAAAAATAGAAATAAATTAAAGAAGCAAGTCGAATCAATCCAGTTCATGTGATTGCACTCCGATAGACTCCAGTTGTGGACCCCTAGAGCGCCCCTCCATGGAGGAGGTTGTCAATTTGTATTATACGACATCTGTTACATTATGGTTAAGATTAGGGACGGAGGAGGAGTTATCTGACTCGAGGCAAGTAAACCATGTGACAAAATCCTGCAATCTGATTGGCTGTCCAGCGGAGCTACTGAACTGTCCCCACTACTCCTCTCCCTCTACAAATGGTGAGAATATCCCTCTAAACTTGGCTGTCCTAAGCCCACCTGACACCCTTTTCAGCCGCTCTGGTGTGTACCCCCCACCCCACCATGTTGAGGGTCATTCTCATGTTCCTTTGCCTGCTTCGACACTTCAGGGTTAAACGACACATGAGCAGCTCCAGGCTCCTTTTTTTATGGTGGTTTGTTTTTTTGCCTCCTAAGTGATCTTCTGTCTGATTTCTTCTTTAAATTGACAGTCATCAGTTCGTTAGTTCTGATAAACCTTTGGCCTAAAAGAACTGCTGAAATGTGCTTTTTAATTCAGATGTTTTATATATATATATATTTTTGTCCATTTTTCCGTAGATTCCTCTCTTCCGTTAGAACTGACGGAGAGGCCCCCACCCCCGACTGTCCACTCCTCAGTGTTTTCTTTAAAGGTTTCAACTGAGGGTGAGCAATGTGGTGTGAGCAAAGAGAAAGAAGGCCCCTGGGCGACTGCATATAAGGACCCCTAAATGAGCCCAGGCCCAAAGGTCATCGAATCAGCTGAGTCTTAGAAGTAAAGCCCAGGGTGCAGTGTTAAGGACTGTGGGCCTGTTTGGGGGTCATTAAGAAAGCTGGCTCTTTAATGGCACTTTATGGTTCCTTTCTGGCCTGTGTGGCTCTTTTGCATGATGAAGCGCCATTTCATTCTGGGACGGGTTCTCTGCATATGAAGTTTGTACTTTGTGCTATGAGAAAACCTCCTAATATGTGTAATCTTTAATGTATGGTAGGCAACCTAGTAGGACAGAAACAGATTAAGAACACCCGGGCTTAGCCTGTGTTGTGGTATGTAGTAAGAGACTTTTATAAAATCAGGACCTGTCACAAACTTAGACAAAAGCCACAAAACAGTTTGGGGCAGCCACCTGTACACCATATTGTTTCCTGGCTGCAAAACTGAATGAACTGATATGTTGACGTTTACAGATTGCGAAGAGTCCAGAACAGAACTGATTTGCTTGTGGAAAGATGGCAGCTTTAAAGGAGAGCAGAGCAAGTGATGTCATCAGTAGGGCCGGCACCGGACGTAGTGTCATTGGGGCCAGGACCGAAAGTGACATCATCAATAGGGCCAGGACCAAAAGTGGCATCATCTATAGGGCCAGAACTGGAAGTGACGTCATCGGGCCCATGACTGGAAGTGACATCATCAATCCGGCCGGCGCAGGAAGTAATGTCATTAGGGCTTGGGCCGGAAGTGACATCATCAATAGTGCCGGCGCCGGAAGTAGTGTCATTGGGCCCAGGGGCCAGAAGTGACATCATCAATAGGGCCAGGACTGAAAGTGACATCATCAATAGGGCCAGAACTGGAAATGACGTCATCGGGCCCAGGACTGGAAGTGACATCATCAATAGGGCCAGGACTGAAAGTGACATCATCAATAGGGCCAGAACTGGAAATTACGTCATCGGGCCCAGGGCTGGAAGTGGCATCACCAATCCGGGAAGCGCAGGAAGTAGGGCCGGGGTCGGAAGTGACATCATCAATAGGTCCGGCAGCAGAAGTAGTGTCATTGGGGCCAGACTGAAAGTGACATAATAAATAAGGCCAGAACTGGAAGTGACGTCATCGGGCCCAGGACTGGAAGTGACATCATCAATAGGCCCGACACTGGAAGTAGTGTCACTGGGCTCAGGGGCTGGAAGTGATGTCATCAATAGGGACAGAAGTGACATCATTGCGCCCGGGACCGGAAGTGATAGTATCAATAGGGCTGGCACTGGAAGTAATGTCACTGGGGCCGGGGACCAGAAGTGATGTTACCAATATGGCTAGAACTGGAAGTAGTTTCATTGGGGCTGGGACCGAAAGGGACATCATCAATAGGGCCTGAACTGGAAGTGGCGTAATCAGGACCAGAACTGGATGTGACATCATCAGTCAGGCCAGTGCATGAAGTAGTGTCATTGGGCCCAGGACCGAAAGTGTCATCATCAATAGGCCCGGCACCGGAAGTAGTGCCACTGGGGCCGGGGGCCAAAAGTGACGTCTTTGGGCCGGGACTGGAAGTGACGTCATCGATAGGGCCTGAACCGGAAGTGACATCATCTGGGCCTTGCAGAATTTCCCGTAACAGGTCTGCAGACAAATAAGAGAAAGAGTTAGCACACTCCCCCACCCCCTGGTCTGGCATGGGATTGCTCTCATTCAGGCCCGTTAGCTGCCTCCCATGCGCACGTGTGTGACAGACCCCACTGGGATTTCACAAATCCGATACCATCTCTTCATGGTTATCTACGGAACCTGCTGTGGTACGTTCTCTTTTGAACCTTCTTGTGGATGGATCTATTTGAGAACCAAAAATGGCATCGGTCAGAAGAACCCCCTGGCACATTTTAATTTTAAGACTGCGGGGCTCTTTTGAGAACCTCCACACATGCGAGGGACGTACAAAAACTCTATTTATTAAGAATCTCAAACACAAATGACATCACTTTTCTACATTGTCACCTTCCTTTGTGATGCAATTCTCCCAGCGTCGTACCAACTTTTGAATGCCATCGGCAAAAATTGTTTTTGGTTGAGCGCATAGCCACTGATGCACCACTGCTTTCACATCATCATCATCATCATCATCACATGTAGCTGGCCGTCCAGAGCGCTCTGCATATCCGTCGCACTAGCACAGCCATTTTCGAACAATCCACTCATAGACGGCTCTACGAGAGGGTGCTTTATCCTCGTACTCAGCACTCATGCGGAGATGATTCGGTGCTCCCGGCACCCCACCTGCCCACAAAAAGTGTATAACACAATGCCGTTCCTCTTTATGAGTTTCTTAGCCATCTTCATCACAGGGTGGCAACTCTTATACGAAACTGCAAGGGCAGCCGACTAACCCAACAGAACTAGTCACATGACACTCTCAGACACGACCAATCACGACTCCTCCCTCCCGCCTTCACCGTTCCTAATGGAAATATAAAAGAGTGGAAACTTTTTGAACGTCCCTCATAGCTTGGCACCCCCTCTTTAAAAGCAAAAAAAGCCTCTGAATTTATCATTTCCATTTTTTTAAATGCAAATAGCACTCATGTAGTACTGAAGATGACTTGTGTGCTTTATATCGCTTGTCGACTTTCTCCATTAAGGGGGGCCCATTCACTGCTTAGAGCCCTGCAGAGCCAGTAGAGAGCCCCCCGGTGCTCACAGACAGGACATTGTGCTGGCACTTCAGGCCCAAAAAAAGCTACAAGCAGCCTTTGTGTCAATGCAGTTTCATTAGGCAGTGGTGCCCCCTAGTGGCGAGGGGGCTTCCCCTCTAAAGCACAGAGCTGACAGTGTCATGATTATACCCCGTACAGTGAAATTCTTGCTTGCCCGTGCTGATCGACTTGCAGCAGCGCGTCTCCACTCCCCAGTGTCATGGCAGCTGCAGTGTCAGTCCCTGAGTAACTCGCGGCACCTGCCAGGATTCACAGTATGGACGCCGAAAATCATTTGCATTACGGTTTACCTGTAAAGTGTGTTTTTGATGTTCTGAAAGGCACTATATACTGTAATATAATAAGATTCAGGTGTGTTTGAGCATTCTTTGGCTGATTTTTTCATTCATTGAAATTTCTTTCTTCTTCTTCTTCAGATGGTCTTTTGGAGTTTTGCTGTGGGAGATTGTCAGCTTGGGTAAGTGAGCTCTGCAGTTCCTCCTTCTACACCCGAGGCAGACGTCAAAACCGCACGTGAATTCTTTGAGTTGTTATGCCACAGGATGTCTCATTTCGCTAACATATTGAGACACAGTCTGCCAGCGGACAAAGCCTCTTACAGAAAGATCCGTCTGCAGAAACGGAGCAAATCGATTCCATTACACCTGAAATTGCTAGCATGCTGGAGCCAAGTACAGTACGGTACGAAAGGCGCTTTATAATGTATGTCACTCTCATAGTAGTTGGCAGCATGAATGGCACTATATAGACCTCAGCCAAAGTAAATCCATGAAAAAGTGTTGAGGAAGATTGCAAGACTTTATGAGGACATTGAAGGCAGTGTGAAAGTTGTCATGTAAAGGCATACAGTGTGATCTATGAAAGGCGCTATAAAGACCGATCATGTGATATATGAAAGGCGCTATAAAGACAGATCATGTGATCTATGAAAGGCGCTATAAAGACAGATCATGTGATATATGAAAGGCGCTATAAAGACCGATCGTGTGATCTGTGAAAGGCGCTATAAAGACCAATCATGTGATCTATGAAAGGCGCTATAAAGACCGATCATGTAATAAATGAAGGCAGCTATAAAGATAGATCATGTGATATATGAAAGGCGCTATAAAGACAGACAATGTGATATATGATGTGATCTATGAAATGCACAATAAAGACAGATCCAAGCAATCTATGAAAGGCGCTATAAAGACAGATCATGTGATATATGAAAGGTGCTGTATGATGTAAGGAAAGTTTGAAACCCTAGAGCGAAACTTTAACAGCACCTTGAAGTTGAATTCAAGATGAGAGTTGTCATGTAAAAACAGGCAACGTGACATATGAAAGGCACTATAAAGACAGATATTGTGATATTTGAAAGGCACTATATAATGTAGGGAAAGTTTGACCTGGAACAAAACTTTAGCAGCACCTCAAAGTTGAACACAAGATGAAAGTTGTCATATAATAACAGATAATGTGATTTATGAAAGGCACTATTAAAATACAATGTAATACATGAAAGGCACTATATAATGTAAGGAAAGTTTTAACCCCTGGAGTGAAACTTTAACAGCACCTTGAAGTTGAATTCAAGATGAGAGTTGTCATGTAAAAACAGACAATGTGATATATGAAAGGCGCTATAAAGACAGATTATGTGATAAATGAAGGGCGCTATAAAGATAGATCATGTGATATAAGAAAGGCGCTATATAATGTAGGGAAAGTTTTGAACCTTGGAGCAAAACTTTAACAGCACCTTGAAGTTGAATTCAAGATGAAAGCTGACATATAAAGACAGATAATTTGATATATGAAAGGCGCTATAATGACAGATATTGTTATATATGAAAGGCACTATAAAGATACAATATGAGATATGAAAGGCACTATATAGTGTAAGGAAAGTTTTGACCCCTGTAGTGAAGCTTTAACAGCACCTTGAAGTTGAACACAAGATGAGAGTTGTCATAATAATAAAGACATTGCTATATGAAAGTCACTATAAAGACAGACATTGTGATATTTGAAAGGCACTATAGAGCTCTTGTCTTCATGTTTGAACAATAACAACTACAGACTCCAAAGGGTCGAAGCAAGCCGAGGAATCTGATGAAGCCATGAAACCCACCCGAGGAATCACAAACACCTGGGACACTAATTGTCCCGAACATTGTGGTGCCCTGAAATGGGGGGACTGTGTAGAAAGAGTGTTGTGTGACCAAAATGTCTGCAAATCCCCTCAAATCAAAGTCTGCCATTTGCACATTAATCACAGCGTCTGAATTTTTTGTCATTTTAAACTGTGGAGCAGGGAGGCAAATCAAGTAAAAAAAATGGATCTCTGTCCCACACATTATGGAGGGCTCTTTCTTTAGCACAGAGTTCAAACTGATCACTCCAGCTCATAAGTACACCATTAGTATTTTATACTTTTCTGTGTATGTACCAAGGTCGACTCTGTGCTGTCTGGCTGTAAGGACACCAGGGTTCATGCCCAGGGGTCCTCCTTGTGTGGCGTTTGCATGTTCTCCCCGTGTCTGTGTAGGGTTCCTCCCACAGTCCTAAGACATGCGGGTTAAGTGGATTCGGCCCTGCTGTGTTTCTGAGTTCACCCTCTGATGGACTGGTGTCCTATCCTAATGGACTGTTCCTGACTTGTGCCCAGTGCTTGCTGGGATAGGATTCATCCCCCTGTGACCCTGCTCAGGAATAAGTGGCCTTTGAAGACAATATGAAGATGATAAGTCTGTTTTCTATTCTACCAGGAATTTGAAATGGCTTCCAGTGGATGTGGGGCATCTGTTGGTGAAGAAAGATCCACTGATCTTGAATTTGCTGACGATGCTGTGATCTTCGTGGAGTCAATGGAGGCTCTGATTGGGGGTCTCGAAAGACTGAGTGAGGAGTCCGTGTGTCTGGGCTTGTGAGGGTCCTGATAAAAACCAACATTTAGGCCTTTAATGACCTCTTGGGCATGGCCATCAGCAGTGTGTCAGTCTATGGAGAGAATGTCGACCTCGTCGAGAGGTTTACTTACCTTGGCAGTGACATTCATGTCTCTGGTGATTCTTCCTATAAAGCCAGTAGACGGATTGGGAGAGCATGGAAAGGGGTGTGTGGTGCCCCCGATATCTGTGCAAAAGAACGAAGGTCCAAGTCTTTAGAGTACTGGTGCTTCCTGTTTGTGAGACATGGACACCATCCAGTGACCTGAGATGAAGACTGGACTCCTTCATGTGTGTCTCTTTGGAGAATCCTTGGGTGCCGCTGGTTTGACTTTGTGTTGCTCATGGAGTCCCGAATGAGGCACATGACCTGCATTGTGAGGGAGCGTCAGTTACGGCACTATGGCCATGTGGTGCGATTACCCGAGGGTGATCCGGCTCACAGGACCCTCATTGTTGAGGACCCCAATGGCTGGACCAGGCCAAGGGGACATCCACGTAAGACCTGGCTGCGGCATTTAGAGGGTCATTTCTGGAGGGTGAGACTGGACTGTGTGTCTCCCTGGGGGTTTGCCAACCGGGATCCCAAGCTGTTTCATCGTGTGGTGGGTGTGGCAACGCCCTGTACCAGTGCATGCTGCCGAACTTGACTTGACTTGTAAGAAGAAAACAAGGAGAAGTCATAAAAGTTTGGAGCAGCAGCAGGCATTCCCAGTATAACTAAAGATGTTGAGACAAAAAGGAGAACAACAAACTGCGGAGACGTCTTTCCAGATGAGACTCATCAATTAGATCGTCCAAAGACACCAGTGAAGCCGCTTAACAGGCAAGGCAGGCGGTTCAGGAGGCCAGCAGCAGGAAGTGACATCACAGGTCTTCGCCTGTCAATCTTCTGCTCATTAAGGCATTAAGAGACAGCGCCAACCCCTGACTCGGAGTGGAATTACCATCTGACGAGCCCTGAAGTTTCTCCCAAGTGCACGTTATGTGGCAGTAGTTTAAAAAGAAAAAAAAGGTTATGAAAAATCGCAAATCTTGAAGGCCGGACAGCACAAGTGGAGGGAAAGGGCCATCCGAAGATCAGCAGATTACTGGTGTGCAGCTACTGCATTAACAGGGGATTATATGGCGGGTTCAGAACATTTCGAGACCCCTTCGCTTTCTGCACACATGTTTGTGTTGTAGATTTAATGTTCGATTAATACGTATGCTCTTCAGTTCGCCTCAGGTGGACTCTTATCAAGTTGTCGGTGCATCTCAAGCAGAATTCAGTCAAACGGGACGCACCTGAGCACAATGCGGCGTGCGACTGCTAGGGTCATTGCAAGGATTTACAGGGATCGGGAACTCTTTAATCGTCACGCGCTCAGTTATTCATTTTTAGAATGTAAGTCCGTAGGGGTCTCGTGAAAGTCAAATCTATCTATCTATCTATCTATCTATCTATCTATCTATCTATCTATCTATCTAT
>JANRMT010062857.1:39135498-39148047 GCA_026402145.1 Polypterus bichir lapradei
TATCTATCTATCTATCTATCTATCTATCTATCTATCTATCTATCTATAATGTGGGCGGCCCCATTCGTAAGTTGTTGGGTTGGATGTCCGTAACCTGGGGCCTACCTTTACAAATAAGTGACAACAAATTCGTACGAAATGAATATTCGTAAAAATCCACTATTTGTGCTTACCCGAATACTGTATTTGGATACGGCTCCATCCCTACATTACAGAGTAAGGCAAAAACGTTTAATGTGGACCTAAACCAGATCGAGAATGTCAACTAAAACTGAACGAGCTCACGTTCAAATTCTTCACTCGCAAATACAGGGTGAATAACTCCCACATTTCAAAGGGGGATTGAAAAAAAATGGTACAGTAATCCCTCCTCGATCGCGGGGGTTGCATTCCAGAACCCCCCGCGATAGGTGAAAATCCGCGAAGTAGAAACCATATGTTTGTATGGTTATTTTTATATATTTTAAGCCCTTAGAAACTCTCCCACACTGTTTATAAATATTCTCCGCACAGTTATACAGTAAACCCTCGTTTATAGCAGTTAATCCGCTCCAGACAGATAATTGAATTTCCACGAAGTAGGATTCTTTATTTATAAATCTAATATTTTTGCAGTTAGAGCATAGAAAACCTGTTTACGACCTTCTAAATACATTTTTTAACATTATTAGAGCCCTCTAGACATGAAATAACACCCTTTAGTCAAAAGTTTAAACTGTGCTCCATGACAAGACAGAGATGACGGTTCTTTCTCACAATTAAAAGAATGCAAACATATCTTCTCTTCAAAGGAGTGGCGTCAGGAACAGAGAATGTCAGAGAGAGAGAGAGAGAGAAAAGCAAACAATCAAAAAATCAATACGTGCTGTTGGGCTTTTAAGTATGCCGAAGCACCGGCGATAAAGCGGCCGGCCGCAAAGAAGGGAGCAATGTGAAGTCTGTATCCTCTAAGCAAACAGCCCCTCTGCTCACACCCCCTCCGTCAGGCAGAGAGAGTGAGAGAGTCAGAGAAAAGCAAACAATCAAGCACCGCGCGGGAAGCATATCGTATATCATTGAGGAGTTTTATTTAATACGTAATACATGCTCTGATCGGGTAGCTTCTAAGCCATCTGCCAATAGCGTCCATTGTATGAAATCAACTGGGCAAACTAAGGAAGTATGTATCATAAATTAAAAGACCCACTGTCCGCAGAAATCCGTGAACCAGCGAAAAATCTGTGATATATATTTAGATATGCTTACATTTAAAATCCGCGATGGAGTGAAGCCGCGAAAGTCGAAGTGCGATATAGCGAGGGATCACTGTACAAGGTATCACCAAAATCTTTTTATTTCCCAAATGTAGATATAAAAAAGTTTTTTTATTTTAAGTTTTAAAAATGATATCGTCCAAATGGTGGCCTTGACGGCTGATACACATTTGGAGCCGTTCTTGGAAGTTTTCCATCACTCTCACTAGCATGTCGGGCGAAATTCCTTCAGTTTCTTCTTGAATGGCCTCCTTTAGTTGGTCCAAGGACCGAGGACGATGTTTGAAAACCGCGGCCTTGAGGTACCCCTACAGAAAAAAGTCACAGGGACTTGAATCAGGCGAGCACGGTGGGCACGGAACTGCCTCACGTAAGGAGACCACTCGACCCGAGAACATCTCCTGCAAAATTTTTCGCGGACGACATGCTGTATGGGCCGTAGCTCCATCCTGTTGGAACCAGAAGTCCTCTAGGTTGTGTTCTTCCCCATACTCTTCAATTTTCGGGCACAGAAAATTCTCCAACATGTCGCAGTATCGATTGGAATTCACAGTAGCTGTGACTCCACCCTCTTCAAAAAAGTAAGGCCCAATGATGCCTATAGACGACACAGATTCGCCATTTTTGAAAAAAGCCTCCACTACAAAGCCTCGATGCTCACCCAACCACAGCATGGTGACGACTGACAACTTTATTACGTACCGTACCTAACGGAACGGACCGCACCCCTCTACCTGCTTCGGGAACCCCACAGTGATTTTTTCGAAATGTGGGAGTTATTTCTGCTGCACCCTGTAAATTACGTTAAGTTCACCGTTCTTAGAGAAATGAGTTTGTTCAATGAAGGCGCTCTTTTGAAGTCGTTCATGCACAACACTGGATAGCAGCAGCGCCCCCTTTCAGCCTGAAGTGGAATTACACACCTGGAACGAACCCAGAGGGTGACCCCCTGACACACATGCCAGTGGGAAAAAGGCTTTGCGCTTTTGAAAATGTGTGTCCAGGACTGAAAGACCAGGGGCTTAAACCCTATGAGACCCCCCTTCACACACACACACACACCCCATTGGTCTAAATATTTCTATAAATGAGAAATTTCAAACTTTTGGTTTTTAATGCTTTTTAAGAAGACTCAAAGCTGGAATTGCAACCGAAGGGGCACTGAATTAAGACTCTGAATACTTCTATGAATATGAATAATAAATTTGCAAACCTTTCTCAATAATTACGGGCTACTGAGTGCAGATTAATGGGGAAAATAAATGTCAAATCTATCCATTTAAAATGAAATCAACGACACAGTAAAGTGTGCAGAAGGTGAAGGTGTATGAGTCCCAGAAGGAAAGACGCCAATAAAAAAATAAATAAGGAAAGACGTGGTGTTCTTGTGTATGATAAAGATGTGCACTCGTATTGCAGATTTATATCTTGCTGTTCCAACTCTTATCTTCTCTGGCCTCAAATCGACAGATAAAACTTGATGAGATCGACTTTCATACTCAGCAGTAAATATTTTTTAAAGTTAACCCGCTTGTGTCTACCCAAATGAAGTTTGCTCAGCATGGGTTTTTCTGTTTTGTGAAGGCGATAGAATGAAACGTCACGACGGACGGGCACCCGGCTGCCATCATCGGCTTATGAAGATGGATGTTTAACAAGGCGGACGCAAACGTAACTGGGTCGGCCCAATTCACTCTGGTGCCGGCCGAAGCCCATCCTGGCAGCGCCATACAACCCTGAATGGGGGGGCCAGACAATTGCAAAGGTCCATTCATGAAAATGGGGTCAATTGACCTAACCTTTACCCATCTTTGGGATGTGGGGCACCTGGAAGAAAACCCACACAGACAGGGTGAATGTGCAGGGGCCGGAGATTTTTTACCCAGACTGCTAGGAGGAAGCCATGCTATCTATCACTCCACTATATCGTCCATACTGTTTCAGACAAGCAGATCTCCTTGTTTGCTTTGTGTATGAGGAGGACCTGGGAGTCGTGAACTTGAACAACAATTCCAGTTTGTTTGTCCTCCTCCACTTTAAGCCCCTCTGTAAGCCCACCAAACACAGCTGTTAATGGGTTAGGAGGGATTGAGACCCCATGGCTGTCTGTTAGGCACGTAAAGATTTTGGTCCAGAATGATGTTAATTTGGTACACGCCGCCCAAACAATGTGGCCCAGTGAGGCTGGAGCTTGATTGCAACGTTCTAAGGTCTATCTATCTATCTATCAAAAATAAATTGTATTGTATGGGGGGAGACCCCAGGGCTCAGTGGGATGATTAGATCTCCCAGATTGCCTGGGAACACCTTAGGATCCCAGTAGTGTGAGTTGACAAGTATGGCAGAGGAAAACGGACATTTGACCCTCACTGCTAAGACTGTTGCCCCCCACAACCTGGCTTCGGATAAGAGGTGGAAAATGAATGAATGTGTGACATCCCGTTGAATAAACACACTCAGGAGCCGCTTGTCCAGGGGAGTCTTACAAATGCCATCTGGCTTTTTATTGGATATGCCACGATATAAACAGTGCCCTACCGCCACCTGTTGTCTGGGTCACGGGGACACCTCCACAATAACAAAAATAACCCACTTTGTCCTATCTACCTCTTGCCTAGTCTTTCACTGTTCGCTCCTTTCTCAGTCTGATGCTGTCTACCCTTTTCTCCCACCACAGTAACCACTTCTGACCATCACCTCCCTGTTCATTAACCCTGATCCCTGTCACTCAACTCTCTCTCTAGGGAGGTGCCCCAAGCCCTTACAAAAGTGTTCCCTCAAATGCTTGCACTCCCTACAGTCCATGCAATGGCAAGACACATCACAAATGAATGAATGAGATGCTTAAAGGCTCTTTTTGTGTCTAGCAGAGGAGTTGTTTTTGGCGGCGTTTCCTCCGCCAAGTGGACAGTTTTGGAATGTTCAGGAATTTGGGACTCGGAGCTTCCTGAACAACTCTGCCCAGTGCCATCAGACAACTCAATACTTCTTCCTGATGCCCCCAAACTAAATGCTGATAACCTCCATCCATCCATTATCTAACCAGCTATATCCTAACTACAGGGTCACAGGGGCCTGCTGGAGCCAATCCCAGCCAACACAGGGCGCAAGGCAGGAAACAAACCCCCGGGCAGGGCGCCAGCCCACCATAGGGCACACACACACCAAGGACAATTTAGGATCGCCAATGCACCTAACCTGCATGTCTTTGGACTGTGGGAGAAAAACCACGCAGACACGAGGAGAACATGCAAACTCCACGCAGGGAGGACCCGAGATGTGAACCCGAGTCTCCTAACTGCGAGGCAGCAGTGCTACCCACTGTGCCACCATGCCGCCTGCTGATAACCTTAAAATTCAATTTTCAATTTCTGCACAATATACTTTATTGATTGACTGATTGGTTGATTGGCTGTATTATCTGTCCTGTAAGTCTGTATCCTTGTTTTCTATGTTTGGGCTGCTGTATGTATCTGAATTTCCCCTTTGGGTTACTAAAGTTTATCTGATCCGATCCAATATGGGGTGCAGAAACCTTAGCAACATCTAAAATGCATCTGAGTGAGATAAGGGGACAGCTGAGCTGTTCGCCAAGTGTGTGAGTGACAAATTAACTGAAGGGTCTCCCCTCGTACCGTATGTCAAACTTCATATGCTCTTATACGTCAATGTGACTTTCATTTTGCTGCAGGAGGGACCCCTTACTGTGGGATGACCTGTGCGGAGCTCTACGAGAAGTTACCTCATGGCTACAGAATGGAAAAACCGAGGAACTGCGATGATGAGGTGTAAGTGTTCGCAGCGTACTGGAGCTCAGGGGGGTCAGGAGACCATGGTGGTCATGTGTGTAGGGGGTCTTATTTAATCTGTCAAATGAAGTTGGACTTTCCCTCTTTGCCAGCGGCTCATACTTTAACCCTTTCCCCCCTGGATTTTCTGTTTTTATGGGAAAAATTATTTTGTGAGAGATTCTACCTTTGGGGTGTCTAGAAGTCTCAAAAACGAAAAAACAAAACAGTGATCACTATTGTTATACAATAGCTGCCAAAAACTTCAATCTTCTTGAGGAAATAGAATTGAAAGCGGTGTGCACAGTCCGGAAGCATCCATTTTTCACTTCCATGTTTCTCAGACTGTATGCCAGTCTCTCCGGTCTGCCCTGATAGTAGCAGGCCCGGTGCCAAAGGCTCCAAACGTAACTGTGCTTTACAAAAACCGCTGCATATTTATGTACTAGAAATAGGATGTCAGGGCTGAAAGGGTTAATTTATTCACGCTGTCACTGATTATTTATATTACTAGCAGATGTGATGAATGGCTGGGGGCCCTTGCCCACTCGGGACACCCCTTCTTTATATGGTTCGGGGGAACAAGCAGGGATGGAACAGTACCTCCCCCGGGATGCTAGATGGCATCCCCTCTGGGTGGCAGTGATGCCTCAGATTCCCGCAGGGTTCTCTACGACCCTGTTGAGGGTGCCGCCAGAGGGCGCTGCATGTTTCCTGAGCCCGTGTGGGCAGCTCTTCCACCACACCCAGAAGTACAACCAGAAATGGGTCATCAAACATCTGGAGCACTTCTGGGTGGGCTTTAAAAGGAGCCAGAGTCGGGAGGAGGGAGACGAAGGAGTGGTGGAGAAAAGAGGAAATTAGGGTTAGGCTTAGGGTTAGGGCTTGTGCTTATTGGAAACGGGGAAGGCATTGCCCACAGGTGAACATTTATTTGTTTCATCAGTGTGCCTCCTGCATCTATCTGTGCCGGGTTGAGCGCTGGTATAGCGGCTTTTGTCACATCCACTAATTTATAACTATATCATTTATTTATAATGAATAATGTATCAATCATGAAAATAAATTTCTGTGTTTCTATATGCATATTGCATGGCATTCTTTGTTTGTCTTCCGGTCACTTTGTGTTTTCAGTGTCATGTAAAGGACTCAATAATCATACTTGGGTCCAATCAGAACATGCCTTTGTGAAAAGTGAATCAAGCAAAAGTCAAATTTCCCCTGAGAACTCTGCTCAAGTAGACGTGTTCAATGATCTGACATTAATTGTACTCAACTTTCAAAAGCACGAGGAACTGTAGGAGTTTCCCCAGTTTACATTCATTCAAAAAAGTGCAAGCAAAATGACAATAATTCAGGTGAAGGTCTTATTGCATGGGAGTCATATGACAGCCACCCTTGGCAGATCTACCATCAGGGCATTCTGGGTGCGCAGCAAGGGGCCTTTTCACCCAATCTCAATGCCTCCAAAATGACCAAGGAGGACCCAACCCCCCTTTGTCTCTCATCTTTAATGATAGCAGCTCCCTTCCTTTATGAACTAGGAGTCCCAAAGCAATACATCCCAAGAAGTTCCAAAAGGATAGGATCAGAGTGGAGGTTATGATGTTATTTATCTGGACTTTCAGAAAGCATTTGATGAGGTGCCACATGAGAGGTTGGGCATCAAATTAAAAGAATTGGGAGTTAGGGTGATGTTTTTAGATGGGTGCAGAATTGGCTCAGACACAGGAAGAGGAGGGTAATGGTGTGAGGAACCTCATCAGAATTGGGCGATGTTAAGTGTTTTGACCAGCAGGGGGCAGTGTGGGGGCCGCTGCTATTTTTAATATTTATAATATTTATAAATGATTTAGATAGGAATGTAAGTAATGAGCTGGTTAGGTTTGCAGATGATAAGATAGGTGGATTAGCACAGCAGTTCTCAAACTGTGGGGCACGCCTCCCTGGGGGGTGCTGAAGCTGTACAAGGGGGGTGTCGAATAAATTGACATCAAAATTAATTTTTTACATTTTTATTTCAAATTTTCATTTGCAAGCATATAATCAAAACAAATGCATTAAACATTTCTAAGGCATAGATCTAATCACAACTCAAAGGCACATAATATCCTATATGGTGTTCCACAAGGCTCTATCCTGGGTCCACTGCTCTTCTCAATCTACATGCTTCCGTTAGGTCAGATTATCTCAGGTTACAACGTGAGCTACCACAGCTATGCTGATGACACACAGCTGTATTTATCAATAGCACCTGATGACCCCGACTCTGTTGTTTCACTTACACAATGTCTTACTTGTGTTTCTAATTGGATGAGTAGGAATTTTCTCAAGCTAAATAAAGCAAAAACAGAAATTTTAGTGATTGGCAATAATGGCGACAATGAGATTATTAGAAATAAACTTGATGCATTAGGATTAAAAGTCAAGATGGAGTTAAAGAAGTTAGGGGTAACTGTTGACTGTAACCTCAATTTTAAATCGCATATTAATCACACCACTAGGACAGCATTTTTTCACTTAAGAAACATTGTAAAAGTTAGACCTCTTATATCACTGAAAGATGCCAAGAAATTAGTTCACGCTTTTATTTTCAGTTGACTAGATTACTGTAACACACTCCTCTCAGGACCACCCAAAAAAGACATCAACCGATAGCAGCGAGTGCAGAATGCAGCTGCTAGAATCCTAACTAGGAAAAGAAAATCTGAACACATTTCTCCAGTTCTGATGTCACTACACTGGTTACCTGTGTCTTTCAGAATTGACTTTAAAATTCTGCTTATGGTTTACAAATCCTTAAATATATATATATATATATATAATATTTGTCAGACAAAAATACATTCGTCTCGCTCAGATTGACTTCATTGGTGTCCTCGTTTACGAGATTTTTAAAAATTAAAACATATTTAATCGTTTCTTTACATAAATAAATAAGAATAAATAATTTATTCTTTGTTTTTGGGATCAGAATTACTACCAAAAACCACACAAGGCATTTTAACAGTTATTAAAGCACTTTAAAAAAATTAATTGCAAATATTTCATCGAACACATGCAAATCTTATGGAAGAAAAAATGACAGGATACCACGACACCGCACGAGTATCATACCTTTGTTAGTTGTATCAGGGGTTATTGTCATCTATCTTATATTATGCAGGGGGTGCAGAATTAATCCAGAATAATTCCAGAATTATTCCAGGTAGAAAGGGGGGGGGGGTTTGAGAACCGCTGGATTAGCAGATCATTTAGAATCCGTTATATCATTACAGGTGGACATGGACAGCAAACAGGCTCGGGCAGATGTGTGGCAGATGAAATTTAATGTCAGTAACTGTAAAGAATTACACATAGGAAGTAAAAATGTGAGGTTTGAATACATAATGGGTGGTCTGAAAATCGAGAGCACACCTTATGAGAAGAATTTAGGAGTCGTAGTGAACTCTAAGCTATCGACTTCCAGACAGTGTTCAGAAGCCATTAACAAGGCTAACAGAACGTCAGGTTATATAGCGCCTTGATGTGTGGAGTACAAGTCACAGGACCTTCTGCTCAAGCTTTATAACACACTGGTGAGGCCTCATCTGGAGTACTGGGTGCAGTTTGGGTCTCCGGGCTACAAAAAGGACACAACAGCACTAGAGAAGGTCCAGAGAAGAGCAACTAGGCTGATTCAGGGGCTACAGGGGATGAGTGATAAGGAAAGATTAAAAGAGCTGAGCCTTTACAGTTTAAGCAAAAGAAGATTAAGAGGTGACATGATTGAAGTGTTTAAAATGATGAAGGGAATTAGTCCAGTGGATCGAGACTGTTATTTTAAAATGAGTTCATCAAGAACACGGGGACACGGTTGGAAACTTGTTAAGGGGAAATTTCACACAAACATTAGGAAGTTTTTCTTTACACAAAGAACGATAGACACTTGGAATAAGCGACCAAGTAGTGTGGTAGACAGCAAGACGTTAGGGACTTTCAAAACTCGACTTGATGTTTTTTTGGAAGAAATAAGTGGAGAGGACTGGTGAGCTTTGTTGGGCTGAATGGCCTGTTCTTGTCTCGAGTGTTCTAATGTTCTAAAAAGCGTGAAATGGAAGGTCTACAGGATGGTAGTGAGACCAGCTATGATGAGTCACAGCATGAAGTTATGGGAAAGAGTAGTGGAAGCTCATTTAAGAAGTGAGGTGATGATTAGTGAGCAGCAGTGTGGTTTCATGCCAAGAAAGAGGACCACAGATGTGATGTTTTGATCTAATGGTGTTGATAGAGAAGTTTAGAGAAGGCCAGAAGGAGTTGCATTGTGTCTTTGTGAACCTGGAGAAAGCATATGAGAGGGTGTCTCGAGAGGAGCTGTGGTATTGTATGAGGAAGTCGGGAGTGGCAGAGAAGTACGTAAGAGTGGTATAGGATATGTACGAGGGAAGTGTGACAGTGGTGAGGTCTGCAGTAGGAGTGACGGAGGTGGGATTACATCAGGGATCGGCTCTGAGTCCTTTCTTATTTGTAATGGTGATGGACAGGTTGACAGATGAGATTAGACAGGAGTCCCCGTGGACTGTGATGTTTGCTGATGACATTGTGATCTGTAGCGATAGTAGGGAGCAGGCTGAGGAGACCCTGGAGAGGTGGAGATAAGAGAGGAGAGGAATGAAGGTCAGTAGAACCACCAAGACAGAATACGTATGTAAATGAGAGGGAGGTCAGTGGAATGGTGAGGATGAAGGGAGGAGAGTTGGTGAAGGTGGATGAGTTTAAATACTTTTGATCAACAGTACAGAGTAACGGGGATTGTGGAAGAGAAGTGAAGAAGAGAGTGCAGGCAGGGTGGAGTGGGTGGAGAAGAGAGTCAGGAGTGATTTGTGACAGACGGATATCAGCAGGAATGAAAGGGAAGGTCTACAGGACGGTAGTGAGACCAGCTATGTTATATGGGCTGGAGACGGTGGCACAGGAGACAGAGCTGGAGGTGGCAGAGTTAAAGATGATAAGATTTGCATTGGGTGTGACGAGGATGGACAGGATTAGAAATGAGGACATTTAGAGGGTCATCTCATGGTGGACAGTTGGGAGACAAAGTCAGAGAGGCGAGATTGTGTTGGTTTGGACATGTGCAGAGAAGAGATGCTGGGTATACTGGGAAAAGGATGTTAAGGATAGAGCTGCCAGGCAAGAGGAGAAGAGGAAGGCCTAAGAGGAGGTTTATGGATGTGGTGAGAGAGGACATGCAGGTGATGGGTGTGACAGAACTAGGTGACGAGGACAGGAAGATATGAAAAAAATGATCCGCTGTGGTGACCCCTAATGGGCGCAGCCGAAAGAAGAAGTTCCAAAAGCACTTTCAAAATTGACCACTAGAGGGGGATATCATTGTCAAACCCCGGCTAGTAATAAGGACACGCACTGAATCTTTATTAAACAAAAAGATATAATTTTCACAAAATGTGTTCAAAAACAATGAAACTCTGTGGAGCACGAAGTACAATGGAACTTCCCCCGAACATTATCCCCCTTAGCGTTAGACCTGAGCATCACTTGGGCAACTGTATAGACGCATCTCATATGCGTGTTAGACCCAAGGATTACCTGGGCTATAAACGTGGAAACGGTTCAAGAAAAAAATGCAATGTTTTGGAGGTTAAAGCAATCCGAGGCAAACAAATCCCAAAACAGTAATCCAAAAATAAAAGCAAGAAGGTTGATATTCC
The DNA here is from genome assembly GCA_026402145.1 of Polypterus bichir lapradei. Classification (NCBI taxonomy): domain Eukaryota; kingdom Metazoa; phylum Chordata; class Cladistia; order Polypteriformes; family Polypteridae; genus Polypterus; species Polypterus bichir. The sequence goes on from JANRMT010062857.1 coordinate 39,146,248, forward strand.
AAGGCACACACTCAGGTATGTTCAAAACGAACCTCCAGGAGCTGTGGGAGACCCTCTGGATTTATGAGGCGCCTTTTCTTCTCTATGCGTTGTGCTAACAATTCACAACAAAACGATTGATTATCTGTCCGGTGGTGACACCTCAATAGTTTAGCAATTTCCAAAGCGTTGCGTTCTTCTGAAAAGTGTCAGTTAAATCTCCTTTTGATTTTTCTTCACCCATTTTGCCTGAGGTAATGAAGCCGGCTAATTAATATACGCACGCCCTAACATAAGGCGTCAATCACTTTAAGTCACACCCTCCAGAATTAAACAATTACTTGATAATGAAGACATCTAATAAGCATTCGGGTTTACGTGGTTTTATAGATGGAAAATGTCTGAAAACTGACAGGCCTAATAACTGTGCATGCAGATTAACATAAATGAAGCCCAGCACTGTCTGTGCAGTAATTCAGGAGAGGAGAGGGGGACAAAGCAGGGAGGAGGAGGAGGAAGAGGAGGGGCAGCAGAGTCTTCACAATGGCAAAGGAGGTGATGTTTTATATCAGCACATCCTGCCTGAGTCTCGGTTCATATTTTATTCTTCATCTTCAGGGGGTGCTGACAGTGGGTGGCACTTGGTTCATATAACTCAGGAATAGACCCCCATGCTTTCCTTTTCATTGAGAGCTTTCCATCATGTGTCCCTTCTGCTGTCCACTTCACTTCTCTGGTCACTCACTAACACCCCCTGGGCTTCTCTTTGCAGGTATGAGATGATGAGGCAGTGCTGGAGGGACCGTCCATACGAGAGGCCCACCTTCGCTCAAATCTCCATGCAGCTCAACCGAATGTTGGAGGCCAGAAAGGTAAAGACCTGCTTTTCTGTGGTGACTTTCTGTGCCTTTCAGTTTATTTGGTTCCAAAAACTCTCGGCCATCCTTGTGCTTCAGCCAACGTTAGTCAGAGATCAGCGAGGGCCGACATCTCTACTGCGCTACGGACGATCGACCTTCACCAGGCTCGTGGACGTCAAGTGTTAGGAAGACATCGTAGTGGAGGCTGGCACACGTTGTGTTAGGGGAAACTAAGAAATGAACAAAGTGGATAAAGTGCCTTTAGGGCTTTGGCATTGAGCTCTGTGGAAATGAAAACTCTTGGGCTTACAGTGAAGGAAAAAATGGAAAGATTATACAAAGCTCCTCTCAGACTGTGGGGGTTTAGTTCAGTGGAAATTAAAGCAATGAGGCTTACAAAGAAAGAAAGAAAGAAAGAAAGAAAAATAGATGGATGGACACACAGATTCAAAGAAAGTTTATATAGCTCCTTTCAGGCTTTGGCTTCTAGCTCTGTGGAAATCAAAGTACTGTTGATTGCAAAGAAAGAAAGAAAGAAAGAAAGAAAGAAACAGTTTTATATAGTTCCTTTCCGGCTTTGGAATTTGGCTCAGTGGAAATCAAAGTACTTGTGAAAGAAAGAAAGAAAGAAGAAAGAAAGAAAGAAAGCATTGGAGAATGGAAAAGTAGAATAAGACAGGACAGATGGATGGATGTAGAAATGGCAGGAAAGGTTATATAGCTCCTTTCAGACCTTGGCCTCTAGCTCTGTGGAAATCAAAGTACTGCTGATTGCAAAGAAAGAAAGAAAGAAAGAAAGAAAGAAAGAAAGAAAGAGAAATGGATGGATGGACACACAGATTCAAAGAAAGTTTATATAGCTCCTTTCAGGCTTTGGCTTCTAGCTCTGTGGAAATCAAATTACTGTTGATTGCAAAGAAAGAAAGAAAGAAAGAAAGAAAGAAAGAAAGAAAGAAAGAAA
>JANRMT010062857.1:39148057-39174375 GCA_026402145.1 Polypterus bichir lapradei
AAAGAAAGAAAGAAAGAAAGAAAGAAAGAAAGAAAGAAAGAAAGAAAGAAAGAAAGAAAGAAAGAAAGAAAAACAGTTTTATATAGTTCTTTTCAGGCTTTGGAATTTTGCTCAGTGGAAATCAAAGTACTTGTGAAAGAAAGAAAGAAAGAAAGAAAGAAAGAAAGAAAGAAAGAAAGAAAGAAAGAAAGAAAGAAATAAGGAAAGAAAGAAAGAAAGCATTGGAGAATGGAAAAGTAGAATAAGACAGGACAGATGGATGGATGTATGGATGTAGAAATGGAAGGAAAGGTTATATAGCTGCTTTCAGATCTTGGCATTTAGCTCTGTGGAAATCAAAGTACTTGTGAAAGAAAGAAAGAAAGAAAGAAAGAAAGAAAGAAAGAAAGAAATGGATGAATGGAGTGGAACAGACTGAAATAAAGACAGATGGACAGACGGATGGACACCGGAACAAACTGAAAGAAAGAAAGAAGCCATGACTGAGTGGCTCGATGAGCTGTGCCAGCCATAGCGTGCTGATCCCTCAGATTGGCCAATCAGGTGAAGTTCCATTTCAAATTTTTGTCCCTCAAAGTGCTGCCCAGCAAACGGAGACGCGTATCCACTAAACTCCCACCAGCGGATTCCCTTCGCTGAGGTCTCCCTATCACGCCTTTGTATTTTTCAGCAAAGGGGGCTGTGAGTGGAAATTCCATGTTATATTTTTTCCTAAGTCCGCTCATTCCGATACGGGTTCATGAACTGGAATGGTGGCCCAGTAGTTGGTGCCGTTGCCCCCCAGTTTTGAACCCTGGCTCGGTCGTTGTCTTTTTCCTTCCGGCCGAGCTCTGACTGGTGGTTTTTGGAGATGGCTCACTGTCTGTTTGAACTTTTGGAGCATTTCCATGTAATCGACAGTTATAATCGGTCTGTGTCGTGTGTGGTGCCTTTTTCACTTTTAGTTTAACGGTGTGAAATCTGAAGTAGAATTCCTGCTCCCACTTTCTAGCAGGACTAATCTGGACAGACAAAGAGTTGCAGAAAGGCCAGAGCTCTCGGTAACAAAATGATGCTTGCCCTTCTAGAGATGCCACCCTCATTCAATGCCTGCCCTGCCACATGAAGTGCCTGACTTGTGTTTCTGTCATTCCAGGCTTACGTCAACATGGCTCTGTTTGAAAATTTCACGTATGCCGGAATCGATTCGACGGCCGAGGAGGCATGATGATCTCGGAGGTGATGAAGGCTGGCCCACCACTCGCACCCCACCAGACCTTTGACTTCTGGATTGCATGAAGGATAGCCATGGATAAAGAACCACACGAGTCTCCCCGATTAAAGCTGCCCTGCCAACTCTGCCCTCCACAGCACTTACAAGGGCAAAGACCAGGCGTGGTGACACAAGTGGCTCAATTAAATAAGGATGCACATTGTGATATTTGGACTGGAAGATAGGGAACGTCCCTGTGGTCCGACTTCACTTACACTCTTCATCTCAATGTGGACCTCCTACAATGTCTGCTCTGGGATTCTGCTCCAGGAGTATTTTCCGGAAGAATCTCCATTGTGGACTTACACTTGTGGAATATTTCTGATGGAACTTGTTCATTGTGGTCTCACTCCTAAGGAGTTCTACCATCCAGTGAGGACTTACACTCCCGACGTGGATTTCAAGCTAAGGAGTTTGTTCATTAGAGCCTCATTCTTAAGGAGATCATCCACGATAGACATGTCAGATAAGCCAGAGGGGTTTGTACTTTGTGAACTTCCTTGTAAAGAGACCATGTGCTTTGTGGCCTTACACTCATTTAATCATTCCCAACATGGACTTAATCCAAATGAAATCCATAAGGGACCATGCCTGCCACTGTAGTATAGACTAGATATTAATGATGGTGGAATGATTTCTGATAATTCCAGCCATGGACTCCTACCTGAGGACAACATTCCTTCCACAAATTTAAGCCTGATGAACGTGTCCGTTGCGGACTCAATTTTGGGGGATTAAAATCCCCCTGGGACGTCCATGTTGCTGTACCATTTTATCAAACGGGCAGGACGTTTGGAGACCATTGTCCCATCAGCAGGAGGGTAAGAGATGGAAGATCTGAACTACGTTGAGGATGAAGAAGAAAATGTCTGGCACAGCATTCTGTAGGAAACAAAAAACTGGAGCCACCCAAAAGTGACCTGCCAGGTCACCTACCTACAGGTCTCTTTCCACATCCTAGTGGGTGGGGGGGGGGGGGGTGAGTGGCCAACGCTGGCCGTGCCCAGACTTCCACCACTCGATGAGGTGGCATATGAAATGAGGTGAAAACTGGCTGTTTTGTAAACATGATGTAGATATAAAAAAAATGAAGAACAAAGGGAGAGCAGAATCTGACAGCAATATGTAGCATCGAGGTCGAGACCCGGGGAGTCCATCGGTATTTTGTTGTACTGTATTATGAATGAATAAAGTATTAAAAAAAACAATAAAAAGTAAACTGTGATTGATTTGAAAGAAATATCATGGTGGGCACCAAAGGGGTGAGAGAAACCCCCATGAAGACTCCTCTCACACACAAGACCCCAACCCCGACCCCTTCACCTCCCACCTGTCTCTTTCTGGTCTCTTTCTGATAAACCGCACATCTCCCCATCCTCAGCGTGACAGGATTCACTCTGATCAGCGCCACCTAGAGGTGACCACGCAGTCCTGTCTTAGGGGGCCATTCACACCTGAGGGTTGTAAATGACTTTTAGGTAACACTTTACATTATCCATCCATTCAGTATCTAATCCACTATATCCTAAGTACAGGGTCACGGGGGTCTGCTGGAGCCAATCCCAGGCAACACGGGGCACAAGGCGGGAAACAAACCCCGGGCAGGGCGCCAGCCCACCGCAGGGCACACACACCAAGCGCGCACACACAGGACAATTTAGAATCGCCAATGCACCTAACCTGCATGTCTTTGGACTGTGGGAGGAAAGTCACGCAGACACGGGGAGAACATGCAAACTCCATGCAGGGAGGAGCCGGGAAGTGAACCCACAGGTCTCCTAACTGCGAGGCAGCAGCGCTACCCACTGCACCACCGTGCCACCCCCACTTTACATTAAGTGTACATAATTACACTGTAACTACTATGTAATTACTCGTATAACTACAGTGTAACTATGAGTTATTACTCCGTACTTACTGTGTAATACAAAGTAACACTATAGTTAATTACTCAGTTGTCATTGTTATTCCACAGTTTATATAATTACAATGTAACAATTTATCACTGATCCAAAAACAAGTGTACTTACATAGTTACGATGTATCTGTACTTTCAAAATGTAATAAAAACATCAGCGTATGTAACTTCGACTGTGTAACAGATGTTCCATGGTCTGGGCAGTTTTAATGGAGAACTGCAGTGATAACTGCATAGGTTTTCAAGATCTGTTTTAAATGGTTAACGCTTTTGCCTCACAGATCCAGTATCCTGAGATGGAGTTCTGTCTGGAGATACGTGTGTAAAAGTTGTCCATTCTACCCACGTCTCCCTATGTCTTCTTCGTGGGTTTTACTGCCACATCCCAGGGACATGTAGGTTGGCTTACGTGGCCACATGTGTGAGAGCGTGACTGCTGCTGTGTTTGTCAGTGGGCCTTGCAATGGGATGGCTCCCCATCCAGGGCCGTTTCCTGCCTTGTGCCCGGTGATGCTTGGAATGGCTCTGCGGCCCTGTGTACCTTGATTGAATGATGCAAGTTTGGCAGTGTTATGTTAGAGATGGGTATAATAATAGCCCCCCAAAAAAATTCAACAATAAATAGTGTAAGACAACTACAAGAATGTGACAAATGCTTGTTTAAGCAAAACATGTCAAGGAGGTGCCCCTCTAGATTTTGGGAAAAAGCGTTAACCATTTTGCAAAGATGTTTTCACCATTTAAAACAGATCTTGAAATATCATCGAAATCCTACGCAGTTATCACTGCAGTTCTCCATTAAAATTGCCCAGACCATGGGACATCTGTTACACAGTCGTAGTTACATACGCTGATGTTTTTATTACATTTTGAAAGTACAGACACATCGTAACTATGTAATTACACTTGTTTTTGGATCAGTGATAAATTGTTACATTGTAATTAGATAAACTGTGGAATAACAATGACAACTGAGTAATTAACTACAACGTTACTTTGTATTACACAGTAAGTACAGAGTAATAACTCATAGTTACACTGTACTTATACAGGTAATTACATAGTAATTACGGTGTAATTATGGACACGATGTAAAGTGTTACCAACTTTTATTTTTAGACTTTTTCAGGGGTTTGCCGAATCGTTTCTTAACGTTTTTTGGGTGTTTTTTGGACATTTTTCACGTGCTTCTTTGGTCTTTTTTGGGTTTTTAATCAAGTGGTTTTTTTGTGTTTTTTGGCATTCTTCAGACTTTTTTAAGTGTTTTTAAGGGTTTTTCTAGATTTTTAGGGGGGTTCTTGTGTGTTTTCCAACCATTTTTCAGACTTTGTTGACCATTTTTCATTCTTTTTCAGCCATTTTTTAGGCTCTTTTAGACTTTTTTGAACGAGACGCCCCGAACAGATCAGATTTAACGTAACAAACGCTACACTCGGGTATTTTTTTAGATTTTTTTGGGTGTGATTTTTTTGATTATTTTTCACTCTTTTTTCGACTTTTTTGGGGTGTTTTTTGGACATTTTTCTTGTGCTTTTTCAGTCATTTTTGGGCGTTTTTAAAGTGTTTTCCGTTACTTGTTTGACCTTTTTTTGTGTGTTTTTTGACATTCTTCAGACTTTTTTGAGTGTTTTTAAGGTTATTTTTAGATTTTTTGGAGGGTTCTTTGGTGTTTTTCAGACTTTGTTGACCATCTTTGTGTGGCTCTGAGGCTAAGGATCTGTGCTGGTATCCTGAAGGTTGTCGGTTCGAATCCCCGTCACTGCCATAAGAGATCCTACTCTGCTGGGCCCTTTGTAAGGCCCTTAACCTGCAATGCTCCAGGGGCACTCGCTGTACAATGGCTGACCCTGCGCTCTGACCCCAAGGGGAATGCGAAAAATAACAAATTCCTAATACAAGAAATTGTATAAGGCGAAATAAAGAACAAAAAAAAATTCACTCTTTTTCAGCCGTTTTTTAGGCTCTTTTAGACTTTTTTGGGTGTTTTTTCCAGGCATTTTTGCTGACTTTTCCGGTGTTTTTCAAGCGATTTTTCCAACTTTTTTGGGTGTTTTAGGTATTTTTTCAAGTGCTTTTTAGACTCTTTTAGGGCGTTTATCAAGCATTTTCCAATTATTTTGCGTGTTTTTTGAAGTGTTACTTTTAGACTATTTTCTGTTTGTTTTAAGACTTTTTGGAGTGTTTCTTGTGGCCATTTTTCAGATTTTTTCAAACATTTTTCAGGATCATTTCAGTGTTTTTCAGGTATTTTTTTTAGATTTTTTTGGCTATTTTTCACTCTTTTTTTCGACTTTTTTGGGGTGTTTCTCAGGCATCGTTCAATCGTCTTTCACTTTGTAGCAGACCTGTATATCAGTTGTAGGCCTGTACATTTAAACGATGACTTTCTGTGAACTGCAAGAACATGGCCGATTACGGCGCTCGACCTTCTTAGAGGGTGCAGGTTTCCTGTTGTCACATTCTGAACTGCGTACATGAAAATGAATCAGGGAGAGAATGAGACGCCCCAAACAGATCAGATTTAACGTAACAAACGCTACACTCCTCTCATGGAAAGGAACATCGGATGGCGACTTTTCATCCAGTTACATGCGAATTTGGGATGTTCTCGACTTTTTGTCCTCCACTACTCACAGCTGTTATCCGCACTCGCCGGTGAGATCGCTTTGGTTGACGTTTCGGAAAAACTCCTTCTGAACTTTGGAGTTCCTGCTGTCATTTCGTCTGTCAGATTTTGTCGATTTCTATCCGGTTATTTTGTGTTTTCAGATTGGATTTTGTGTGTGTGTGTTGATGTTTATTCTTCATTTTGTAATTATTTATGCTTCATAGCTAAGACGAGGGAGGTTAGGGTTAGGGTCTGGTTCATGTTTTTCTTTTTGTGACACTAGGGGTCGCTGTTACCCAGTGAAACCCCACAGACAAACGTCCAGGACACCAAGTAAAAGTACTAGAAATAATTTTACTTTCTTTTCCTTTTGATTTTGTGCCACAGTAGACACTACACACGCCACAATAATCAATAATCCCATATAATAACAATAAATCAATCCTCCTCTCCACTCATCAGCTCCGTCACACTTCCTCCCAACTCCAGCTTAGCTTGCTGGGCTTCCCAAAGTCCTTTAAATAGCCCATGACCCAGAAGTGCTCCTGTCCTTCAGTCCACATGATCCAATAGAACTTCCGGGTCAGATGAAGATGTGTATTTTCTTCAGCCCGGAAGTACTTCAGTCCTTCCGTCCTCATGACTTGGGAGTACTTCCGGGTTTTAACAGAAACAACAATCTTCGTGTCTCCCTGCAGTGTCCCCTGGCAGCACCCACGGTATCCAGCAGGGCTGTGAAGCTGAACTACATTTTCCATGATGCCCTGCGGGAATCTGGGGCACCTGCATGGTGCAGGGAGGACTCCATCTCCCGGCTGGTTGTGTTGGTCGGGGTAAACTGTTGGCCATCTCTCACATTTTCTATCACTGTGAATATTTGAGTTTACATCAGGATCGGAGAAATCGAGATTGTGTAAGATTTCCTCTTTTCTAATACATTTATCCATCCAACCATCCATCCATTATCCAACCCGTTATATCCTAACTACAGGGTCACGGGGGTCAGCAGGAGCCAATCCCAGCCAACACAGGAAACAAGCCCTGGGCAGAACGCCAGCCCACCGCAGTAATACATTCATATGAACCTTTATTTTTGACTTATTCCTCTGTTTTTGCCCATTGAGTGCGGAGTGAGAGTGGAGGACGAGTGAGACATTGAAGGGTAAGTGCGGTTTGCTGTTGGCCGACTGTGGAGTTTGTAACTCACCACTATCTTAGTTTGTACGCGGCCATTACAACTCTACCTGTGTCAGTGGGTTTAACGCTGTAGCTGATCACTGTATGAACATCCAATCAGAGAGAGCGACGCATTGACCGAGTGGCCGACACGGACGTCACTGAGGTAGTGAAGGTGGTGAGAGTGCCGTACAAGCAGTGGAATCTCAAAAATAAGGTGAAAAAGTTTGAAAAAATAATAATAGTAATTAACAGGTTATTTGAGATGTTTCTTTGAGACTCCGTTATTAGACAGATTTAGATGGAACTTTATTTGTCCCCAGTGAGAAATTTGGCTTCTTACAAGTCAGGTCAGGTTGGGGAGCAGGCACTGGTACAGCGTGTTGCCGCACCCTCTACACGACGAAATAACTCGGGATCCCGGTTGGCAACCCCCCAGGCAGACACACAGTCCAGTCCCACCCTCTGGAAATGACCCTCTGTCTGCCACAGCCAGGTGTTACGTGGGCGACTCCTTGGCCTGGTTCAGCCACTCAGGTCCCCAACAATGAGGATCTTACGAGCTGGATCACCCTCGGGGAAATGCGCCACATGGTCGTAGTGCCATAACTGACACTCCCTCACAGTGCAGGTCATGTGCCTCATTCGGGACTCCATGAGCAACACAAAGTCAAACCAGCGGGACCCAGGGATTTTCTGGAGAGACACACATGGAGGAGTCCAGTCATCATCTCAGGTCACTGGATAGCGTCCATGTCTCTCAAACAGGAAGCACCAGGACTCTAAAGACTTGGACCTTCGTCCTTTTGCAGAGACATCGGGAGCGTCACACACCCCTTCCCAGTGACCTCATGACCCCCCCATGCTCTCCCAATCCGTCTACTGACTTCATAGGAAGAGTCACCATCTCTGCTTCTTACAAAAGCTCTTTAAACAAATACATAAATAAATAGGTAGATAAGTAAATAAATAAATTCACACACACCAGAATGACTATAAGGCAAGAAAATTCAAAAGAAAGAAAACTTCTGACTCAGCTGTCCAAGTCCCTGTCAGGCGTATTGAGGTTGGCATGAGGGACCTCCCAGTCACATTTCCTGATGCACTTCTGCTGAGTAATTTGTTGGCTGAAAATCCTCAGTGTTGGTGTGTCACAGAAAGAGGATGTGAAGATCTGGTCATTCTCTCCTCCGCTACGTCCTCCAGGGGGTGCATAATATGTCCCATAACTGAGCCTGCCCTTTTAATTTGAATTGATTCGGTCGTCCTCTCCAGACGTGATGTGACCAGCCCAGCACACCACACCGGCCATCACAGAGTTGTAGAAGAAGTGAAGGACGTCACTTGTCACATTAAAGGAACACAGTCTTCTAAGAAAAGAGAGTCTGCTCTGCCCTTTCTTCTTTAGTTCCTGTGTTCTGAGACAAGTCTAACCTGTCATTGATGTGGACCCCCAAGTACTTGTAGAAGTGGACCACCTCTACATCCTCTCCTTAAATAGTGACTGGACATAGCGGATCTTTGGTGCGGTGAAAATCAATAAGGAGTTCCTTGGTTTTTGCTGATGTTGAGTTGCAGACAATTCTCCAAGTTCTCCTCCGACTCATCTCCTCTGTCTCTTCCCCCTTATCAGTAGACCCCATAAGTTCAGAATCATCTGAGAATTTCTACAAATGACCTGACCTGCTGTTATATTTCTAATCTGATGTGTCACAGAGGTGAAGAGAGAAGCAGACAGGCCTATTCCTTGTGGTGCTCAAGTGTTGCCCACTAAGTCCTTGACTCTCACAGATAGTGGTCTGCCTGATAGATAGCCCATCATCCAGATCTCTGAGGTGACCCCTTAACTGGAATGGCTGGATGGTACAGAAGATGCTGGAGAAATCCAAAAAACATCCTCTTCACAGTGTGCCCAGTTTATCCAGCCTTGTGGAGCAAACAGACCATTGTCCATCTTGAAGTAGTCAAGTGGCTGGTAGTGTCCATTAGCAGGCCGCGTCTTTTGGTGAAGTCCAGATCCGGCTTGTCTCCCACCGATCGACGTTTGTGTAGTCCTCCCAGGGTGACTACGCATTTTCGTAGGTGTGTCAGCTACACGAGTGTGTCCAGCACTATGATCATTGGGGAACTGATCAGCTGATGCGGGCATCTGCCTTTCTTTTTCGATCTCCAGGTCACTCGTACCAAAAAATCAGAGTTCGATAAGTCAGAATCTGATTCGGTGATAATACGTAAAATTTTTTCCACTGAGTATTTTGCTTTGTGCATTTGCTTCGCTCTCTCACCCGATGTCGATGCCATTCTAGACGTCGCTTACTCTACGTTACTCGCGCACACGCGGGGTTCAGACGTCAAGTCAATGGGTCCGAGTCCGCAAAGAGGGGTCTACCCCTCTTTATCAATATTTACAACTTTCTTTCGCCCGCTGCCCCCGATATCAACCCTCAAACCATTGCCTCAACAAAAGTCGACATCCGCCCTAACAGAGTTCAAGGGAGCCGCTCTGCCTTGACCCTGGGAGTCGGAGTCGGGAGGCACACATGTGAGAGGGTGAGTAGCAGGGAGAAGAGAAGAGAAAAGAAAGGATTCACTGTCCATTTGTGTCCTCTATTGTGTAGAATGTGTGCGGAGGAATGCAACCCGTTGTAATTGAAGCTGAGACCTTCAGTTGTGTCTGGGGCTCAGTGGCAGTCCCTGTCTTCCTCACTGGGCACCGCCGGGTACTTTGACTTGTATTTCATATTCGTAATGTGAGGAGGTTTTGGATTCTGTATATACTGCATATACTCGCGTTTAAGTTCTCCCGAGCATAAGTCCGGGCTTGATTTTACCGTATAATTTCCGGTATTCGTATAAGTCGAATGTGGAAAACTCACCAAGAGATTACGATATGTTAACACCCGCCCACCTGAGAGAGTAACCACGGAGCACACGGCCTTGTTTTCTGATTTGCACTGTATCCTCATGTGCTCCTCACCTCTCTCTCTCTCTATTGTGCCTACGTGACCACACAGTAATACCCGAACAACTCCGAAATGACGTTTGCACTGTTTTGTGTTTTTTTGTGTCTCTCATACACCTTTATCGTAAGAGCATCCCTTATCTACAATGGAGCATTCCATCAGAAGAAAATATGAAGCTGGTTTTAAATGAAAAGTCGTTGAATTGGCGAAAGAAATCGGTAACTGTGCTGCTGCAACAAAATTCGATGTGTCTGAGAAACTGGTGCGAGATCGGAGGAGGCAATGTTGCATTTCTGAATGGGCGTATAAGTCAGGGTCTGATCTTATGATCGATTTTTCAGGTTTCAAGACCCGACTTATACGTCAGTATATACGGTACACGTCTATACGCTGCTGATTTTCAGTCTTCAAAATTGTTTTGTGAACATATCGAGTATTAACGAATATCACATTCTGGGTCAAAATAATCACAATCCACATCAATGTACGTCCGCGTCACCGGGTCTGCCTTTTCATTCCCTCCGTCCCCCTTTACGCTCATTGATTCCTCCCTCCGTCCATCCGTCCGTCTGTCTCTCCATGAATTGCTTCCTCCACGTCCTTCTGATTCGGAGGCACAAACAGATGGCCCACTGTGCAGAAATTTGGAGCCCTCAGAGGTAGACATTGACAGCCAGTGGGCTCCCTTTTTTATCGGTTACTCGCTGAGGGGGCGGCTCGGCCCTAAAATAATTTCCTTCTTGTGCCTTCCTGGCTCTGAGCTCGAGTTCTAAAGCGTAAACAAGCTTGTGGTCATTGCGTCCCAGCACTGTGTGCCACTGATCTGTCAAACCGTTTCCTCGGCCTGTCAGTAGTTGAGTTGGTGGGCTCAGCGGCTGGTGGGGGAGGAGGGGGGTGAGCTGAGGGAAGGCAGACGCCGAGGTCACATGAGAGGTCACCACCCTGGCTGCGGTCAGGTCACCACTGGACTTAACTCTTTATTTTGTACCATCTCGATGCCACCTGCCCTAAGTGATGAAACCAATAGGGTAATTCGGCTCTGTGCCACCAGCCAGTGGGCTAACTAACATTCACACACCAGCAATGCCAGCTGACACCCTCCTCCTTTTCCTCCTCTTTATAACACAAAGGTGTGCGTTCCCTCCTCAAACAGGGTGACGGGTGCAGTGAACGCTTGCAGAATCATCTGTGCTGGATTCCAACTCCTCAATGCCAGTCTTTAATATCCGCTCCTCTGTGTTTCCTCTCTTATCTGTAGGCAACTACAAAAAAAAAAAAAAAAAAAAAAAAAAGAATTTCATTGTGGCACACAGCAACCAAGCCACAAAAGGAACCCATGCCACAACACCCTGGCACTTGCCCTTCCTCTGCCAGTCTTCAATACACTAATTTTTCCTAATGCCTTCTGTGCCAAACTTGCTCCCCACTACCACACATTCCTATGCCAGGTTCAAATGCCAAGTAAATACTTTTTGTTTTTATTTATCTTATAATGTTTATTGCTACTATTAAATACCAAGTGCCACCAATATCTCCATGCCAGCCATTAATACCCTCACGCTCATCTGTGCTCATTCACTTTCACCCCCAAATTCCCAAAGAGTATCAATGAATGGCAGTGTAGAACAAACTAGAATGAGCTTGGCCCGGTTGGCATTAATCGTCGATAAAACAAGAATGGGTGGCAGTGTGGGCATTAAAGACTGGCATGAAATTTGGGAGTATTTAACAGGAGGGTAAGAGGGGCCTGAGGGCATTACCTGGCAGAATATGACAGGGTGGCAACAGGGCATTTATAACTAATATGATGTGTGAGAATAAAATATATTTTATGACACTTCCAGCTGATTGATCATACACAGAATAATAATAATAATAATAATAATAATACATTTTCATCTCCCCTAAAACAAATCACATCTGCCACAATACAGTATGAGAGGCTGGCATCAGGTACAATGACAACTGTGAAATGAGCTTGGCACAAATGGCTCTAGTGCCTCTCCAACGAGAAAAGCCTGAAAATGTGATGATGCAGGGATTGACTGGCATAATGAGAAAGGATGGGGTTGGGCATTATGGAAGGTGATCAGCAGATAAGGGTATCAGAAGATGGCACAACATGAAACACTGACAACTCATGACTGGTATAATGTGAAGGAACTATAGACTGACATCAGCTCATCGGGGGTCTGAGGGGATTACCATAAGGGGCAACGTGAATGACTGGTACAATGACAGCCACTGTGAAATGTGCCCACTAGTGATGCTTCCAGTGATGTACAACTGGTTTTACATGTGATTAATGACTGGCATGGTGTTGGGCACTATGGAATGAGATTGGTACAGCAGTGCCAGAGGGTTTGAATGACTGGCATTGGAACAGGAAAGGGCTTTGTTGCAAAGAGAAATTGGGAGATTCAGAACTGGTGTTACAGGAGAAGGGGGATGCAGTAGGTATTAATGGCTGGCAGTGGTATGAAGTAAATTCAGCACAGATATATTTAAGGGTATACACAGCTGGCACACCATGAAAGTTTGCCAATGATGAGTATTACTGTATGGCACGGAGTGGATAATGTGGTGTGAGTCTGGCATAGGTGTATCTGGTAAAGGGTGACAGTTTATGGAATGGGTGCAGTGCCAAGGGTAAGGGCTGTTTGATTAATGGGGTAAAAGGTAAGGAGGTATAAATGACTGGCATTGTGTGGCATTCAGGACTGGCAGGGTGGGTTAAAACAACTGGGGGACTGCAGTGTAGAATGAGCCACGGTTGTCATTTAACTGGCAATACCAGAAAGGTTGGCATCAGGTCATTGCAAAATGGGAGTGTCCAAATGGGGTCAGACCCTCAGTGAGTAACTCGGGGTGTTCTGTGCCACCCCCCTCCCCCGCCATTTAGTCCAGTAATAACCTGGAGATGAACTAACACTTGTAGGTGTGACACGGGCACCATTGAAAGCACCTGGGCATGCAGTGATAAGCTCTGCGGTGGCATCTCCTGGGCAGCGTCCACCTGGCTATACATTTTGACAGGCTGTATGCCCCCCCCCCCCCGCCTGTGTGTGTGTCTCTGTGGTTTGCTCGTGTGGGCTCAGCTGAGAGGCCCCTCCGCTCAATGGCGTTCACAAGCCGCTTGACCACAGACTTCCTGATCAGATTCACAGGCTCCTCCACCGTCGTCGTGTGCTTCATTGCAAAGTGAACACCGATGGGGTGAACGCTACCTGCTCCAGCCATGCTCCGCGTCCCTGGACCCCCATACGTCCTCGCTGGTCTCCTGCTGGCCACCCTCTTGGACGCATCTGTACTACAGCTTGACGGTAGGTGAAATTTACTCACTTATTATGGTTTAAATGGCAGCCCACCGCTGTCACTGTGAGGGGCTGCACCACTCTCTGTGACCCTCATGTAGTCGCTCGTCTGTCTACCTCCTTAAAACAAGTGCTGCTCTAAACCCATGAAGTTACTGGAAAAGAAGAAAGGCGCTATAAAATAAGACTTGACTTTACATCCAAACCTGAGAGAATAACCAGAGGGGGCCAGCACCCTCACATTGCAGAAGGGGCAGACGTACCTGAGCTTAAGACGAGGGGCCGCTGTGAGCCCCTGCAGCTCCGTCTCCTCCGCTCTTGTGCCAGTGGACTATGCGAAGAGGGGCGTGTAAGAGATGGTGCCTGAAAGCCTGGTGGAAATCCGTGCCAATGTAAGAAGAAGGCATCAATGGGGGAATGCCATCCAAGGTGGTGGTGGGGGTTTAGGGGCTGGTGAGTAATAAAAGAGAAGAGAGGCGCCTGGCACCTCACCTGCACTTTCAACTCTCGGAAAGTCGCTCGAGTGAAATCCACACAGTGGCCAATTTATTAGGCGCACATAATGCTCAGCAGAGTCAAATTCAAACTCGCATGTAAACGCAGAACAGCTGCCAATGATACAAAAAAAGACAAATAAATAAATAAATAGCATGCAGCATGTATTAGAATTTACACCAACAAATAGCTTTATCATGTCATTACCTAACCCGCTCAGTCCAGACCTGGGTCACTGGCTGGCATAGGGGCACAAGGTAGCGTGCCAGCCTATCACAGGGCAAAAACACACACACCTTGAACAGCAACAATTCATCTAACGAGCAGGGGGAGGAAACTCGAGCAGTCCGGGGGCGGGGGGGACCACACAGACACGGGTAGAAACACTGCCACAAGAACCAATACCTGGTTTAATAACCATGGCGGGTATCACTGTGCTTGACTGGCCAGCAAACTCGCCTGACCTGAACCCCATAGAGAATCTGTGAGGAAGAGGAAGATGAGAGTCAGCAGAGCCAACAATGCAGATGAGCTGAAGGCTGCGATCAAAGCATCCTGGGCTTCCATCACACCTCAGCAGGGCCACAGGCTGATCGCCTCCATGCCAGTCATTCATGCCAAAGGAGCCCTGACTGAGTATTGAGTGCCTACATGGACAGACTCTTCAGGAGGCCAACATTCCTGTATTAAACATCATTTTGTATTGGTCTTATGTAATATTCTAATTTTCTGAGATACTGAATTGTGACTTTCTTTACCTGTAGGCCATAATGGGCAAAATGAAAAGAAATAAATGCTTGAAATACACTCACCTAAAGGATTATTAGGAACACCTGTTCAATTTCTCATTAATGCAATTATCTAATCAACCAATCACATGGCAGTTGCTTCAATGCATTTAGGGGTGTGGTCCTGGTCAAGACAATCTCCTGAACTCCAAACTGAATGTCAGAATGGGAAAGAAAGGCGATTTAAGCAATTTTGAGCGTGGCATGGTTGTTGGTGCCAGACGGGCCGGTCTGAGTATTTCACAATCTGCTCAGTTACTGGGATTTTCACGCACAACCATTTCTAGGGTTTACAAAGAATGGTGTGAAAAGGGAAAAACATCCAGTATGCGGCAGTCCTGTGGGCGAAAATGCCTTGTTGATGCTAGAGGTCAGAGGAGAATGGGCCGACTGATTCAAGCTGATAGAAGAGCAACTTTGACTGAAATAACCACTCGTTACAACCGAGGGATGCAGCAAAGCATTTGTGAAGCCACAACACGCATAGCCTTGAGGCGGATGGGCTACAACAGCAGAAGACCCCACCGGGTACCACTCATCTCCACTACAAATAGGAAAAAGAGGCTACAATTTGCACAAGCTCACCAAAATTGGACAGTTGAAGACTGGAAAAATGTTGCCTGGTCTGATGAGTCTCGATTTCTGTTGAGACATTCAAATGGTAGAGTCAGAATTTGGCGTAAACAGAATGAGAACATGGATCCATCATGCCTTGTTACCACTGTGCAGGCTGGTGGTGGTGGTGTAATGGTGTGGGGGATGTTTTCTTGGCACACTTTAGGCCCCTTATGTGCCAATTGGGCATCGTTTAAATGCCACGGGCTACCTGAGCATTGTTTCTGACCATGTCCATCCCTTCATGACCACCATGTACCCATCCTCTGATGGCTACTTCCAGCAGGATAATGCACCATGTCACAAAGCTCGAATCATTTCAAATTGTTTTCTTGAACATGACAATGAGTTCACTGTACTAAAATGGCCCCCACAGTCACCAGATCTCAACCCAATAGAGCATCTTTGGGATGTGGTGGAACGGGAGCTTCGTGCCCTGGATGTTCATCCCACAAATCTCCATCAACTGCAAGATGCTATCCTATCAATATGGGCCAACATTTCTAAAGAATGCTTTCAGCACCTTGTTGAATCAATGCCACGTAGAATTAAGGCAGTTCTGAAGGCGAAAGGGGGTCAAACACCGTATTAGTATGGTGGTCCTAATAATCCTTTAGGTGAGTGTATATCACTCTGTGTGTAATGAATCTATAGAATATAGGAGTTTCACTCTTTAAATTGAAATGAATAAACTTTCTGATGATATTCTAATTTTCTGAGATGTGCTTGTATAGATAGATAGATCGATGTGAAAGGCGCTATATAACAGATAGATGTGAAAGGCTCTTTTGCGGTGGTCTGCACATTCCTTCCTCTTGACGTGACGAGCCCTCTTCCCCTCTGTCATCTCTCAGTAGACGGCAGACCTCACACATGTGAAACTGAAAGGTCGCAGGTTTGAAACCCACTTGTCAGTGAGTTATTGAAGATGTCTGCTGTGTCATCATATTAAATTATTCCTTCAAACTGAAAGTCGTTATTTAAAGGTCATTTTGAATGATTGTGGTTTTCTTTTTGTCTTCCCTCCACGCACAGACGTTCTCCTTCTGGCTGATGAAGAGAATCCCAAATGTTTCACTCGGACAATTGAAGACCTGACGTGCTTCTGGGAAGGCAGCCTCAACGCCTCCTACGACTTCTATTACCAGTGTGATGAGTGAGTAGAGTGGCCCGGCGTCTATAAAACAGACAGACAGACAGACCGACGGGTGGCTTTATGGCTTTTTAGAAACTGTCATCCTTTTGTGTTCTCACACTTTCTGAAAAGTTTCAAGGTGCATTGTGCTTTCTGTGGCCCTTGGTTTTTTGGGCTCGTCTTTGCATTGTGTATGTTGCGAGTCGATGTGACGCTCTGGAAGTGCCTCTGTAACCAGGAACTACTATGGCCAGTCCAGTAAGGGTTAAAGTTTCACACCCTCTGCCCAAATCTCAATGATGGCACCATCCTGCAGTGAAGCGTCCGTGTTCATTTCAGCTTGGCTTCAACAAGACTAACAGCAGAGTGCTACACGATCTGTGCTCTAATTACCCATAAGCCATTGTAAACATGTTGCATTGCGTCCGCTTCTATCAGTTACGGTTACCGCACGATTTTCAAATTGACTTTACTGTTGGATTTGCCCTCATATGTGCCCCTTGTGGGCACAAACTCTTTTTCTTTTTTTTTGTCAGTAGTGTTAGGCTCAGGGCACTAAGTAAAGCCACAGCTGTTTAGCACTTTATATGTAAGAAGGAGGATTTTGACGTCATCCCTAAACGTAACTGGAAGCCAGTGTAAGGACGTAAGCATGGGGGTTATGTGGTCAGACTTTCTGATTCTATGTCTTTCTAACTAGAAAAAAGATTTTGTTTTCTACATTGGCTTTGTTTTTTTTTCCTTTTCTTTAAACATTTTTATATACGCCAACTACCGGATTTGTAATAATCAACAATATAAAGTACATTAGTGACTTTGATGTTTTCTGCCATCACAAAGTTGGCAGTGCCCAGAGGAAGAGATGTGGTCCATAGACTGACAAAGTCAAATACACAGTGATGATAAAACAAAATCGTAGCCCCCTCGCCTCAGGGACTGTCACCTTGTTGTGGTGAGAGGGCTTGTGACGCCATGAATGACATCGTGTAGAGCTACTCGTGATGAGAAGGTCAGGGCAGAGAGCAGCAGCTGATTTTGTTCTCCTTGGCTCTAAGATTTCAATAGATGGAGAGTGCAGCCATGAAATTTGAACAAGGCTCACTTCGGGGAAGGACAGCGATGGCTCATTGAGACAAAACGCTAAAGAGCAGAGACATCACATTGACCACGGTGGTATTTTTGGTGGTGATGTACGGCTGTGAGAGTTGGACCGTCGCTGAAGTCGAAACGCTTTTGAACTTTGGTGTTGGAGAAGACTGCTGAGAGATCCTTGGACAGCAAGAAGATCCAACAAATCGATACTTAAAGAAATGCGAAAGCAGTCGTCTCATTGGAAGGTCAAAGCTACTTTGACAACGTAATTCAAAGACAGAATTTCCTGGAGAAGAATCTCATGTTGGGGCAAAAGGAGAAGAGGAGCGCAGAGACTGAGATGAGTAGATAGCAGGACTGAAGCTATGCATACAACTCGGAGAAGTTTCAGTTGAAGTCCGATGTTTCCACGCACTGAGGGTGAATTCTGTCAAACTCGCTTTATAAGCCCCCCACAGATTTCATGCTAGCAAACCATACATTTGGCAAATCGTTCAAGCCGTCTATTTTGTGCAGGATAAAAGTCAATTTTCCAAACAGCATTCCCAGACCTCCGAGTATTTCACTTTTTCTTGACCAGATCACAAGTCCGGTGAGTCACAAGTTTCCATACACTTTGGTCACATTGCCTTTCAATTGTTTAACTTGAGCGAAACGTTTTTGGGTCACCTTCCACAAGCTGGAATTTTGGCCCATTCCTCCTGACTGAACTGGTGTAACTGGGACAGGTTTGTAGTCCTCCTCAATCGCACACAGATTGCAGCCAGGGCTTCGTGATGGTCACTCCAATACCTTGACTTTGTTGTCCTTAAGCCATTTTGTCACAGCTTTGGGGTCCTTGTCAATTTGGAAGACCCATTTGTGTCTGAGCTTCAACGTCCTTGCTGAGCTCCTGAGATGTTGCTGCAGTGCATCTCCATCATTTTCCTTCCTCATGATGCCATCTGTTTTGTGACGCATGCCAGTCCCTCCTGCAGTCCCCAACAACATGATGCTCCCACCCCCATGCTTGATGGTTGGGATGTTGTTCTTTGGCTTGCAGGCCTCACCCTTTGTCCTCCAAACAAAACAATGGTCATGATGGCCAAACGGTTCAATCTTCTACTTTGGCTTTGGTTTTTTTTTTTCTTTTTTTTAAACATTTTTATATACATCAACTGCCGGATTTTTAATTATCAACAATATAAAGTACATTAGTGACTTTGATGTTTTCTGCCATCACAAAGTTGGCAGTGCCCAAAAGAAGAGATGTGGTCCAAAGACAAACAAAGATTCCTAAGCAGGGAGTCAAATACACAGTTATGACAAAACAAAATCGTAGCCCCCCCCTTGCCTCAGGGACTGTCACCTTGTCATGCTGAGAGGGCTTGTGATGCCATGAGTGACATCGTGTAGAGCTACTCGTGATGAGCAAGTCAGGGCAGAGAGCATCAACTGATTTTGTTCTCTTTGGTTCTAAGATTTCAATAGATGGATGCCATCATGATGCCATCTGTTTTGTGAAGCACGCCAGTCCCTCCTGCAGCCCACCACAACATGATGCTCCCACCCCCATGCTTGATGGTTGGGATTACCTCCTTTGGCTTGCAGGCCTCATTCTTTGTCCTCCAAACATAACGATGGTCATGATGGCCAAACGGTTCAATCTTGGAATCGTCAGCCCAGAGGACATTTCTCCAGAAGGTCAGATCTTTACCCCCATGTGCCATTGCAGACTGCACTCTGGCTTTTTTGATGGCAGCTTTGGAGCAGTGGCTTCTTCCTCACTGAGCAGCCTTTCAGGTGATGTTGATGTCCGACTCGTTGTATAGGTTGGTCCAGATCTAATTATGCAATTTTCATTACGCTATAACTTATTAAGTTTATTACATAGATAATTCACAAAAAAATGTTTTTGTTGCCGATAGATGGCAGCACCTGCCCTGCATTCCAAAATGACAGGGAGATGGTTGTCAGTCGAACAGCAGGTGCGATGTGTTCGCCTTTTCATAATTGCATAATTAGAACTGTCTGCCTGTGTCCTCCAGCACCTTCATGAGGTCCTCTGCTGTTGTTCTAGGATTGGTTTGCACTTTTCATGCCAAAGTCCATTCTTCTCCAGACACAATGCGTCTCCTTCCTGAGTGGTGTGATGGCTGGGTGGTCCCATGGTGTTTATACTTGCGTATTAATTGTTTGTACAGGTGAATGTGGAACCTTCAGGCATCTGGAAATTGTTCCCAAGGCTGAACCAGATTTGTGGAGGTCCACCATTTTGTTTTCTGAGATCTTGTGCTGATTTCTTTTGATTTTTCCCCATTATGTCAAGCAAAAGGCAGCGAGTTTGGGGGTCGGCCTTAACACACATCCACATGCTGACTCCAATGAGTCTAACTAGCTATCAAGAAGCTCATTGTCTGATGGCCTAAAGGCTTGACATCGTTTTCTGGAATTTTCCAAGCTGTTTGAAGGGCTCAATTAACAAAGTGCATATAAACTTGTGAGCCCCTGGAATTGTGATATGGTCAAGAAAAAGTGAAATACTCAGAGGTCTGTGAGGGGGCTTGTGCACAAAGCAGAAGTCTTAAACGATGTGCCAACTTTATAGTTTGTTAGTACTGTGATGGGCGGCAACAGCTATTGGGGGCCACTGGTGGAGAGAGCCTTCACCAGGCACTACCTTCCCTGGGATTCTACGTAGAGGGCATCCCTCCTGGGTGGCTATGGCACCACGGATTCCTGCAGGGCATGCTGGGAGTTGGAGTTTTGGTACAGCTCTATTGGGTTCTGTGGGGCCCACGAGGGGGAACTGTAGAACCCTGCTTTGGGTTTCCATCACACCTGGGAGTAGATCCAGTTAATCCTGATGAGCCACCTGGAACACATTAAAGGAGCCGCCTCACTCCATTCGAGGAGCCAGAGTCGGGAGGAGAAGGAGGAATGTTGGCGAAGAAGAAGAGAAAGAAGAAAGATTGTGTTGTGGACTGTGCTGCTGGGTGCTTTGCACTGTACTGTTGTGGTGGAGCGAGGGAGACGAGCTCCCCTACTGGAAATAAACGTGTGGGCTCTGTGGCCATTGTGTTTGGGGATCTGTACGCCCCTCTGGTTTCCACAGTATAAACCTGTGGAGGGGTTAGAAAGCGAGTTTGAATGAAATTGTTTTGGGTGGCTTCATAATAATAGTATGTTCTATGTCTGTGCTGAGTGCGTTTTGTTTTCATCGTCCCGTTTGCTGTCCGTTATGTGTGCGTCAGTAAATGTTGTTACTGTAAGTGCAGAGAAGAAGGATGATGGAGAGCGACCGCAGCACCGAGACGGAAATCACCTGTTGGATCCACCAGTTACATCAGTTAAAAAAGAGGAGTGAAGGCGAGAGAGAGAAGTGACGAGACAATTTACCCGATCGTTTTCAAACTCATCACTGCCATTTAATGCATCTTTCCACTGCCTGCTTTTTCAACCACCGATTCAACATCACGACAGCCAGGGCCAAGTAACCCCGGGGTTCAGATCCATATCAACCATTGCCAGGACTTTTCACGGTGAGGTTGTTTTGTTGTTGGGAAGGAGCAGAATAACAATACAGTCAGTTTCAGTACCACCGGACTTTATTTTGGACTCATTTTATTTTCACCACATTTTCAATTGCTGTGTTTATCCAATCTGTGTTTGTATTTGTGTTATTTGTATTTGTATTGTATTGTATTTGTATTGTATTTGTGTTTTTGTTTATTGTTTAGGGGTAAGGGTGGGTCAATATACAATCATATGAAAACGTTCGGGAACCCCTCTCAGCCTGCATTATAATTGACTCTCCTTTCAACAAAAAAGATAACAGTGGTCTGTCTTTCATTTCCTAGGAACATCTGAGTACTGCGGTGTTTTCCAAACAAAGATTTTTAGTGACGCAGTATTTAGTTGTATGAAATGAAATCAAATGTGAAAAACTGGCTGTGCACAAATGTGGGTCCCCTTGTCATTGTGCTGATTTGAATGCCTGTCACTGCTCAATGCTGATTACTTGTAACACCAAATTGGTTGGATGAGCTCATTAAGCCTTGAACTTCATAGACAGGAGTGTCCAGTCATGAGTGGTAAAAGGTATTTAAGGTGGTCAATTGCAAGTTGTGCTTCCCTTTGACTCTCCTCTGAAGAGTGACAGACAGCATGGGATCCTCAAAGCAACTCTCAAAAGATCTGAAAACAAAGATTGTTCAGTCTCATGGTTTAAGGGAAGGCTACAAAAAGCAATCTCAGAGGTTTAAACTGTCAGGTTCAACTGTAAGGAATGGAATCAGGAAATGGAAGGCCACAGGCACAGTTGCTATTAAACCCAGCAGGTCTGGCAGGCCAAGAAAAATACAGGAGCGACATATGAGCAGGATTGTGAGAATGGTTACAGACAACCCACAGATCACCTCCAAAGACCTGCAAGAACATCTCGCTGCAGATGGTGTATCTGTACATCGTTCTACAATTCAGCACAATCTGCACAAAGAACATCTGTATGGCAGGGTGATGAGAAAGAAGCCCTTTCTGCACTCCCGCCACAAACAGAGTCGCTTGTTGTAAGCTAATGCTCATTTAGACAAGCCAGATTCA
Organism: Polypterus bichir lapradei; assembly: GCA_026402145.1. Taxonomy (NCBI): domain Eukaryota; kingdom Metazoa; phylum Chordata; class Cladistia; order Polypteriformes; family Polypteridae; genus Polypterus; species Polypterus bichir. Next base: position 39,169,995 of record JANRMT010062857.1, read on the forward strand.
TTTTGGAACAAAGTGCTTTGGACTGATGAGACAAAACAATGAGAGTTATTTGGTCATAACAAAAAGCGCTTTACACGGCGGAAGAAGAACACCGCATTCCAAGAAAAACACCTGCTACCTACTGTCAAATTTGGTGGAGGTTCCATCATGCTGTGGGGCTGTGTGGCTCGTTCAGGGACTGGGACCCTTGTTAAAGTCGAGGGTCGGATGAATTCAACCCAATATCAACCAATTCTTCAGGATAATGTTCAAGGATCAGTCACAAAGTTGAAGTTATGCAGGGGTTGGATATTCCAACAAGACAATGAACCAAAACACAGTTGGAAATCTACAAAGGCATTCATGCAGAGGGAGAAGTACAATGTTCTGGAATGGCCATCACAGTCCCCTGACTTGAATATCATTGAAAATCTATGGGATGATTTGAGGCAGGCTGTCCATGCATAGCAGCCATCAAATTGAACTGAAATGGAGAGATTTAGTATGGAAGAATGGTCAAAAATACCTCCATCCAGAATCCAGACAGTCATCAAAGGCTATAGGAGGCGTCTAGAGGCTGTTAGATTGGCAGAAGGAGGCTCAACTGAGTATTGATGTCATATCTCTGTTGTGGTGCCCACATTTATCCACCTGTCTAATTTTGTTATGATGCATATTGCATATTTTCTGTTAATCCAATAAACTTAATGTCATTGCTGAAATACTACTGTGTCCATAAGGCATGTCAGATATTAAAAGGAAGTTGTTACTTTGAAAGCTCAGCCAATGATAAACAAAAATCCAAAGAATTAAGAGGGGTTCCCAAACTTTTTCATATGACTGTAAGTACTGGTATATTCGTGTTCTTATATATCAGTTAGTCACTGGTGTTTTTGGGATAGTGGTGTTTTGTGCGCACACATATATATGTTACGGCCAAAACCCAAAGTTCAGCCAGTTCCCGAACAGGCCAGCCATTTCGCATTATGGCCGCAAGGTGTGGCCAAAGTCTGAATTACTAGAAATGACCACTGTATATGCTACTTTGGCCAGCCATTTCACAAAGTGCCGAGAACTCCCTGGCCAAAATCCGATGTGCTCATGTAAGACTGTCCCCTCAAGGTGTGAAGATGCTTACAAATTTCAGATGCAGATTCAGAAGTGAGTTTTACATTCTGCACGAGAAACTACTCAAGGCGGGTCTTGTTCAGAAAGCCTTCTCCTCACCCAAACACTAACCTTAAAGTCAATAAAATGGGTGCCTGATGTTAAGTCACTATTTTAGGGCTAATAATGATAACAGAAATGTGAAACCTACTTATATTCCTAATCTTAATTATTGTGAAACAACCAAGTGAGCACACCTTATGAGAAGGATTTAGGAGTCATAGTGGGCTCGTCACTGTCAACTCAGATTTGTGGCAGATGAAATTTAATGTCAGTAAATGTAAAGAATTACACATAGGAAGTAAAAATGTGAGGTTTGAATACAAAATGGGCTGTCTGAAAATCGAGAGCACACCTTATGAGAAGGAGTTAGGAGTCATAGTGGACTCTAAGCTATCGACTTCCCGACAGTGTTCAGAAGCCATTAAGAATGATAACAGAATGTCAGGTTATATAGCGCCTTGATGTGTGGAGTACAAGTCACTGGAGGTTCTGCTCCATCTTCATAACACACTGGTGAGGCCTCATCTGGAGTCCTGTGTGCAGTTTGGGTATCCAGGCCACAAAAAGGACAAAGCAGCACAAGAAAAGGTCCAGAGAAGAGCGACGAGGCTGATTGAGGGGCTACAGGGGATGAGTGATGAGGAAAGATTAAAAGAGCTGAGCCTTTACAGGAGATGAAGAGGAGACCTGACTGAAGAGTTTAAAATTATGAAGGGAATTAGTCCAGTGGATCGAGACGGTGACTTTAAAATGAGTTCATCAAGAACACGGGGACACAGTTGGAAACTTGTGAAGGGGAAATTTCACACAAACATTAGGAAGTTTTTCTTTACACAAAGAACGATAGACACTCGGAATAAGAGACCAAGTAGTGTGGTGGACAGTAAGACATTAGGGACTTTCAGAACTTGACTTGATGTTTTTTTTTAGAAGAATGACGTGGATAGGACTGGCGAGCTTTGTGGGGCTGAATGGTCTGTTCTCGTCTCGAGTTTTCTAATGTTCTAAAGTGGCGTCCGCTTTCTGAACAAGAGCCGCCAAGGCTACACTCGATGCAATCGCGCTACTAAATGTGCAACAAATCACTGCTCATGCCTTTTTTCTTCCGACTTTGGCCGATCACCCTGTGCCATTTCGCAAACTGGCTGGCCAAATCCCAAAATCCACGAAAAGATCGGACATTGGCTGGTCAATTAACAGTGACATTGGCGATTTCCCGATTTGGCCAGACACTTCCTGCTTTGGCTGATTTTGGGTTTTGGCCGTAACATATATATATAATTGAATATTTGTCTGTCTTTTCAATTTACAATATATCTGTGTCTGATTTTACATATCGGTTATTATTTTCTTGTTCTTTTGTCGTGTTGGGAAAAGTAAGACAACTTGTAAGGAATACGGCTTTTTATTAGAGCAAGAAACCTCAGGTGATCCAAGGAATAAGTCTTGGTAGTGTAGTAGCTGGTCTGGGTAAGGGGTCGGCCGTTACAAATTCACCCTCAGTGTATGGAAACTTCTGACTTCAACTGTAGGAAGGCCTAGCCTGCTAAAGTCCACCAGATCACGAAGAGTTTGATTCAACTCACCAATTAAGTAACAGCAGCAAATCTCTGTCGAAATCAGGTTGGCGTCATTTTGCCAGGATCACTAACTGAATGATCGCATGCTAAACTTCTCCTGCCTTTCTCTCCACAAACTTGGATGGTGAGGAAGTGACCTTCGTACTGTCTTGATGATGACAATGACACATAGGAATTCACATTTATAAAACTTTGTGTGCATTCCAGTATAAAAATATGCACACGCCAAAACAAAATTTGATTTCTAATGCCTGTCGTATGCGTATTTCCCTTTATAAGCTACAGTCTTCTTGTAACTGCACTAACTCTGCCACCCTGACACCACCATACATGGGCTATGCTAATTAACCCTCATGCATATGCAAAATCACGATGCTGCAGACCGTCATTGGCTGGTAGAGGAGCCTCCTTCCTGACGCATCATGCTGCCCTTTGCAACAGAGTGTACCCAAGAGCATGTGTGGCATTATAGCACTGCTCCTCTGCATTCTAGGGGTCAGGGAAATTGTTTGAGCGGGTAGCCATTGTCACCCGGCACACATAATGGCAAGATCGATGTCACAATAAATAGTAATATGATAAACCACGGGTTCAGCCAGTTACCATTCCGACAAGCCATTCATCATGTGCAGCACAATCATGTCTGCCATTTACTTTGCCTCAAAGTAAATAATTCACGGGTTGACCCGGGCCACCAACCAACATTTGTCAGTATGGCATCATGGATGATGTGTGCGTTAAATGGATGGTTTACCAAAGCAGATTCTTTCTCACCAGGTGAGTGGAGTCAAGATGAAGAGGAGACCTGAGTGAAGTGTTTCAAATTCTGAAAGGAATTAGTCCAGTGGATCGAGACGGTGACTTTAAAATGAGTTCCTCAAGAACACGGGGACACTGTTGGAAACTTGTGAAAGGGAAATTTTGCACAAACATTAAGAAGTTTTTCTTTTCACAAAGAACGAAACCTCCTCTCCCACCAAGTTGTTTTCCTTCAGATCTTCTTGGACTTTAACCATCCACCTCCGCTTTGGCCGCCCTCACTTTCTCTTCCCCCGGACTTCCATTCCCATCACTCATTTGCCCACATCTTCATTGTCTCTCCTCATCTCATCTCCATGCCTCTTGAACCTACTTTCCTGTATTTTCTTAGCCATCTCTCCCACTATTTTTGAACCTCTGATTGTCTCATTTCTTATTCTGTCTTTATTTGTAGCTCCACACCTAGATCTCAACATTCTCATTTCTGCCACATCCAACTTCTTCTCCTGCTCTCACTTTACTGTCCATGTCTCAGCTCCATACATCATTGCTGCTCTTGCCTTTCGTCAGTTCTTCAAACAGACAATACTCCTTTCACCTTCTTCCAATTGTTCCATCCAGACTGCACTCCATCAGTTATCTCTGCATCTAATTTTCCATCTTGGGCTACCACGGATCCAATATATTTTAAACTTCTCCATTCTTTTCAATTGCTCTCCCTGTAGGCTAACTTCAAAATCTTGGTCATCATTAAACTTTATACTTCATTTATCTTCACTCCTCCATATTCTAAAGCAGTGCTCCGCAACCTTTTCTCACCTACAACACACCAAAGTTCTTCCTAGAATTCCGCGGCACGTCAAAAGCTAAAATATATAGCAGTGGCGTAGCTA
>JANRMT010062857.1:39179744-39190886 GCA_026402145.1 Polypterus bichir lapradei
TTTCTACCTGGAATAATTCTGCGCCCCCTACATAATATAAGATAGATGAGAATAACCCCGATACAACTAACAAAGGTATGATACTTGTGCAGTGTCGCCGCATCCTATCATTTTTACTTCCATAAGATTTGCATGTGTTCGGCTAATTTCAATGAAATATTTGCAATTTAAGTTTTTAAAGTGCTTTAATAACTGTTAAAATGCCTTGTATGGTTTTTGGAAGTAATTCCAATCCCAAAAACAAAGAATAAATTATTTATTCTTATTTATTTGTGTAAAGAAATGATTAAATATGTTTTAATTTTTAAAAATCTTGTAAATGAGGATACCGATTAAGTCATTCTGCGTGAGACAAATGTATTTTTGTCCGACAAATATTATCCCGCTGTTAGTTGTATCATGAAAATAACCTAATACACAGTAAATTATTTAACTCAATTTGGCAATATTGGCTACACTGTCAATGTGGTGCAGTCGTGCTGCATTATCACCTGATCTACTGTTACCCGAATGTTTGCGACAGATACTGATACGTCTCGAACTTTCTGGATTGAAAATACGCGACTATAAAAGCAGCAGCAGTGGCACCACTCATCATAGAAACAAACTTCAAATAGTAAAGTAGCTCAGAGTGTCGTATCTCGAATATCAAACCAAACCTGGACATGTGTGCTTTAAAGTGGGCACATATTAGTCATTAGATCTACGCCTTAGAAATGTTTTATTTAAATTTTAGTTATAATGCATTCATTGTGATTATATGCTTGCAAATTTAAATTTGAAATAAAAATGTAAAAAATTAATTTTGATGTTCGTTTATTCGATGGCCCCCTTGTACAGCTTCAGTGCCCCCCCAGGGGGGCGTGCCCCACAGTTTCAGAACCGCTGACATAAATGATCAGTCCTCATTGTATTCAGGGTTCTCATGGAAGGACTTGATGACGATGGTCATGTGGACTTCTGGCCTTTAATCCATCAATGTAGAGACATCACGGCGCTTTGATCAGGTGGTGGTGGTGCAGGTCGCCACCACAGAAAACCGGAGAAAGAACAGAAGAGAAAGTAGGGGTCAGTACGGATTTTGGAGGCACCATGAATAGTAATGATAATTAATTGAATATACAGAGCATCAGGATTAAATTAAAATGAAGTTATGAGAAAGCCATGTTAAAGTAATGAGTTTTTAGAAGTTTTTTAAAGTGCTCCACTGTATTAGCCTGGAGAATTCCTATTGGCAGGCTATTCCAGATTTTAGGTGCATAACAGCAGAAGGCCACCTCACCACTTCTTTTAAGTTTAGCTCTTGGAATTCTAAGCAGACCCTCATTTGAAAATCTAAGATTACGATCTGGAGTGTAAGATGTCAGACACTCTGATATATAAGATGGAGCGAGATTATTTAAGACTTTGCAAACCATAAGCAGTATTTTAAAGTCAATTCTGAATGACACAGGCAACCTGTGTAATGACATAAAAACTGGAGAGATGTTCTCGGATGTTCTTTTCCTAGTTAGGATTCTAGCAGCTGCGTTCTGCACTCGTTGCAAACGATTGATGTCTTTCTTGGGTAGTCCTGAGAGGAGTGCGTTACAGTAATCTAGTCGACTGAAAACAAAAGCGTGAACACATTTGTCAGTATCTTTCAATGATATAAGAGGTCTAACTTTTGTTATATTTCTTAAGCAAAAAAATGCTGTCCTAGTGATCTGATTAATATGTGATTTAAAATTCAGGTCAAAGTCAACAGTTACCCCTAAATTCTTTAGCTCCGTCTTGACTTTTAATCCTAATGCATCAAGTTTATTTCCAATAACCTCATTAAATCCATTATTTCCAATCACTAAAATTTCAGTTTTCTCTTTATTTAGCTTGAGAAAATTACTACTCATCCATTCAGAAACACAAAACAGACATTGTGTTAGTGAAACAACAGAGAAGGAGTCATCAGGTGCTATTGATAAATACAGCTGTTTGTCATCGGCATAGCTGTTGTAGTTCACGTTGTGCCCCAAGCTAATCTGACCTAACGGAAGCATGTAGATCGAAACGAGCAGCAGACCCAGGATAGAGCCTTGTGGAACACAATATAGGATATCATGTGTCTTTGAAGTATAATTACCACAACTAACAAAGAATTTTCTCCCTGCCAGGTAGGATTCAAACCAATTTAAGACCCTGCCAGAGAGGCCCACCCACTGACTAAGGCGATTTCTAAGAATGTTGTGATCAATGGTATCAAATGCGGCACTCAGATCTAAGAGGATGAGAACAGATAGACGGCCTCTGTCTGCATTAACACCCACAAGTCATTGACTACTTTAACGAGTGCAGTTTCTGTGCTGTGATTTGTTCTGAAACCCGACCCGAAATCAGCATCCAGTTTGCTGTATTCCAAGGAGGCACAAGCTCATCCAAAACCATGTCAGCAAGTCAAAATCAACCACCATATTTTCAAACTTTTTTCTTTGTTTTTTTTTTTTTTTTTTTTCAGGTACCCGGTGAAGAAATGCATTCTGAGCAAGCAGAGCCTTGGCCCCCACAGCACACTTCACGTCTGCTCCTTCCCTAAAGATGATGTCTTTGCATACACAGAAATAGAAGTGACCGTGCAGGAAACTGGAGCTGATGAGCCCACCTACAAGCGGACACTGAGCGTCGACAATGTGGGTCAGTGTGTTTGAAAATTGAGAGGTGGCCGTTTGGGGCCCGCTTTTGAGTTGTCCCATGAGGTCCATCCATCACAACAGAATGTAAATGACCGACACACCAGTTAACTGGACTTACAGCCCTTATGCTGCGCAGCCCAACTCCGTAGCCACTAGGGGTCAGCACAGGTTCACTTATTCAGTTCAACTGGCAGCTTTGTATGCCCTATCGATGAGTGCGGAAAATGACACAGGCCAAAGGTGCAAAATGTCGGCATGCCAGCCGGGTCGTCCTGTTTAATTCTACCAGAATGAACACAAAAACAGATTGCATGATGGTGAGCTCTTATTAGCAAGGGGCAAATGAGAAGGCAAAGGTATGACGTTCCATGGTGTTTATCTTGGTCAGGAGGGAGTTTCAATCAGCTCAATCGACCCTTTTTCAGAAAGAGTGGGCTTAGTAGCGCTCTGACGGGACATAATGATGGATGGACATATTCTTGGAGCTGCGAAGGGGAAGTGAGATGACACAGTCAGCAACAGCAAACACACACACACACACACACACACATCATCCCAGACTGGCACAGAACGAGCTCCTCTGATTTGCATGTGTGACTCTTTAGCCAACAGGGGGAGCCAATCCTAGGAAGTCAGTGATGTTCAATGAGGCATTAGTCCTGTAGTGTAACTCTCTAGTCGACTACTAACACACTGTGTGAACCAAGGGAAGACGTGACCCAGCCTGGTCAGAGCCAATCACGTGGACTAAACTGGTCACACTTACAGCACAGTTTTTTTTCCCTTTTCTCTTCCTGCCTTTCCACGCTCCTTTTCAATTGTGCGTCCATTTCCACGGCACTCCTGGAAATCGCAACGACCGCCCCGTACTTTACAAATGTCCTCCTCATCCTATACTGCAGTGTGCTCAGACAGAAACAGGATTCACACAGAGAGACAAAAAGACAAACCAGAAACAAACTGATGTGGCAGTGCTACAGCATGATCACCGAATGCCATCTCCGCTTTGCACCTACCGCTGCCGGGATTGGCTTCAGCTCCCAGGAACCGTGAGCTGGATAAGCGTGTTATGAAATGGATGGACGGACGGATGAGTGGATGGGCTGCTACTCTTCCTCTGATTTTTTTTTTTCCAATTCCATCGAATTGAAGCAAAATCAATAAGTCAGCCATTGTCCAACCCACTATATCCTAACACAGGCTCACGGGGGGTCTGCTGGAGCCAATCCCAGCCAGCACAGGGTGCAAGGCAGGAACAAATCCACCGGTCAGGGCGTCAGCCCACCGCAGGGCACACACACACACGCACACACCAGGGACAATTTAGGATCGTCAATGCGCCTAACCTGCATGTCTTTGGACTGTGGGAGGAAATCCACGCAGACAGGGGGAGATCATGCAGACTCCACACAGGGAGGACCCGGGAAGCAAAGGGTTAGAAATAATAATAATAATAATAATAATAATAATAATAATAATAAAAATGAGGACGGCACGGTGGCGCAGTGGTAGCGCTACTGGGTTCGCTTCCTGGGTGCTCCCTTCGTGGAGTTTGCATGTTCTCTCCGTGTCTGTGTGGGTTGTGTCTATAATGTAATGAATTAAATCTACTAATTATCTATCTACAGCCCACCATAATGTCTGGGATAAAGACCCCTTATTCCTTGATTTGCCCCTCTGCTCTCCAATTTAAAATGAAAAACAATTCAGACTCTGTACTTAAAGTTCAGATTGCAGACTTTAATTTAAGGGGATTTGCAGACATTTCGGTCACACAACATTTTTTCTACGGGGTTTCTCCCTTAGGGTGGCATGGTGGAGCAGTGGGTAGCGCTACTGGGTTCGTTTCCCAGATCCTCCCTTCGTGGAGTTTGCATTTTCTCCCCGTGTCTGCTTGGGTTTCCTCACACAGTCCAAAGACATGCAGGTTAGGTGCATTGGCGATCCTAAATTGTCCCTAGTGTGTGTGTGTGTGTGTGTGTGTGTGTGTGCCCTGCAGTGGGCTAGCGCCCTGCCCGGGGTTTGTTTCCTGCCTTGCGCCCTGTGTTGGCTGGGATTGGCTCCAGCAGACCTCAGTGACCCTGTAGTTGGGATATAGCGGGTTGGATAATGGATGGATGGATTTCTAACCCACAGACCCCAGTCTGTCAGGCTAAACAAGCACACATCCTCTACCCTGATCCTGAATACCGGTGCTCCACAGGGCTGTGTGCTCAGCCCACTCCTCCATTCCCTCTTCACAGATGACTGTGTCCCTTTATACGACTCAAACGCTTATCATAAAGTTTACAGATGACTCCACGGTAACAGGACTGATCAGTGACACCGACCAGTCAGCCAACAGAGAGAAGGATCAGCACCTAGCTATATAAAGAAGTAAAGCTGATAAAACATAATCTTTACTTTAAATCATTGTTAATAAGTTAATTATGTGAACCCCTATTAATGTATTTTATTATTATTATTAGTCAGTCAGTCATTATCCAACCCATTATATCTGAACACAGGGTCACCAGAGTCTGCTGGAGCCAATCCCAGCCAGCACAGGGTGCAAGGCAGGAACTAACCCCGGGCAGGGCGCCAGCCCACGGCAGGGCACACACACCAAGCAGACACACTAGGGACAATTTAGAATCGCCAATACACCTAACCTGCATGTCTTTGGATTGTGGGAGAAAATCCACGCAGACACGGGGTGAACATGCAAACTCCACGCAGGGAGGACCCGGGAAACAAACCCAGGTCTCCTTACTGCGAAGCAGCAGCGCTACCCACTGCGCCACTGAGCCATCCCAAAATCAATAAGTGGATGTTTAAAACAAAACAGCAGTGAGTGTACCGCCCGAGGTGTTTGTGTTGATGTCACTTTCTGCCGTTCCCCCCATTCTGATTTTCACTGCCTTGACGCCCCTTTTTCTCATTGCCCTCTCCACAGTGTTGCCACCGCCTCCTGCTGACGTCTCGGTGTCCGAAGTGAACAAGCCAAGCCAACTTCAAGTGACCTGGAGGCCACCGGAAGGCCATATGTTTCACGATTCCATGATCTATGATGTTCGATACATCTTGAAGGATTCTCGAGTCAGCCACATTTTGGTAATGTCAGGTTTTAACGTTCAACCGTATCCTCCAACTCGGATCCTGGGCCAAAAAAAATTCAACTTGGGACCAAAGTGGTCCCAGCAGAGTCAGAAAGAAAAGCCAAAATAGTTTATTGGGATGCCTGTGGCCACAATGACGGTGTTTTCCAGGACACCGTGGATTCTTTAATTTCATATTCTGAGGAGATTCGAATGAGAAGTGATGAGTGAAACAATTCGTGCAAAAATGAATTCGGGGTGGGGGGGACCCCCCCCCAAAAAAAAATCACAAAACAGAAAAAATGTTTCAGTTCTGGCGAAATGTGTGCCAAAAACACAAGAAGAAAAGCATTAAGTCGTGTCTGGAAGCCTTCACAAGCATTCATTCTTCACGCATTATTGTTCGATCTCTCCGGTGGGCCCAAAGCAAAGGGGCTGAGTTTAAAGGGTTAAAGCAACAAAGCAGATTGTGTCTATACTGTAATGAATTAAATCTACTAATTATCTGTCTACAGTGCCCACCATAATGTCTGCGACAAAGACCCCTTATTCCTTGATTTGCCCCTCTGCTCCCCAGTTTAAAATGAAAAACAATTCAGACTCTGTGATTAAAGTTCAGATTGCAGACTTTAATTTAAGGGGATTTGCAGACATTTCGGTCACACAACATTTTTTCTACGTGGTTTCCCCCCTTAGGGTGGCACGGTGGCGCAGTGGGTAGTGCTGCTGCCTCGCAGTAAGGAGACCTGGGTTCGCTTCCTGGGTCCTCCCTGCATGGAGTTTGCATGTTCTCCCTGTGTCTGCATGGGTTTCCTCCCACAGTCCACAGACATGCAGGTTAGGTGCATTGGCGATCCTAAATTGTCCCTAATGTGTGCTTGGTGTGTGTGCCCTGTGGTGGGCTGGCGCCCTGCCCAGGGTTTGTTTCCTGCCTTGCACCCTGTGTTGGCTGGGATTGGCTCCAGCAGACCCCCGTGACCCTGTAGTTAGGATATAGCGGGTTGGGGGATGGATGGATGGTTTCCCCATTTTTCAAAAGCTATAAAAAGTGCGTTGAGAATTGAGAAAAGTAATATATAAATGTAAGGAATTATTATTATTACCTTTTGAAGATGAGCATTTAATAGTTCATGACGGAGTCGAAGGCTGCATGCTGTTGTCGAACTGACCTCATTTTGTTTGTCTTCTTTCTCATTGTCCGAACCCAAAGACTCCCCAGGAGTCGTTCTTCTATGACCTTCTGGACCTGGTCGGTGGAGAAGTGTATGTCGTCCAAGTCCGCACCAAATGTAACGGGGACACGTATTCCGGCTTCTGGAGTGCCTGGTCTGAGGCTGTCACTGCTGTGGCCCCAGAGACCTCAGGTAGGTACGCTCTAAAAAAAAAAAAGAATAAATGTAAATGAGATAAAGACCCCCCCACCCCACCCCCTTCTTTGTCCCTGACACCCTGATGACGATGACACCCAAGTGCCACCCACTGGACTAACAACAAGTTTCAAAATTTGTGTAGAGCATCCTCACCAACTGAAGCAGCGGCATGGCCAAACTTCTGGGCTAAAAACAAAAAGAACCCCCCATCTTATAGCGTGTCTAATGTCACCTGCAGTAATCCCAGTTGACGCGTAACGCAGAAACCCCACAGTGCTGCCCACCCACGCTTTCAGTCTGTAGCCCATTCACATTGGTTTTGTCAGACTGGCAAAGACCTCACATCCCATCTTTATTTAGGGGGGTGGCACTGAGCCGCACACCACAGACACATTAATGCCCAAGCACAAATCCACATTCAGAGAAAGGAGTTCTATTTGTTTCCAGCACCCTTTTTTCTCAAAAACATCTGCATAAAACAGCGTTTCTCCACCTTTAAGTATTTGCGACCCGAGTTTTCATAACAGTTTTAATCGCACCCCCCCCCCCCAACATTTTTTTGAAACGTAGATGTATATTTTATTATAGCTACTTAACTTTTATGGACATTTATCTAACTCTATATTTATTGTTCTAGTATCAGAATGTAGTTTAAGTTCATTTGTTTTGGTTTCAACAGATGTTTTTTTCATATTTTTGATTCTTGTTTTCTTTTTTTTACATCTTCGCGCCCGCCTTTTTGTTACTTCGCGCCCCCCCTAGGGGGGCCCGCCCCACAAGTTGAGAACCACTGGCATAAAAATACACCAATGCACCATTCTCCTTCCACCTCCATTGCCCACTGCCTCTCAACTCAGACGGGTTTAAATGAGGCGGTGGGCTCTCTTTTTAAATTCAGACACCAGAAACTACGGCCAGGCTTTCCGAAACATTTCCAGGGCAGCCTCCCCGCCCCCCCCCCCACCGCAGCGCCCTCTGGTGGCACCCATAGACCCCAACAGGGCTGAGTTTCCAGACTCCAGCTCTCATGCCACTGTCTTAATCAAGTATAGATCAAACAAGGGGTGACGCCTCTTAGCCGTGATAAACCCAATGAGCAGGTAATGTGGCTGCACCCCCCCAATTAACCTTGGGTCACGACCGTAATTCGTTCCAAAACTCTGGTCACAACCCAAACTAATTTCCCCCATAGGATTGTATGTAAATATAATTAATCTGTTCCAGACAGTACAAGCTGTATGTAAATATATTTTTTTTAAAGATTTTTTAAGCACAAAAATAGTGAATTATACCATAGAATGCACAGTGTAATAGTAAACTAAATATAAAAACATTGAACACGAGAAAACCTTGAACAACAGAGGAAACTAACATTGCAAGAGTTCACGCTACAGCCTTACGAGCCGCTCGCTGTAAACACTTTTTTTTAATGAGTTTTAAGCACAGGGGAAAAAAATGAACATTTGAAAAATCCGTAATTTATACAAAAACTAACCATAAACAACCAAGAAAACTAACCTTGCATGAGTCGAGTTCTGGCATGAAGGAAGTGAGGAGGAACTGGGTGGAGAGGAGATTACAGTTTTGAGGTAAAGTCTGTGACGATGCGGGTTCGCTGCATGCTCCCATCTCGCTTCCGGGAGCCCTTAAACCCGTCACTGTCGGTAATGTTACCGATGAGCACGACAGTGAGGCACTACAATGGAGCAATCGGATGGTGCAAAAAGTGCCAAGTGTTTTTATTAAAATCAACAAAACAACAATCTAAAAAAAAGTCCAAATTAAATAAAGTGCAGTGCTTTCAGAATCCTTCAATAAATAAATAATCCCATAAAAACAGAAGTGAAGTGGAGGTTAAAATCCAATAGAAAACAGTCTTCATTAAATACGAGATTAAAACAATGCTCGAAGCAGTCTCTTTAAAAACAAGCCCGATGCATTCTTTAACTGCCTTCTCGTGCTCTCTCTCTTTCTCGCTTGCTCGCTCTCTTGCTCTCTCTCTCTTTCTCTCTCTCTATCTCACTCACTCTCTCTCTCGCTCTCTTTCTCTTTCTCTCTCTCTTTCTTTCTTTCTATCACGCTCTCTCACTCTCTCTCTCGCTCACTCTCTTTCTCTTTCTCTCTCTCACTCACTCTCTCTCTCTTTTTCTCTCTCTCACTCGCTCTCTCTTTCTCTTTCTCTCTCTCTTTCTCTCTCTCGCTTGCTCTCTCTCTCTCGCTCACTCTCTTTCTCTTTCTCTCTCTCTCTCTTTCTCTCTCGCGAGCTCTCTTTCTCTTTCTCTCTCTCACTCGCTCTCTCTCTCGCTTTCTCTCTCACTCGCTCTCTCTTTCTCTTTCTCTCTCTCTTTCTCTCTCGCTCGCTCTCTCTCTCTCTCGCTTGCTCTCTTTCTCTTTCTCTCTGTCACTCGCTCTCTCTCTCTCTCTCTCGCTCGCTTGCTGCACAGGGAGAGACTGAACACGTGCGGAAATCATCGGTGCGTACGAACCGGAAGGGAAACTGGCTTGTTGGTCACCCGAGTGTGTGTTTGCGAACAGATGCAAAAGTTTGCTGAACTTTTTGGTCGTAACCCGATTTGTACGTGGTGGTCCGAGACGTTCGTGACCTGAGGTTCCACTGTACCTTCATTTCAGTTTATTACTTTAGTCACTCTAGATATCAAGACAAAGTATGGAAATTTAAAAACCATGTGCTATTTACTAAAGAATTAGTACTCCCCCGCAGCTCTGCCCACATAGTAGTGAAGCAGGACAAACTTTAAAAATCAATTAAAAAGTTAAAAAATGTAATTCCGGCCAAGCGGTAGGTAGGTACGCTCCAATGTCAAATGCTGGCACTGTATCTGATTGTGTTCAGCTCTGATGGGAGAGCATCCACCATGTGGGGAGAAAAGCACATGGCTGTGATATCTCTGCCAATGAGCAGGTACCCTCCAAAAAAAACCATCCATGCTGCATAGGTGCTGCAGATTGGCATTATTACCAGGTGGTCTGTTCAGGAGGGAGTTAATTGCCCTTTTTTTTTTCCTTTTTCCACAGAGCACATCAACTTGCACTGCTTCACCCGCGATTTTAACCACATCACTTGCAATTGGACTGCCATGGAGGACAAGGGCACCTCCTACGGACTTTTCTTCCAGTCAAGGTGACAAACGCATACATCTGGCTGTCGCCTGCTTGTCAGCCCCCAACTCCCAATGGCATACATCCATTTTTTTTTTCCTGCCTCCTACAGGCAAGGATCATGGGAGCCATGCAAACACAACGCCCCGCTGCGTGACGGCGTCCAGTGGAGCTGTACGTTTGAGAACCCCGACACCAGAGACATTACGGTCAAGGTGAGCAGGAGTCCCGTGCAGAAGCTGCAGCTCAAGCACATCTTCTGGAAGGAGCCCTTCAAGGCCCAGCACATCGGTGAGTCCCAAGTGACCCTCATTGCAGAACCAAAAAATCCATGTGGGGCCGGGGGTGGGGTGGGGTGGGGGTGGTGGTGTGAACATCAAACCTTGTTGTGATTCAAGCGCACAACTTCAAAAAAGGCCTGAAATTGTCAAGTGGGCCTCTAGATCTACACCTACAAAAAGCACCTAAACATGACATCTGTTTATGTGTTACTTACTCTGTGCAGTTCGTAATGATGGCAGGGAAACATTATTAATTTCTTGTTTGGACAACTTCTTGAGACCCCCAGATGGCACAATTATAACATGTGCTACCGATCCCTACAGCAAAAACAAACAAGTTAGAAAACGTACACGTGGCGTAACATCCGAGTGTGTTTGGGGGTCGTGCAGGCACTGCGGCCGTCGATGGACCGAGTTCAGTAGGTCGGGTATAGAACCTTCTCGATCCATTTCAAAGTCCGAAGACTCTCTCACCAGGACAGGGTAAAAGGATAAAAAAACAGCCTGGATGGGACTCAAGTCCATCACATGGACCACCCTCACTCACACACACACACCACAATTTGTAATTGCCAATCAACATAGATAGATAGATAGATAGATAGATAGATAGATAGATAGATAGATA
>JANRMT010062857.1:39201079-39214291 GCA_026402145.1 Polypterus bichir lapradei
GATAGATAGATAGATAGATAGATAGATAGATAGATAGATAGATAGATAGATAGATAGATAGATTCTTTCATTCCACCTTGACGTCTACTGCTAAGGCCTCACGTTTATTTCCATTTTTAATAACAAAGATTTCAGTTTTTTTCCTTACTCAGTTTGAATGGACGAGTCGCACGTAACTTTCTCAGAAGTACAAGACATTGTCAGACTCATTGGGTCGTGTAGATAAGTAAAGCTGCGTTTCATCTGCACAGCTCTGGCAGTTCACTTTGTGTTACAACAAAGGCTTAAACAATGGAATGAGAATCAGGATGATGACGATGATTTAAATACATGAACGCTGAATTATCTCCATTTTCAGTCCTCCTCCGATTCCCCTGATGATCCTGAACAAGTCACTTTCCTTGGTTGTAGAGTCGTACCGTTGGCGCAGGGCCTGTAAAGAGTCTTGGGAAGGTGACGAGTGTGCAATGGCAGCACGTTAACACAATTTGTTTTCATTTTACTATTGCAGCAAATCACTCTGGAGGGTCCCGAGGCCAGCACCCAGATGGACGTGCGGGTCAGAAGCCTTTATTATATCCAGGTGAGGGCCAAGCCGGATGGCCCGAAGCATCGAGGATACTGGAGTGAGTGGTCCGACGTGTACATCGCTGACTTCCCCTCCAGTTTCGGTAGGTGTGCCGAGTGTTTTATCCGTCCCACCAGCTTGATTTTCCTGAATGGCAGGATGATTTCTTATTTCGACTGTCATTTAATTTACAATCATCCCTTTTTTTTTATTGTGTTTGATTTTTTTCATTTGTGAAGCACCTTGAGCTACACCTTGGAATGCACAAGATACACAGCATGGAATCCAAGTGGGGTTAATTTGGCTTTTCTGACAGTAAGAAACAGAAAAAAGACCCTTTAATGTCAAAGGGAGTACAGAATTAAATGATTTAAAAATACAAAACAATAAATGATGAACCCCTGCGGTCGTGCGAGGGAATGACGGGTCGTGGTCAAATAAATGATGGACCACCAACCCGGCCATCCCCATTTGCTACAAACAAAATTAAAGAAAACAAAACATACAATGGCGTCAAAACCACAAACCTTTAAGCTTTTGGGGGTTGCACAGAGTGAACTTGCTGTGAGGAAGACGAGGAGCGGCGACTGTCCAGTTGCTCTGTCATGAAGTGACCCCTCCTTCCAGGTGGTCTCGCTTCAATTGCTCAGGAACTGGAAGGGGCGGAGTCAGTTGCCCTCACTGGATGGTTTCTTGGTACTGTGGGGAGAAAAAGGAAGACAACATAATTAACGGCAGTGCCCCCTCTTGGCCTGGGAGGCACTTGTAGGGTGACCCCTCCTGACGCACATGCGCCAGTTGTTTGGCAGATGGAAGCCATGACAGCCTTGAGTCTGTGTACTCCGGTCTCGCTCTTCATCAGCTCATCGGTCATTTTTCTCCATTCTTGTTCTTCTTCACCGCTCTGCTCAGATGTCTTGGTGGTCCATGCAGGAGTAGCCTCTGTCAAGTCCGACCACCAATTCTTCATTGGATGGAGATCTGGACTTTGACTCCCCCACCCAGGGACATTCACATTGACATTTTGAAGCCATTCCTGTTCGGCTTTGACTTTATTTGATAAATTTTACTAATCCCAAGGGGGAAATTTAGATGAATACAGCAGTCGACACATAAAAAAACCAAAGATACCAGACTCACAGGACAAATAATTCAAATAATCAATCAATTGATAAATGGATATTATTTAGAAATTCCAAAAAGAACTTAAAGAGTGGGACATCGGTGCTTGGGCTCATTGTCTTGATGGTCTTCTCCCACCACTCAGGTTTCTTACAGACATCCTGGAGAGGCTCGGGGTCCAGTAGAGCCGCTGCCCCTCCAACATCGAGAGGATCCAGTTGAGTTGGTTTGGGCATCTGGTTCTGATGCCTTCTGGACGCCTCCTTGTGGAGGTTTTATAGGCATGACCAGCTGGGAGGAGACCCTGGGGAAGACCCAGTGCTCACTGGGAGGATCTCTGAGATGGCCTCGGAACGCCTTGGGGTCTCACAGTATGAGCTGGCGAGTGTGGCTATAGGGAATAGGGAGGTATGGGCATCGCCACTAAGACTGTAGCTCCCCCCCCGTGACCAGGTTTTGGGTAAGTGGTAGGAAATGAATAAATGATTGACTTAAAGCAGGGGTTCCCAACCAGAGGTAAATTTACTCCCGGGGGTAAATTTGCTTAAAACAAGCTGAGGTCGTGAAGATCGTGATTAGTTCCCAAAGACGACGTGAGACTTGTTTGTTCAACAGGATATCCAAAAATCGAAAAGCATGGACTGGTATCTTCTCATCATTCATTCTGGTCGACTGTAGTCTCATGAGTAGAGGTTTACAAATAAAACTAAATATGTGCTGTTATTAGGCATTGGGGCACAGTGGTTAAGGTACTTCAAACCCTGAGGTTGTAGGTTCAAATTCCACCACCACCACTATGTGACCCTGAGCAAGTCACTTCACCCACCTGTGCTGCAAATGGAAAAAGAAAAGAAAAGAAATGTACCCAATTGTATCTCAGATCTTGTAAGTTGCTTTGGATAAAGGTGTCAGCCAAATAAATCAATTTAAATGATTACGTCATTTTCTAACCTAAGCTTAAACGGCCCCAGGGTTGTAGGGCTAGAGCTCATTCCAGTGAGCACAGGGTGCAAGGCAGGAACAAAGACAGGACAGGACGCCAATCCATCGCAGGGCGAATCCGATTCACCTGACCTGCGTGTCTTTGGATAGCAGGAGGAAAGCCATGCAGACCCGAGGAGAACATGCAAACCCCACCCAGAGACGACACGGGATGTGAACCCCCTCACTGCGAGCCGTGCTGCCTACCTTTATTACTGTTATTGTTATGTGAATGCAACATAAAAATGTTAAGAACAATATCCTGAAATGTCCCCTTTATTGATCGCTTTATTACGGTAGAATTATAAACTTAACAAACACCGTGGGGGTAAACTTATTTTGGACAATTTGACACGAGATAAGCAGGGCAAAAAAGGCTGTGGACCCCCTGACTTGAAGGTACAATAGTAGTTTGTTTGTTTGGCTATGAACTTTAGGACCCAGCAGGTCTGATTAATGTTTTAGCCCACATTGGACTACCCTGTCATTATGTGTCCTTTGGAACAAACGCTAACTTAAGTTCAGAACAACAGGAGAGTTTGCGTTCATAGGCAGGCCAAAGAGAAGACACTGAGACTAAAACTTTCACTAGTCACTATAACGGTGGGGTCTTCCTGTCCAGCCGGGCAGGTCAGGGCCCAGGTCAGGCTGGGGGGCACACACTGGTGCAGCGCACTACCTCGGCACCACGGAAGTTATGAAATGACGCCTCTTTCTAGGTGGTCTTGCTTCATTTGCTTAGGATCCCCGACAGGCCTGAGTCCCCCCATTGACTCTCTGGCTGTGTCGACTCTTCTGGAGGGTGAGGGTCCCCCATCCCCTTCATAATGCGATCAGCCTTCCTGTAGGTGACTGCAGCATAGCTACTCAGAATGGAGTCCCGTCTGCCGTTTCGGAGCTGCGTGATGCTCTTACCATGGCTGGAGTGCCAATCCTGCCACCAACCCCCCAAGTTTTCCCTGCAGCAGTGCCCGTCTAGCAGTGTTCGCTTTATTATTTTTCTAAAGTGCCCACCTACAGTGAACGTCTTCTCAAGGTACTTTACAAACATTGAGCTTTAGGACAATTTAGCAGCACCCCCTGCTGGCGTACCACCCTCTGCCTGAACTACTAGCAAGTCAGATGAGTAACTAATCCAGTAGGGGGCGCCATAAGCTGATGATATTCAGCATATTTTTCGGGACCGGCTCATCCATAGAAAGCTCCACAGTTTCAAAAGACAAATCAGACAACGCAGACCTCATTAAAAGTGGACATTTCAGACTGCTGCAGCTGCTCACCTCCTCTCTGTTTCCTTTCCCTTTGACCCTGCAGTGACCGTCCTCGCTGTCTGCATCTCCTTGGCTCTGGTTCTATCGGCGGCCGTGGGGATTGCGACTTCAGGAAGGCTGATTCGGTAAGTGCGCTCTGCTCTTCAAATATCAACATCTGCTTTTTAAAGACTAGGGGGCTTCGCCCCCTGCTCGCTTTGCTCGCCAACCCCCATTTTTGTTTTTCCGGATACACACTTTAAGATTTTTTTTCCTTTGAATTGTTGCTATTTCATTAGTTTCACTTTTATTTCAGAACTACTGTAAAAACAATATTTGGAATCTTTCAAGTCCCAATGTGCTGAATCTTTTTAATGAGGTCAGTGAGACGTGTTTAATGACTTTGTACCCTAATTCAGGACAAGTTTCTCTGTTTGGAATTTCAGCACAGACAAAACGATCGACATCATCAGCAGTTAATCATTTTTTTTGCAAAGTAACCAATAAATGCATGTGAGGTAAACCCCGTTTTTGAAATTCTCTGACTTAAACTTCAAAGCCTTACAATATTTATATACTTCTGATATATCACCTGTGGCCATATATTCGATCTCTATTCGCCTTTTTGTTATTTCTCAGAGTAATAATTTCTCTTTCTTTGCGCTAATGCGATCTTTACTTTCTTTTTTTTGACACGGTCGTTTTTTTCTGCGTTCATATTCTGTATCTTGCTCTGCATGTGTTTTGCGCCTACGTTTTTTTTTTTTTGAGTCTTTTGAATTCGTTTTCATTTTCTCTAACCTGCTCTCCATGTGTTTGGCCCCCTTGTTTTTTAACCTCTTTATGACGTTTTACTTTGTTTTCTACTCTTTGTCTTTTATTTCTGACCTCGCTTTATCCTGCTTTTTTTTCCCAATGACACCTGGTCCGTGGTGATTATTTTCCCTTTTTTGAGTAATAATTTGCGTTTCCTGCAATTTTTACTTTGTTTTTAATACTTTCTAATTTTCCTACTTTCATACTCTTTAACTTTCTCCACATGTGTATCGCGCCAACGTTTGTTTTTTGAGCCTTTCGAATTCCACTGCTTTAATAATCTCTAACCTGCTCTGCATATGTATGGCGCCAACGTTTGTGAAGTTCTACTTTGTCTTTTAATTCTGAGCCCGATTGGACGTGCTTTTTTTTTCAATTCCACTTATTCCAGGCTGATAATTACTTTCCTTACTTTCTGAATTTGCACCTTGATTATTCTTTTTCTTTTTTTTCTCTCCAACGCTTTTGAGTCTCTTTTCTCCGCGCTGCTTTCTTCTTCGCTTAGTCGTCTACGTTTCATTTAGAACGTATTGCCCTTATACACTTTATATGTGCTGAGAGCCCTGGATCTGCGTGTGCTCAAAGCCAAAACACGACTGAGTGTGTTGCTGCCCGTGCTCTTATTTATTTGTAAGTAGGGTGTGTCTTGCGAGAATCTCATATTTTACGTCATCGCGAGACGCTCCTGGGTCAATCTCTTGGCACAAAGTCTCATGTTTAAGGTCCCCACGAGACGCTCAGTGGCCAATCTCTTTCGTCTCGTGGGTCTTTTAAGTGTCTTCCGTGATCTTAACATGAAGATCACGTCTCGTCGCCCTACTGTTTCTCTCCCGGATTTTTTTTTTTTTATAATAGAGAGGCATTAACACAGGGAGATTCTAATGGGCTGGGCCCCGAGTTATGCTGTGTTACTCACGTAATAATGAAGCGATAGAAACAAAATAAATACAGTGGATACCTTGATCGATGTGTAAATGATCCAATCACATTTGGCGTTGGAAATGGTCGCCGCCTTCTTGCAAACGCAGATCGACATGGCGCTCCATATCGGCACTCAATACGCATGCAGTTTTGCTTTCTTTGCAGGCCTCTGACATTTTGAAAATGACCTTTCCGTCTCTTGGGCGAGGCGTCGTAAAGGTTTTATTGGCGATCGCAGGAGACAACTGCAGATGTCATCTACAATGTGTTGTGACATTTTCGGTTGGCCACCATGAAGCGTAGACAGCCCTGATCCTGTGATTTCAAATCTCCGTGCCAGTTTCTGAATAAGATGTTTTGAAGGCGTTTCCCTAACGTTGCACTTCTTCCTGAATGCTGCACGAGACTGCTTGATGGAACTGGTACACCGATATGTCCACATAAGAAACGCCCTCCGCTCATTCGTGTACGCCATCCTTCTCTGTACTGAATTAACGTGGTGTGCACAGAAGCTTACTGTACAGTTATTGCCAAAAGTTTGGAGAATGACACCAGTGTTGGTTTTCACAAAGTTTGCTGTTTCAGTGTTTTTAGATCTTTTTGTCAGAGGTCTCTCTGGGATGCTGAAGTAGAATTACAAGCATTTCATGAGTCTCAAAGACTTTTATTGACAATCACATGAAGTTTATGCACAGAATCCATATTTGCAGTGTTGGCCCTTCTTTCTTTTTCAAGACCTCTGTAATTCACCCTGGCAGGTTGGCAATCAACTTCTGGGCCAAATCCTGACTGACGCCAGCCCATTCTTGTATAATCAATGCTTGGGGTTTGTCAGAATTGGTGGGTTTTTGTCTGAGGAATGACCACAAGTTCTCAATGGGATTAAAGGAGCATCCTGGCCAAGGATCCAAAATGTCGATGTTTTGTTCCCCGAGCCACTTAGTTCTCACTTTTGCCCTATGGCTCAGTGCTCTATCATGCTGGAAAAGGCATTGTGGGTCACCAAACTGTTCTGTTCTGTCCAAACTGAACGGATGCACAGACAGACATGCAGACACATCAGCCATTTGGCAAACATCTGCCACGTCCTCAAAGTTGTGAGAAGCACATCATATATACCTGTATGTGATGCAGTACTGATGAGCCCCAATAAGGGTGAAACATGTGTTGTGTTCTCTATGTAGGTACTGTATCACATGATATTATATATATATATATATATATATATATATATATATATATATACACATCTATACTAATAAAAGGCAAAGCCCTCACTCACTCACTCACTCACTCACTCACTGACTGACTCACTCACTCACTCACTCATCACTAACTTCCCGTGTAGGTAGAAGGCTGAAATTTGGCAGGCTCATTCCTTACAGCTTACTTACAAAAGTTGGGCAGGTTTCATCGAAATTCTACGCTTAACGGTCATAACTGAATCCTACTTACGTACATATATACGGCCATAGCCTGCAGCTCGGTCGCCATGTAAGGCGGAGTTGCGTCCCCCATCACCACGCCTCCCACGTAGTTGGCTGCCTGCCCATATAAGGCCATCTGTCAGCAGCAATCCAAGCTGTGAGAAAAAAGTAACAAGGAGGAGTGTCAGACGTCGTGCTACATTTTCTGATGCAGCTAGACGGAAACAACTTCGTGATGCTGTCGCCAATTACTCGCAGAAAAATCCACAAGTTAATAGACACGCTGCCGCTAAATATTCACAGGCAAATCCACAACTTAATACCGGGAATGCCTGTTAAACGTTTTAGATTCACGAGTACCGATTTGGGTAGTGAACACTTCGATGAATGAAACCTGTTATCTTTACGACGGTTGACAAACACGGAATGTAACTTGAACACAACACGTCCTCCAAATACGAACCTGATTGAAAGAAATAATGATAATCAAATCCTTGATGACAGCAACACTCATAACAGTGACAAAACAATTACATTGACAATCATGTTACGTTATTTTTAAAATGTTTCCTTTTCTTTTTCATAACTTCTTTAACACACTACTTCTCCGCTGCGAAACGCGGGTATTTTGCTAGTATATGATATATATATATATATATAATACAGTGATCCCTTGATATATCGCGCTCCGACTTTCGCGACTTCTCTCCATCGTGGATTTTAAATGTAAGCATATCTAAATATATATCACGGATTTTTCGCTGGTTCGCAGATTTCTGCGGACAATGGGTCTTTTAATTTAAGGTACATGCTTTCTCAGTTTCTTTGCCCAGTTGATTTCATACAAGGGACGCTATTGGCGGATGGCTGAGAAGCTACCCATTTAGAGCACATATTACGTATTAAATAAAACTCCTCAATGATATACGATATGCTTCCCTCGCGGTGCTTCGCACACTTAAAGGCTCTAACAACACGTATTGATTTTTCATTGTTAGTTTTTCTTTGTCTCTCTCACTCTCTCTGAGAAATACAGGCAGATACTTATCCATCATGCAATACCATCAGGGAGGTGTATGATTGGCCCCATTATCTGCTCCTGATGGAGGGGGTGTGAGCAGAGGGGCTGTTTGCACAGAGGCTGTTTGCTTAGAAGATACAGACGCTCCTCTAAAAAAATGCTGAAAGACTACCTTAACTTTGATCCCTTCCTTGCGACCCTTCATCGCGGTGCTTCGCATACTTAAAAGCCCAACAGCCCTATTGATTTTTGATTGTTTGCTTTTCTCTCTCTCTCTGACATTCTCTGCTCCTGACGCGCACTTCTTTGAAGAGGAAGATATGTTTGCATTCTTTTAATTGTGAGAAAGAACTGCCATCTCTGTCTTGTCATGGAGCACAGTTTAAACTTGTTATTTCATGTCCAGAGGGCTCTAATAATGTTAAAAAACGTATTTAGAAGGTCGTAAACAGGTTTTCTATGCTCTAACTGTGAAAATATTAGATTTATAAATAAAGAATCCTACTTCACGGAAATTCATTTATTGTGGTAGAGTATGGAACGGATTAACCGCGATAAATGAGGGTTTACTGTAGTAATATGGCGCTATATATGCGCCGGACCCAACACAGAGTCACACTGGAGGCACACTTTTATTTTCTTCAGCTGGAGCGCACATCTTCCCCGTGTCCCCCCAGCCACAACACAGTCCCAAGTGTAACACCAAAACACCACACTCCTCTCTTTCTTCCACTCCTCCTGGGTAACCTTGTCCTTCTCCACCCGACTCTGGCCGCTGGTTCCTTTTATTGGGTACCCGGAAGTGCTCCAGGTGTTTGATTGCCGACATCCGACTTCCGGATGTGACGAAACCAGTGCCCGAAAGGGGTCAGCAGCTCCTGCTGCAGCACCCGCTGGCAGCGCATGATGAACCCAACAGGGCTGCACCAAACTCCAACCCCCATGAAGCCCCGGGGGAGTCTGTGGCACCACTGTATGTAACCCAGGGAGGCTGCCATCTAGCGTCCAGGGGGAGATGTTGTGTTTCCCATGCTTGTCCCCTGGAACATATGCTGCAGGGGGCGCCGGCCATCCGTCACTATATATATATATATATATTATATATATATATATATATATATAGGCAATCCTAGCATCAAGAAACGCTGAAGTCAAGCAAATTAATGTGAAAAAATGACATTGGTTAAATGTGCATCGATAGACTCTGCTGAAACTGTTGGCAGCAATGGTGCGGAAGATGAAAACATCAACTTACAATATCACGAAGAATATCTACAACCATTAACACCGTCTGGTCCTCCACCCTATGAATTACTGTAGAAAGTATGATGCATCAAGACAGGTAATGTAGTCCATCTTCAGGGGATAACATTAGACAACAAAGGAGATCTTGATATGCCATTCATATTAAAACGTTAACAGTTTCCCGTTAGAATAGCTTTTGCAAAGACAATTAACCAATCTCAGAGACAAACATTTGAAAAAGTCGTTTTATTTAATAGAGAGAAAGAAACGAAATTCAATCACGGGCAGTTATATGTTGCGTTGTCGCGATGAAAGTCCAAACACAGAATAAAAATTCAGTGCGATATTGACGAAATTGTAATTCAAAAAAATGTTTTTACTGAAGTTTTACAGTAAAAGTGTAATTTTAAAAAGTATTTGTGTGTTAACTTCAAAGCCAAACAGAAAGAAATCGTATTACGCAACGAATAACTCAACACAACAAAACATAATTTACTTCAAATTATTACATTTTACTCTTTTTTTAATATGGTTAACTACACGCTGTAATGTAAAATAGGCAGTTCTATTATGCATATGTAAGAATTCCCATGAAAATAAATATCTGTTTAAATTGTACATCCGCTTCCCCATACGCAAGTGGCAGAACCGCAATAAGGCTAGTGCGTAGCACAGGCAGGGGGGTTGGCAAGCGAAGTGAGCAGGGGGCAAAGCCCCCTAGTATGTATGTATGTATATATATATATATATATATATATATATATATACATACATACACACACAAAGTCTGACAATTAAGTTCGCAAACTCATCCTAGAAAGAGTGCTACATACCAAGTTGGGGATCATGCACTGGTACAGCGCATTGCCGCACCCACTACACGGCGAAACAATTCAGGATCCTGGTTTGCAACCCCCCAGGCAGACACGCGGTCCAATCCTACCCTTCGGAAATGACCCTCTATCTACTGCAGCCAGGTGTTACGTGGGCAACCCCTTAGCCTGGTCCAGCCACTTGGGTCCCCAACAATGAGGATCGTACAAGTCGGATCACCCTCGGGTAATCGCACCACATGGCCGTAGTGCTGTAACTGACGCTCCCTCACAATGCAGGTCATGTGTCTCATTTGGGACTCCATGAACAACACAAAGTCAAACCAACGGTACCCAAGGATTTTCCAGAGAGACACAGTACCAAAGGAGTCCAGTCTTCGTCTCAGGTCACTGGATAGCGTCCATGTCTCGTAACCATACAGCAAGACAGGAAGCCCCAGGACTCTAAAGACTTGAACCTTCATCCTTTTGCCGAGATATCAGGGGCACCACACACCCCTTTCCAGCGATCTCAAGACCCCCCATGCTCTCCCAATCTGTCTACTTACTTCACAGACAGAGTCATCAGAGACTTGAATGTCACTGCCGAGGTCAGTAAACCTCTCTCCGCAGACAGACACACTGCTGATGGCTGTGCCCAAGAGGTCATTAAAGGCCTGGATCTTGGTTTTTATCCATACCTCATATCTGATTATCATATCTATGGTCTCCTTTGAAGTACTCCCCTTGGGAAGCTATGCACCTGATGCCAGCACCTAGTCCACCCTTCAAAGTAATTTTGGAACTCTCTTTCTGAAATGGCCATCAGAGCTGTCGTCATAAATACGCCTGATGTCTTGAATGTCATCAAAATGTCCTTTCAATATTTTCTTTATATTCGCGTAAAGAAAAAAGTCATTGGGGGTCCAGATCAGGTGAGTAGGGAGGCTTTTCCAATACAGTTATTTGTTTACTAGCTAAAAACTCCCTCACAGACAATGCCGTGTGAGCTGCTGTTCGTTTGTCGTTTGTTGCTCTAGTGTAAGCTCCGACATTCTCACAACGGCACACACGAACACACAACAATAATGAACGCCACTCAGCAAGACACTGCCACACGTCAACATGAACGCAGCTGCGAGACACCGAGATACCAAAGTTATAAAACTTCACCAAGCTGTTTGTACAGTGTGCCAACGTAAGCACATGGTGGCAAGTTCATGAACTTAACTGTCAGACCTTGTTTAGACTAGGCCAAACCAGATTGACGAAGCAGACGGGATGAATTTAGTCCGAACTAGATTATCCTGAAATCAATGTAGAGCTCCCAGGACAATCTGATTTGGCCTACTCTAAACTAGTTGGCCTGCAATCGCACTTTACTGGGCCAAACTCATTCATCCTGTGATACTTTGAACAAACTGGCTTGGCCTAGTCTAAACTAGCTTGTCCTAAAATCGGGTTTGGCTGGTAACATATTCACGTATGTATTGTGATCGATCAGCCTCGACACAGATACTCGTATACACAGACTCAGAATGTCCCACAACACACACGTTTATTTCCTACTTCTTGCCCACACACAGTACACAAACCCCACAATGCTCTGTCTCTTTCTCGATTCCTTCCTTTTCTTCTCTTCTGCCACCTCCACTCCTCTATCGCAAGCTCTGTATTCTTCCTCCCGACTCCGGCTCCTTGAATGGAGTGAGGCGGCCTCTTTTATACTGCACCCAGAAGTGCTCCAGGTGCTTTCCAGTCAACTTCTGGCAGCACTTCCAGGTGTGGCAGAAGTGCTGCAGACCATGGCTCTGGAGCTGTCTAGGCGCCCCCTGGCGGTGGCCTCAGACCCCAACAGAGTTGAGCTTCTAAACTCCATGCCTGTGGGCCCCGATGCAACCCAGGGGGACTGCCCTCTTGTGTCCTGGGGGAGGCACTGCTGTTTATATGTCCTTTCCACAGAAGGGCGTCCTGACGGGCCAGGACCCCAATCGTCTGTCACAGTATATATGTGTGTATATATAACCCTAGCTAAATGTATATGTTAAGGGCCAGAGCCCCAAGTATAATTCAGAGACCCCAGGACATTCTGAATAATTTCGAGCAGAGAATATCTCTGTTGTGATCCTAATGGGCCGCTCCACAAGCACACTGGCACATAACCCAGTCTCGCCAGCTGTAAGACCCTCTGCGGCTGCGCTTAACTGAAAACAAGCAGTCAGTAATTAATTCCTCTGACATTTGGAATAAGCTTTATATACAAAATGAAACAAACAAAAAGGACAAAAAAAAATCCTCCTTTGGATACTTTTAAACAAACTCAAAATTTGACTTTGATTTTCATTTACCAGAAAGATTAAAGAACACCTATGGCCTCCTGTACCCAACCTGAGCAGAGTGCTGGAAGATTTCTTTACAGAGATGAACAAGCAGTGCCAGGTGAGAAATCATTTAACTGTACTGGTAAGGGGTAGCACGGTGGCACAGTGGGTAGCACTGCTGCCTTGCAGTTAGGAGACCTGGGTTCACTTCCCAGGTCCTGCCTGCATGGAGTTTGCATGTTATAATAAGATGCTATAATGATTTACAAACCAGCTTACAAAATTTAGTGATTTAATCACATTTTCTATTTTAGAATTTATGTTTCCTCATAAAAAATGTTTTTTCTTCTTGATTTGGCTTAAAATATTTGCTTCTCAGGTCCTCCCTGCGTGGAGTTTGCATGTTCTCCCTGAGTCTGTGTGGGTTTCCTCCCACAGTCCAAAGACATGCATGTTAGGTGCATTGGCAATCCTAAATTCTCCCTAGTTGTGTGTGTGGGTGTGTGTGCCCTGCGGTGGGCTGGCACCCTGCCCGGGGTTTGTTTCCTGCCTTGCGCCCTGTGTTGGCTGGGATTGGCTCCAGCAGACCCCCTGTGACCCTGTAGTTAGGATATAACGGGTTGGATAATGGATGGATGAATGTACTGGCAAAATTTGGGCACGAAAAACTCGGAAGAAGACGACACCCTGTTTAATATTATATATATACAGGTATATATATATATATA
>JANRMT010062857.1:39214391-39255833 GCA_026402145.1 Polypterus bichir lapradei
TTGATGCTATACTCGCACTAAAAAGG
Organism: Polypterus bichir lapradei; assembly: GCA_026402145.1. Lineage (NCBI taxonomy): Eukaryota > Metazoa > Chordata > Cladistia > Polypteriformes > Polypteridae > Polypterus > Polypterus bichir. Next base: position 39,214,418 of record JANRMT010062857.1, read on the forward strand.
GTTCCTTTCATTTGTTTGAGCAGTGTATATACAGGTCCTTCTCAAAAAATTAGCATATTGTGATAAAGTTCATTATTTTCTGTAATGTACTGATAAATATTAGACTTTGATATATTTTAGATTCATTACACACAACTGAAGTAGTTCAAGCCTTTTATTGTTTTAATATTGATGATTTTGGCATACAGCTCATGAAAACCCAAAATTCCTATCTCAAAAAATTAGCATATCATGAAAAGGTTCTCTAAACGAGCTATTAACCTAATCATCTGAATCAACTAATTAACTCTAAACACCTGCAAAAGATTCCTGAGGCTTTTAAAAACTCCCAGCCTGGTTCATTACTCAAAACCGCAATCATGGGTAAGACTGCCGACCTGACTGCTGTCCAGAAGGCCATCATTGACACCCTCAAGCAAGAGGGTAAGACACAGAAAGAAATTTCTGAACGAATAGGCTGTTCCCAGAGTGTTGTATCAAGGCACCTCAGTGGGAAGTCTGTGGGAAGGAAAAAGTGTGGCAGAAAACGCTGCACAACGAGAAGAGGTGACCAGACCCTGAGGAAGATTTTGGAGAAGGACCGATTCCAGACTTTGGGGGACCTGCGGAAGCAGTGGACTGAGTCTGGAGTAGAAACATCCAGAGCCACCGTGTACAGGCGTGTGTAGGAAATGGGCTACAGGTACCGCATTCCCCAGGTCAAGCCACTTTTGAACCAGAAACAGCGGCAGAAGCGCCTGACCTGGGCTACAGAGAAGCAGCACTGGACTGTTGCTCAGTGGTCCAAAGTATTTTTTTCGGATGAAAGCACATTTTGCATGTCATTCGGAAATCAAGGTGCCAGAGTCTGGAGGAAGACTGGGGAGAGGGAAATGCCAAAATGCCTGAAGTCCAGTGTCAAGTACCCACAGTCAGTGATGGTCTGGGGTGCCATGTCAGCTGCTGGTGTTGGTCCACTGTGTTTTATCAAGGGCAGGGTCAATGTAGCTAGCTATCAGGAGATTTTGGAGCACTTCATGCTTCCATCTGCTGAAAAGCTTTATGGAGATGAAGATTTCATTTTTCAGCACGACCTGGCACCTGCTCACAGTGCCAAAACCACTGGTAAATGGTTTACTGACCATGGTATTACTGTGCTCAATTGGCCTGCCAACTCTCCTGACCTGAACCCCATAGAGAATCTGTGGGATATTGTGAAGAGAAAGTTGAGAGACACAAGACCCAACACTCTGGATGAGCTTAAGGCCGCTATCGAAGCATCCTGGGCCTCCATAACACCTCAGCAGTGCCACAGGCTGATTGCGTCCATGCCACGCCGCATTGAAGCAGTCATTTCTGCAAAAGGATTCCCGACCAAGTATTGAGTGCTTAACTGAACATAATTATTTGAAGGTTGACTTTTTTTGTATTAAAAACACTTTTCTTTTATTGGTCGGATGAAATATGCTAATTTTTTGAGATAGGAATTTTGGGTTTTCTTGAGCTGTATGCCAAAATCATCAATATTAAAAGGCTTGAACTACTTCAGTTGTGTGTAATGAATCTAAAATATATGAAAGTCTACTGTTTATCAGTACATTACAGAAAATAATGAACTTTATCACAATATGCTAATTTTTTGAGAAGGACCTGTATATACACTGCTCAAACAAATGAAAGGAACCCTTTTTAGTGCGAGTATAGCATCAAATTAATAAAACTTCTGGGCTATTGATCTGTTCAGTAGCAGAGGGGCTTGTTCATCAGTTTGAGACGCTTTGGTGCACTAGAGGGGCAACAATAAGACGACCCCCAGAACAGGGATGAATGTCTTAACAGGTGGAGGGAGGCCGCTGACATTTTTCCCTCCTAATCTGCTCATTTGACTCTGGTCAGCGTCACTACTGGTACCATGAGGCCATACCTGGACCCTACAGAGCTGGCACAGGTAGTCCAACTTCTCCAGGATGGCACATCAATACGTGCCTGTCATTGCCAGAAGGTTTGCTGTGTCTCCCAGCACAGTCTCAAGGGCATGGAGGTGATTCCAGGAGACAGAAAGGCAGTTACTCGAGGAGAGTTGGACAGGGCCCCTTGTAGAAGGTCCTTAACCCATCAGCAGGACCCACCGGTATCTGCTCCTTTGGGCAAGGAGGAACAGGATGAGCATTGCCAGAATCTACAAAATGACCTCCAGCAGGCAGGCCACGGGTGTGTGTGAATGTCTCTGACCAAACAATCAGAAACAGACTTCATGAGGGTGCCCTGAGGGCCAGACATCATCTAGTGGGCACTGTGGAGCTCGACTGGCATTTGCCATAGATTACCAGAATTGGCAGGTCCACCACTGGTGCCCTGTGCTTTTCACAGATGAGAGCAGGTTCACCCGGAGCACGTGACAGACATGAAAGGGTCTGGAGAAGCCGTGGAGAACGTTATGCTGCCTGTAACATCGTTCAGCCTGAGCGGTTTGGTGGGGGGTCAGTGATGGTCTGGGGAGGCATATCCATGGAAGGACGCACAGACCTCTATGGGCTAGACAACGGCACCTTGACTACCATTAGGTATCGGATGAAATCCTTGGACCCATTGTCAGACCCTAGGCTGGTGCAGTGGCTCCTGGGTTCCTCCTGTTGCACGACAATGTAGCGAGAGTATACAGGAAGTTCCTGGAGGATGAAGGAATTGATACCATTGACTGGCCCCAACGCTTACTCGCCTGACCTCAATCCAATAGAACACCCCTGGGACATTATGTTTCGGGTCCATCCAACACCACCATGTCGCACCTCAGACTGTCCAGGAGCTCAGTGGTACCCTGGTCCAGATCTGGAAGGAGATCCCCCAGGACACAATCCATCATTTTATTAGGACGTTGTCAGGAATGCATAGTAGAACGGAGTCGGGGGGGTTGGGCATTTTGATTCGGGGTATACAAACTACTGAGCACGATTTGGAGTTGCTGCTATGAAATTTCGGCAAAATGGACTTGACCTCATCTTGTTCTGACAATTGTGGGTCACAATTGAGACAATTTATATGGAAAAAAGTGGGTCACGGCCACAGAAAGGTTGAGAAACATGGATTTAGAATCCTTTGCAGAGGATCCTTATCCTTTTGACATTAGAGAGTCGTTTTGTGCTGATCAGATTCGTTCCACTGGGATTCAACGTGGTCGAAGAATAAAATGGGAACATTTCCAAGGTTTGAATACTTTTTATAGGCTCTGATGTCTGCTGATGACATTGTGATCTGTAGCGAGAGCAGGGAGCAGATTGAGAAGACCCTGGAGTGCTGGAGATATGAGAGGAGAGGAATGAAGGACAGTAGGACCACCAAGACAGAATATGTGTGTGTGAATGAGAGGGAGGTCGGTGGAATGGTGAGGATGAAGGAGTAGAGTTGGCAAAGGTGGAGGATTTTAAATACTTGGGATCAACAGTTCAGAGTAATGGGGATTGCAGAAGAGAAGTAAAAAAGAGAGTGCAGGTAGGGTGGACTGGGTGGAGAAGAGTGTCAGGAGTGATTTGTGACAGATGGGTAACAGCGAGAGTGAAAGGGAAGGTCTACAGGACGGTAGTGAGACCAGCTATGTTATATGGGCTGGAGACGGTGGCACAGGAGACAGAGCTGGAGGTGGCAGAGTTAAAGATGCTAAGATTTACTTTGGGTGTGATGAGGATGGACAGGATTAGAAATGAGGACATTAGAGGGTCAGCTGAGTTTGGATGATTTGGAGACAAAGTCAGAGAGGCAAGGTTGTGTTGGTTTGGACATGAGTAGAGGAGAGATGCTGGGTATATTGGGAAAAGGGTACTAAGGATAGAGCTGCCAGGGAAGAGGAGAAGAGGAAGGCCTAAGAAAAGGTTTATGGATGTAGTGAGAGAGGATATGCAGGTGATGGGTGTGACAGAACAAGATGATGAGGACAGGAAGATATGGAAGAAGATGGTCTGCTGTGGCAACCACTAATGGGAGTAGTCAATAGAAGAAGAAAAAGAAGAAGTATTTGCATCAAGGGGCTCCTCCTGCTTGCGAAGTGGTGGTGGTCATGGCGTGTTGGCAACTTGGTGGCAGTTTCCTTCTCCTGGTCTCCCCAATAGATAATAGATTAGTGACTTTTCATGTTAGTTTGATAAGTAAACTGCTAAAACATCCAAACGTTACTTAAGCGGACGCCTTACTCTTGCCGATGTTTGTGATTCAGTGGCTTGTCACACTTGGGTTTTTATTTTTGGATGTTTGGGGTCCTACCTGCTGTATCAGTAAAGACAAATTTATGCCTGATGAGCATTAGGAACAAATCGGTGGACCTTTCATCCAGAGGTCACTTGGCTATTACCACAGAGGAATTATTTCACCATTTCCTATCCAGATACACCAGTAAGCTGAAAACGCAAATCCAACATTTCTGTATGTAAATATTTTACAAGCCCTGCCTTTTCTCCCCTTTCTCTTTTTTTAGCTCATGCAGCCATTCAATGAAAAATTTTGTGAGGATATCCTCCCGTCCCTCATTGAGATCGTGTCAGAAAAGGAGACTAAACCCTCTGCAGCGGTTCTGCCAGATGAATCCAGCAGCAGCTCCGTACACGTGACAGAGTATGACCAACTGGCAAGATCTGCAGGAAAGGCTGGCATTGAAAGTACTGGGCGTGATTACGTAATCTTGGACCCCGCCTGCTCCATCAAGGCTCACCAAGCAATCCAGGAGACCATGCCCTGTCTTGCAGAAACCCGCCACGCTTCCTACCTGTGCAAACCACCCGTCCAGACCCAGCTGCGGCTTCTGCTGGATACGTCAACACCCAGTTACAGTCAACTCTCTGGCACCATGGAGGTCTTTACACCGGTATCTGTGCTGGGCATCTCTCACACGGATATTTGTAACCACTCTTACTTGGCATATGCCAATGCAGAAACAAAGGTCCTAGTCGAGCTGGAGGTCGGCAGGAAGCTGAACCAGTATGCAAATCTCGATCGAGTTTAGTGGTCCGTGCCAAAGTAGAGTTTGCAATACCTCGGATGTCTTTACAGCTTAGCAGATGCTTTTATCCAAAGTGACTTACAAATGAGGTCACCATTATCAAGTAACATCAGTCTGGGGGCTGTTTGGGAACAAATGTGACAAAATTGAACATTACAAGTGAAAAGCTCAAAACAAAATACATGTGAGTTACAAGTCCCAGATTTGCAAAACCTAAGAGCTACGTTAGACAGAAATTGGCCAAACAAGACACTTCTTGAACACATTGAGGGAATTAGAGTTTCGAATGGAGGTGGGCAGCTTGTTCCACCACATGAAGAGTCTGGACTGAGATTTGATACCACGCAGAGGTGCCATCACCAGACGCTGTTCATCAGTAGACCCCAGTGACAAAGAAGGAGCACAGACCCTCACGAGAGTCTCCATAAACATCAGTTTAATATGTGCTGCTACAGGTAGTCAATGTTCTGATCTGAGGAGAGGAGGGCCACGTGGCTACCTTGGCTGGTTGAACACCAGAAGTGCTGCTGCATTTTGAGCCATCTGCAGTGGCTTGGCGACACACGTCACTGCTCCTGCCAGCAGAGAGTTACAGTGGACCAGACATGACAAGACCAAAGCCTGTCCCAGCAGTCACATATGGTCTGATCTTGCAGATATCGTACAGGGTGACTCTGTAAGACCAAGAGACCGTAGCAACATGGTCGTTGAAGTAAAGCTGGTCATTAAACACCACCACAAGGTTGCATACTGACTTAGTAGGTGTTAATGATAACGAACCAAGATGAACAGAGATGGGGTAACAAGAAGGTCCATCTTTACCAGGTTGAGATGGAGGTGGTGTTCCTTCATTCAGGTTGCGATATCAGTGAGACCTGATAGCGTGTGGTCCTCTGGAGTGAAATCACAGGTACAACTGCTTATCATCAGAATAGCACAGATAAGAAAAACCATGGGACTGGATGACAAGGCTTAGTGAAGAGGTGTATCAGAGAGATGGCCCAGAACTGATTCTTGGGGCAAGTCCCATGCTTACCTGGTGCACCCTTGATAGCTCTCCACTCCAGGACAAAACGGTACCATCTGCTCAAGAGGTAGGACCCAATCCACCTGGGGGGCCGTCCCAGTGATGCCAAGGTCAGAGATGGTGACAAGGAGGGTCTGGCGGTTGGCCGTGTTAAATGGCAGAAGAGAGATCTTGCAGAATGAGCACAGGTGGGTCTGGCATGCCGTGGAATGGCCCTTTCTTGAATCCCAACTGATTAGGATCGAGCAGCCTGTCCTTTGGAAGAAAGGAAGAGACTTGGTTAGAATCGGCACATGTTCCAGAGTTTGGGACAGAAGAGGAGAAGAGAGGAGACACAAGCATGCAATTACCTAGGTGAGATGCAAGAAGAGTGGTGTACTTCTTGAGGATGACGTTCACCCAAAGAACTTGACAAGTCTGATTCAACATGGGGGCTGCAGAAGTGTGAACTTGGATGTGTGGAGATGAGGAGGTTGTGATTCACTCAGGGGCAGGACAGGCCAGTAGCTTTGTGCTTTGATTTTCATCCATCTTAACCACTTAGAAGGCCAAAGTCCCAAACAAGTTCTCCGTGACCAAATGAATTTACTTTGTACCTTTTAATATACAGTAAGCTGAATAACTTTGATAAGCAAGTCTTTCCTAAATGATGCTATATGCCATTATCTGTTTCTGCTTATGAAATATTATGTTAACTGTTGCTTTATTACATGACAATGTCTTATTGAATAAAATACTTTATACTTCAAGTGTGACACAACTTGAGTATTTCACTTGTGGCTTTTTGCCAAAAAAAAAAAAAAAAAAAGAATGGAAGTGTGCCCCCATCTCAGGGACATGAGTTTTACTAAGACTTTTTACTTACTCTGCTGTGCAAAAGTATTTGCCCCTTCCCTTCACAATTGTGGAGATAACAGACCATTCAGGCCAACAAGGTCATCTACCCTATTCAATGAGGTCAGAGCCGGTTTGAGGAAATTTGCTGCCCTAAGTTGTAAATGGCGTCCCCTGAACCCCCTTTTTGCTTTGGGAGGAATCATCACTGCCAGACCTGTACATTGAGACCTGGAGACGGGACTGGGGGCACAACAAAGTATTTAGGCCTTCAAATGTACAGTTTGAGAATGTTGAGTTATAGCAACGTCAGTTTACAGGATACGCTCTTGAGGGGACCCATTTCAGAAAGTAAGCAGGAATCGGGCCGTATTAGTAGTCTTTATTTATTGATTTTAACCTTTCCCTAAACAATGTTAAAAAAAGAAACACAAGTTATTGCTAAAACTGTGATTTAATTTCTATAGTTACCTACAATCTCGCCTGAAGAAGTGGCCCGAGTTGCCTCGAAAGCTTGCATATTATAACCTTTCTACTTATCCAATAAAAGGTGTCACTTTGCTTGACTTCTCACTACATCCATAATGGCTAACACGGTACAACACCCTAGTACTACATGTTAACTATTTAAACCACCAGCTAAAGGTCTGCCTTGTGATGATGGTGACATTCTACATATACTTAGACATTACTGTAACGTATGCATGTCGTTTAAATTAATAAAAAAATGAAAACCTAGCACAATGATTAACTTTAAATTTGAATCTTTACACATAATTCCTATTTACCGTATGCTTGTGTATGTAAACAATGCAATCTACAGTAGTGCTTGAAAGCTTGTGAACCCTTTAGAATTTTCTTTACTTCTGCATAAATATGACCTAAAACATCATCAGATTTTCACTAAAGTCCTAAAAGTAGATAAAGAGAAACCAGTTAAACAAATGAGACAAAAATATTATACTTGGTCATTTATTTATTGAGGAAAATGATCGAATATTACATATTTATGAGTGGCAAAAATATGTGAACCTTTGTTTTCAGTATCTGCTGTGACCCCCCTTTGCAGCAATAACTGCAACTAAACGTTTCCGGTAACTTTTGATCATTCCTGCACACCCATTCCTCCATACAGAACAGCTTCAACTCTGGGATGTTGGTGGGTTTCCTCACATGAACTGCTCGCTTCAGGTCCTTCCACAACATTTCGATTGGATTAAGGTCAGGACTTTGACTTGGCCACTCCAAAACATTCACTTTATTCTTCTTTAACCATTCTTTGGTAGAACGACTTGTGTGCTTAGGGTCGTTGTCTTGCTGCATGACCCACCTTCTCTTGAGATTTAGTTCATGGACAGATGTCCTGACATTTTCCTTTAGAATTCTCTGATATAATTCATAATTCATTGTTCCATCAATGAAGACAAGCCGTCCTGGCCCAGATGCAGCAAAACAGGCCCAAACCATGATAGTACTACCACCATGTTTCACAGATGGGATAAGGTTCTCATGCTGGAATGCAGTGTTTTCCTTTCTCCAAACATAACGCTTTTCATTTAAACCAAAAAGTTCTATTTTGGTCTCATCCGTCCACAAAACATTCTTCCAATGGCCTTCTGGTTTGTCCACGTGATCTTTAGCAAACTGCAGACGAGCAGCAATGATTTTTTGGAGAGCAGTGGCTTTCTCCTTGCAACCCTGCCATGCACACCATTGTTGTTCAGTGCTCTCCTGATGGTGGACTCATGAACATGAACATTAGCCAATGTGAGAGAGGCCTTCAGTTACTTAGAAGTTACCCTTTGTGACCTCACCGACTATTACAGGCCTTGCTCTTGGAGTGATCTTTGTTGGTTGACCACTCCTGGGGAGGGTAAGAATGGTCTTGAATTTCCTCCATTTGTACACAATCTGTCTGACTGTGGAGTGGTGGAGTCCAAACTCTTTAGAGATGGTTTTGTAACCTTTTCCAGCCTGATGAGCATCAACAACTCTTTTTGTGAGGTCCTCAGAAATCTTCTTTGTTCGTGCCATAATACACTTCCACAAACATGTGTTGTGAAGAGCAGACTTTGATAGATCCCTGTTCTTTAAATAACACAGGGTGCCCACTCACACCTGATTGGCATCCCATTGATTGAAAACACCAGACTCGAATTTCACCTTCAAACTAACTGCTCATCTGTGAGGTTCACATACTTTTGCCACTCACAAATATGAAATATTCGATCATTTTCCTTAATAAATAAATGACCAAGTATAATTTTCTTGTCTCGTTTGTTTAACTGGTTTCTCTTTATCTACTTTTAGGACTTGAGTGAAAATCTGATGATGTTTCAGGTCATATTTATGCAGAAATATAGAAAATTCTAAAGGGTTCACAAACTTTCAAGCACAACTGTACCTATTCAAAAAAACGCTTTAGCGCACCCAGACGAATCTCACAAACGGTGGTGAGCAACACAAGTTTTAATGTATGTCCATTTGGGACACAATCATAATTTGGGTTAAATCAGCTTTTAGCAATTCACTCAAGAGCTACAAAACTTGAAGGGGCCTTAACTGCCTCAAAAGTTTGCATTTTTAATCTATTTAGTTAGCCAATAAAAGGTGTCATTTCACCCGACTTTCTCCTGTATCAAGATCTACAAGTACTGTCGCCGTGTTGACCGCTTAATTTTATTTTGCTTTGTCTGTCTCTTCTGTGCTGCTGTTTGCGAATTATTATTATTGCCATCATCATCATCATCATTATTGTCTTTGTTGCCGTTGTTCGTATTATTGTTGGGCTGTGCAGGTCGTCAGACGTTAAGACCGAACATCGCTAGTATGCGAAAATAATATAAAACAATATAATTGGACATTCGCTTTGAGTCTGAGTGTTCGTAGGTCTGTATTGTCGCATCGCGCAGGGTCATTTCTGGGCAACAGATTATGCTGTGCATAGTGCAGGCAGTGCAAGTGTTGCTGAGGCTCACACCTTAAACATTTTTTGTGTTCCTGCCCGCACAAATTTTTCTAAACGAAACAAAGATAAGAATTTCTACTGTACAGGGGGCTGCAGTAATACGCCCTGATCATTAGAGGGTGCCCTAGGTACTTGCCTAGACCATCAAGTGCCCTGAATTAGACTGTCCAAATTAACGAGTCGAGACATAGAGGAGTCGAAAAACCCAACTTTCCACCACAATGCTCGGTCATTTATTTCAAGTGTCTGCGATTCTTTGTGTGAAGAACCACCTTCTAAAATCTCTAAATTTCTAAAATGGAATTTCTCTACCGCTGATGTGTCTTTTTTTGTACCACGGAGACCAAAACTACACTGCATCCGGAAAGTATTCACAGCACATCACTTTTCCCACCTTTTGTTATGTTACAGCCTTATTCCAAAATGGATTAAATTAATTTTTTTCCTCAGAATTCTACACACAACACCCCATAATAACAACATGAAAAAAGTTTACTTGAGGTTTTTGCAAATTTATTAAAAATACAAAAACTGAGAAATCACATGTACATAAGTATTCACAGCCTTTGCTCAATACTTTGTCGATGCAGCTTTGGCAGCAATTCCAGCCTCAAGTCTTTTTGAATGTGATGCCACAAGCTTGGCACACCTATCCTTGGCCAGTTTCGCCCATTCCTCTTTGCAGCACCTATCAAGCTCCATCAGGTTGGATGGGAAGCGTCGGTGCACAGCCATTTTAAGATCTCACCAGAGATGTTCAATCGGATTCAAGTCTGGGCTCTGACTGGGCCACTCAAGGACATTCACAGAGTTGTCCTGAAGCCACTCCTTTGATATCTTGGCTGTGTGCTTAGGGTCATTGTCCTGCTGAAAGATGAACCGTCGCCCCAGTCTGAGGTCAAGAGCGCTCTGGAGCAGGTTTTCATCCAGGATGTCTCTGTACATTGCTGCAGTCATCTTTCCCTTTATCCTGACTAGTCTCCATGTTCCTGCCGCTGAAAAACATCCCCACAGCATGATGCTGCCACCACCATGCTTTACTGTAGGGATGGTATTGGCCTGGTGATGAGTGGTGCCTGGCATTCATACCAAAGAGTTCAATCTTTGTCTCATCAGACCAGAGAATTTTGTTTCTCATGGTCTGAGAGTCCTTCAGGTGCCTTTTAGCAAACTCCAGGCGGGCTGCCATGTGCCTTTTACTAAGGAGTGGCTTCCGTCTGGCCACTCTACCATACAGGATGGTTGTCCTTCTGGAAAGTTCTCCTCTCTCCACAGAGGACATCTGGAGCTCTGACAGAGTGGCCATCTGGTTCTTGGTCACCTCCCTGACTAAGACCCTTCTCCCCTAATTGCTCAGTTTAGATGGCCGGCCAGCTCTAGGAAGAGTCCTGGTGGTTTTGAACTTCTTCCACTTACGGATGATGGAGGCCACTGTGCTCATTGAGACCTTCAAAGCAGCAGAAATTTTTCTGTAACCTTCTCCAGATTTGTGCCTTGAGACAATCCTGTCTCGGAGATCTACAGATAATTCCTTTGACTTCATGCTTGGTTTGTGCTCTGCCATGAACTGTCAACTGTGGGACCTCATATAGACAGGTGTGTGCCTTTCCAAATCATGTCCAATCAACTGAATTTACCACAGGTGGACTCCAATTAAGCTGCAGAAACATCTCAAGGACGATCAGGGGAAACAGGATGCACATGAGCTCAATTTGGAGCTTCATGGCAAAGGCTGTGAATACTTATGTACATGTGCTTTCTCAGTTTTTTTATTTTTAATAACTTTGCAAAAATCTCAAATAAACTTTTTTCACGTTGTCATTATGGGGTGTTGTGTGTAGAATTCTGAGGAAAAAAATGAATTTAATCCATTTTGGAATAAGGCTGTAACATAACAAAATGTGGAAAAGTGATGCGCTGTGAATACTTTCCGGATGCACTGTATACATAACACACTAGAAAGGCCTGAGATGGAGTGCTATAAAGCTCACGTACACACCTTCTACTGGACAGATCAGTTCTTTATTTCTAATAAAACTTACATTGCTGTGAAGGAATTCTAGTCCACTCTTCAGGCAGAAGCGCAGATTTCAGATCCTCCCGTTGAGCCTCTCTTGGTGTTAGGTCTGGACTTGGACCAGGCCAGTCTAAAGCCAAAATCTTGTTTGATTTTTGAAATTCTGATGTGAACATTCTTACATCCAGCAGAGAGCGTAAGCAGGTAAAATGTTGGGAATCACACTGTGGAAAGGTCATTCAGCTTACACTGTCACCTCAAAGCCATAATGGTGACAAAAATAACCAGAGCATCACAAATCAATCAGGACACAATTAATACATTTACACTTGTGGGTGATGTGCATGATGAATATTCTTTTATATCTCTGGAAGGGCATTTTGGTAGCACGGCCAAACCGGACGATCACAGAATCCCCTGTATAAAGTTGACGGACACAAACACAGCAGTTAGCCGAGGTTCTCTGGCTGTTGCCTTCTGCACACTCCTACAGCCTCTGGAGAAGTCTGGAGGTTGAGGTTACAGAAAGCAGCCATTCCAAACTCCCAGAGTTAAGATCAGAACCTGTGGTGATCCAGCATGTCTGTGATCCAGTGGTGGTGGGACTTCAAATACCCAGATGAGGCAACACTTTTTGCAGCTTTAAATTTGTTTTAGTGTAACAGATAATCAGTGTCAAATTAAAGGCTTAACCACCCCATTTCTGGAAATCCCAGGAAGTCATGGAACTGTTTTGACATTACCATTGGCAAAGCCCAAGAAATATATACATTTGTGAAAAAGTAGACCAGACAAAAACAGTGGCAAACAAAGCACAGTAAAAAGGAAAAGGAAGCACCGTAACAGTGATGAGGAGAAGCAGAAATATATACAGGCTAAATCCTGTTATAGTGAATACTAAAGTAACGTCATTTTCAGAATAACAAATACTTTTTGTGGGCCCTTACAAACGTTAGTACAACATTATGTTAAACAAATCTCGTTTTAACAAAATGTAAATCTTGGTATAACAAACATTTTTTCGACCAAAAATGACCAGCAAAGATGACAATGTGACGCAAAAAATACTTAATGTTGTTCCTAAACCTTTCGCACTGACTCTCAGGAACCCTACAAAAGGTCATCTCAAAGAAAGAGACAGTCTGTTGTGAAATTTTCTGGTCTCGGGCAGTCTCGGCGACAGAGTTGGTGCGACGTCATACACAGAAGATGTGTTGTTTTTTCATACAGGTATTGTCAAGCTTGGGTCATTGTATTATCGTGGTATTTCCCCCTACTTGCCCTTTACCTGTTTCCTCAAGGGTAAGTGTTCTCGTCAGGTTTGTTATCAGGTTGGTCTGCTGTTGCACTTTAAGATGAACACACACATACGTAGCTATACACATAGATCCTATCCACAACAGTGCCCCATGAATGACACACACACACTGATTAACCCTTAGCACTTTAAACCATACAAGTGCTATAGGAATAACAGCCTGTCACTCAGCACTTCAAGAGACTTACTTATTATCGACACGAACAACATACGATGTTTTACTGATATCTCAGACCTAAATATTACTTTTGGTCTACAAGAATACATTTAAACATACAAAGACTCAGCACTCTTGACTATAAGCCATTTATCAGCCAAGAATACCTTCTTTATCGTACTGTCCCTAACTATTGAGTAGCGCCCTCACTCTCAGCCTTATAAACCCCGCAGCACAGAAATATTGGTAAAAATCCGGCTGTCACCAGGTGCTCAAAGAAATCTAACTTATTACTTCAATCACTCTAGACAAAAGCATAGAAAGTTAAAAGCAGCATGGTATTTATTACAAGAATAATAATAATACCACTGGAGCAAAGAATACTAGAAAATAGGTACTGATAGGAAAGTCTGAATATATATAGTCTTTAGAGAAAGCTTACGAAAAAAGGTAGAGATGACAAGGATGAATGTCCCAGGGAGGCGTTTTGATTTAGCAATCGATGTTCATGATGCCTTTCTGACGACCAGTGCCGTCTCCGTCCGTTCCTCATCTTCTCCTTCTGTACTTTCTTCAGTCTCCTATTCTTTGCTTCTCTTCTCCTCTCTTCTGTCTGACGTTGCTTTCAAACCAAGGCATATTTATTATGAAATGTTATGCCTTGGTTTCACAACACATGCACCGGATTGGCTGGCTGTCAAAATGATTGATGAATGAATTCACTGTCCATTTTCCCAAACAAGAAAACCTTTAATGTACTCTTGAAGTGTCAGTAGTTCTTCCTTTCCCAGGCTGTAAACCAAACTGTTGCTCCAGGTGTCCATCCATAAAGTAATCAATAGTCTGAGGCATAGCTCAGGCTTCCCTTCTCAGGCTGTAAACCAAATTAGCACTAAGCTATGAACAACTGTTATAAAAGTAAGGTGTAAAGCTAGAAAACCTGCTTTGATTTGTCTTAGTTCATCTGTTGTCTTGAACAAAATATAATGGAAACCAAAATGTACAGATTTCATACACCATAACGTCATAGACTTGCATGCGAGACAGGAAGAGGAGTCCAGATTTTCATAGGAAAATGCACATACTTTATTATTGTATAGAGCAGGCAGGTACAGTCTCAAGACTTCATTCAAATTAGGAACTGTTAGGATCCGCGGCATGGATGATTGTCATGCTTTAGCTCCCATTTTCAGATTAGACCACCACCAGTGGCTTGGAATGACCGCTGTGGCACACGTGGTCTGGAGAAGAGACAGTGGGAGAAATGTGAGGAAGAACATTTCAAAGACTGGTGTTAAATGTTAACAACTGTAGGCCTGATTCTGCAGAAGACAACCAATGACTTTACCCTTGGTTTACTGTTTACCAGACACAGCAAAGCAGCGAATCGCCAGTGGCCCTGGTCACAATACTACAGGTACAGTGGAACCTCGGGTCACGAACATCTCGGACCACTTACAAATCAGGTTATGACCAAAAAGTTTGTCAAACTTTTGCTTCTGTTCACAACCACACACTTGGGTGACGAAGTAGTCAGTTTCCCTTCCGGTTTGTACACGCCAATGATTTCCGCACGTGTTCCTCACCTGTTATGCTGCATAAATGTGATGAAGACCATGTCACATGTGATGAAGACCATGGAGCGGCTAATTCTTCACCACCTGAGGCCACAGGTCCGCCACGCCATCAACCATCTGCAGGTCGCATACCAGGAGAAGGTGGGAGTGGAGGATGCCATCATCTACTTGTATATGCTACACCGATCCCTCTCCCACTTGGACAGAGGCAGTGGTGCTGTTAGAATTATGTTTCTGGACTTCTCTAGTGCCTCCAACACCATCCAACCTCTGCTCCTTAGGGACAAGCTGACAGAGATGGGAGTAGATTCACACCTGGTGGCATGGACTGTGGACTCTCTTACAGACAGACCTCAGTATGTGCATCTCGGGAACTGCAGGTTTGACATTGTGGTCAGCAGCACAGGAGCGCCACAGGTGACTACTTTCTCCGGTCCGGTTCAGCCTATATACATTGGACTTCCAATACAACTTGAAGTCCTGCCACGTGCAAAAGTTCACTGGCGACACTGCTATCGTGGGCTGCATCAGGAGTGGGCAGGAGGAGGAGTATAGGAACCTAATCAAGCACTTTGTTAAATGGTGCAACTCAAACCACCTACAATTGAACACCAGCAAAACCAAGGAGCTGGTGGTGGATTTTAGGAGGCCCAGGCCCCTCATGGACCCCGTGATCATCAGAGATGACTGTGTGCAGAGGGTGCAGACCTATAAATACTTGGGAGTGCAGCTGGATGATAAACTGGACTGGACTGCCAATACTGACACTCTGTGCAAGAGAGGACAGGGCCGACTATACTTCCTTAGAAGGCTGGCGTCCTTCAGCATCTGCAATAAGATGCTGCAGATGTTCCATCAGACGGTTGTGGCGAGTGCCCTCTTCTACGCGGTGGTGTACTGGGGAGGCAGCATAAAGAAGAGGGACGCCTCACGCCTGGACAAACTGGTGAGGAAGGCAGGCTCTATTGTAGGCACGGAGCTGGGCAGTTTGACATCCGTGGCAGAGCGACGGGCGCTGAGCAGGCCCCTGTCAATCATGGAGAATCCACTGCATCCACTGAACAGGATCATCTCCAGACAGAGGAGCAGCTTCAGCGACAGACTGCTGTCACCGTCCTGCTCCACTGACAGACTGAGGAGACCCCACACTATGCAACTCAACAATTCCACTCTCTTGGGGGGGTTTAAACGTTAACATTATACAAAGTTATTGTCTGTTATACCTGCATTTTTATCACTCTTTAATATTTTTTTTTTATCAGTATTGTTCAAAAGGTTTAAAATAAGTGGCTATGTTCAATCAGTTGTCTCTAATACCATCTTTAATTGGGATGATTTAACTAGGATATTAATACTTGCGATGAGTTATATGAAAGAAAACTCTGCAGTTTATTTAATTTTTGGCAAAATTGCTCCAAGAATTCACCAAGAGGATTTTTTTTCTTTGAAGTTTTTAAATTTGTTCGGTTTGGAAAGAAAGGAATATTGCTCTCTCGCCGATACTGCCATTTCCTTCCTCGGCTGCCCTCCCATGCTGTTCCTGCCTCACAAACCTCCAAGCAACTCCACACACTCTCATTCACTGCCAGGCTTCCACTTTGCACCGCTCAGCTCGAGTCAGAGGTGACATCCTCTGCCCTCACTTTCACCAACTCTGTAAGCTGATCCAAGCCAGTACCTTTTTCTGACATTTGCCAGCGGCCACAAACCCTCTTCTTCCGGCTGCTCCCGTTAGGGGTCACCACAGTGGATCATCTTCTTCCATATCTTTCTGTCCTCATCATCTTGCTCTGTCACATCCATCACATGCATATCCTCTCCATCACATCCATAAACCTTCTCTTAGGCCTTCCACTTTTTCTCTTCCTTGGCACCTCTATCCTTAGCACCCTTCTCCCAATATTCCCAGCATCTCTCCTCTGCACATATCCAAAACAGTGCAATCTCGCCTCTCTGACTTTGTCTCCAAACCTTCTAACCTGAGCTGACCCTCTAATGTCCTCATTTCTAATCCGGTCCATCCTTGTCACACCCAATGCAAATCTTAGCATCTTTAACTCTGCCAGCTCTGTCTCCAACTTTCTGGTCAGTGCCACCGTATCCACCCATATAACATTGCTGGTCTCACTACCATCCTGTAGACCTTCCCTTTCACTCTTGTTGGTACCCATCTGTCACAAATTACTCCTGACACTCTTCTCCACCCATTCCACCCTGCCTGCACTCTCTATCACCTCTTCCACAATCCCCATTACTCTTTACTGCTGATCCCAAGTATTTAAACCCTGGTCAATGACATTTATCAGCAGAGAAGTTCTTGCAGGTATGTGCTCTCTAGCCATGCCCTCTTTTCACATTCTGCATTAGAATTACTTTCCCATGCTTCTCCACATAGATTAAAAATACAGTATATATTTGCTAATAGCGTAAATTTTGCTGGTTGCAAAATGCAATTTTTTTGCAAATTCAGTTTTGTGCAAAACATTCAGTTCATTCCTAGTTATAACTGTTTCACACAGTGCCAGTTGGTTTTGGATAACCTCTTTCATTCATCTAATTCATAAAGTTAAAAAGTGTTACTTGCTCACTGAGGTGCCCTATGTCTAATATTATATTTAGGTAGAAAAAGCATTCCCTCTGAAAAGTACATATCAGGAAATTGGAATAGAACAAAAACATTTTCATGGCACCGTATATTCAGACTACTATGTAGAAGGACAAAGCATAATGAATGCACTCACTGTACAAATGCTGGGTACAGAATTCAGCACCCTTGCCAGAAACATTCATAGATCCACACTTGGGTTGTGTGGCGTACTGATACTGAAGAACATCATTTTTAGAACAGCAGAGTACCAGCATTTCTGAATTTTCAGTTCCGGTAAGTAGATGTTAGAGTGGGACAGGGGAGAATGGGGGGAACCTATGATACATGGTATACTATACAGGGGAAAGCTTCGGTGTGGTAAAGGCTTCGCAGGGGAACAATGCATTTTTACACATCATTTCCAACAACTCTCACCTGCTTCAATACACTAGATGCCCAAAGAGGAAACCCGTCCTTGCATTGATGCAAAATGTGGTGGGATTGGGGGGTTGAGGGGACATATACCTATTTTTTGCTTTGGTACACTGGCACTTGAGGACCAAAAGCTGATACCAACATGGAAGTCAAAATTTTAATACTGATCCCACACTATTGCTCACTACACCATAATACTTTCCAGACTAAAAAAAATAAGCATTAAGCACAACCACCTAAATGGTTTTATTACATCAGAAAGGTAAGGATGCTCATTTAGGATGACAACCGAATCATTCATGAGGTTTGAACCTACAGGTCATGTATGTGCACAAACCCAACTTCTTAACCACTGACTTACAGTGCACACTTCGAAAGACAACAGAGCCCCTCCAGCCATTATAATTGGATAAGGTGTTGCCTAGAATAACATGAATATCAAAACCTGACAGACTGAGAAAGCCAAATGACATTCCAGTAGAAGATACAAAAATGCCTGGGGTAGCTGTAAACACCAAATTCAGACATGTAACCCTCAGGTCTTAGTGTGTATTTAGATCAGGGTCCTATTTGCTCAGATAGGAGATTGCTGGGTTTCCCCAATTACTGTTACCTTTTTCGATTGGTTTCAGTGTGCACACTCCAGCAGTATTTGACAGTTCTTTGGGAGAGACCTGCCTGCCCGGATGCTGAGGTACCAATTCTAATGCCTTAGAAATCTCCTCAGGTCTGTCTTATAACTGTCTGTTAATCCGATGAATTGCAGAACTTCAAAACATGACCATCTCAACCAAATGCATTTGCTTGAACAACTCTGACTACCGCTAACAGATTCCCAAGAGAAAGACTGGATGGCATTATGGAGGAATATTCTGGAGAAAAATAAATACGTAAAAAAAAAAAAATAAATGTATGGTGAAATAGGACTATAAGTAAATAAAAACACAATAATATGTGGGCATAAAAATCATGAGTACACCATGAAATAGGTTTTTGTCGCTTATTGCTTGATGCATTTACTTCTTCATTTATTTCAGGGACATCACATGCGAACTGAACTACGGCCGACATTTTGACCCATCAAAGTGGAAAGGGTGGGTTCTAGAGAGTCCTATGAAGTATGGTGAATCATTACTAAAGTGGTGTATAAATCTTCAGTCACCAATTACAACATTTATAAAGCAGACACCTGAAGTGCAGACTCCCGCGGAAAGCTTCCTGAAAGTTAGAAAGCACTTCTTTAGACAAAGAGTTGTGGAGCTCTGGAGCAAACAACTGAGACATGAATTTGAAGCAGAAACCTTGACAACCTTTAAGAAAAATTAGGATAAGATATTGGGATAGCTTAGCTACAGGGTGAGCCAAAAAGAACATTTATTCTACTGTATTCTATGCTGCAACATAAAATAAATTTCATTACAACACAAGAAAGGGTATACAAAATAGATTTTTTTCACTGTGCTTTAAAAATTAGGTCTTCAAAGTGGCGGCCATCATTAGCGATACACTCTTTGAGAAGATTTCTGAATGGTCGCATGACTCGTTCGGCCATTTCAAGGGGAACAGCAGCGATAAGCATCCTTGAGGGGTTCAATGTTTTGAGGTCGGTGTGTGTATACCTTCGACTTGAGAGTCCCGCAAGAAGAAATCAAATGGAGCGAGAACAGGCAAACATGAAGACCACCTGACATCGCCACACAAGGAGATCAGCTTCCCCAGAAACGTCTCCTGGATCTCCGCGCCGTATGAGCTGTTGCTCCATCCTGTTCACACCAGGCACCCACCACATCCATTTCTTCCAGATGGCGCTGCAAAAAGTTCTCTAGCATTTCAACATAATGTTCTGAAGTGACGGTGACCATTGCTTCCCCTCCTTAAAAAAGTAAGGGCCTACAATGTCAAATTCTGCAACGGCGCACAAACTGTAACATGCTGACTATGCTGGGATCTCTGATGAAGTTCATGAGGGTTAGTTACAGCCCAGAAGCAAACGTTTTGCTTATTTACGCAACCATTGAAATGGAAATGTGCCTTGTCACTGCACATGATGATGGCATCTTGATGAACGGTTTGCAGAATGTTCGCGCACAACTCTCTATAATCTCCCAGTCTCGCTCAATGAGTGCCATCATTTTGTAAAGAAGGAAATTAAGGTCCTCATGCAAAACCAAAGACATGTTGGAAATGCCTAAGGCAGAAGCAGGTTTGCATGCTGAATGTCTAGGAGACTGCAAAATGGATGCCCTTATAGCTTGGATGTTTTCAGGTGTTCGTACAGTCCAAAGACAGCCTGGAGATTTTCTGTTCAATGTTGTAGTCGTCTGTCTAAATTTAGCCACCCACTGAAGAATTGTTTTCCAATTTGGGACATCACCGTTAGGGGGAATGCTGAAATGTGATTGGAAGGCGCGTTGCGTAGTGAAGGACTCATTGTTCTTGAAGAACACTTTGACAGTGGAAGCAACAGTGTGCACCAGACCAAGGAATGAAAACTATAAGGGATTACCCATCAAAGGACCCCCACCCCAACCCACTTGGCTGTCTCTTCCTCGCACAATGACCTTGTGAAATGTGGTACTTCAGTTTGGCTCACCCTGTATTAGCTAAACAAATGGACTTGATGGACTGAATGGTCTCCTCTCGTTTATCAAATTTCAAAGTTTATCAAACTTACTGTCATGACTACTAAAAAAAATAAAAACCTTTATTCCTCTCTTCTATTAACACCTTCAAAATTACATTACATTTTAATATACCTGTGTTAACCAATACTTGTTTTTGATAAATTGCACAGAACTGAGTGGGCTAAAAGTTAAATGCACTAAACAGTCGATACGCCCCACCATTATTCTTGTGACACAAGTAATATACAGAGTCTACATAAAACATTTATTTAATACTTACACCTTTACAACACATAAATTTCTGCCTATCAAAAAAGCAGAACTATTAACAATTAAAAGTTTGAAACAAAGTCAAATGTTTCCTATTTAAAAGACAGAAATATGTAAAAAATAAAAAATATAAATATATTAAGAAAAAAAAATCTTGGTGTTTTAACAGAAAAGAAAGTCAAAACTGTCCTGTGCTTTGTTTGTATTTTACAAATCCAAGCAAACCTTTCTAAACTTACTACTGTACGTTTGGGGCGCTACTCCTCCTTAAGAGCATAAAGTACATCATCCTGGCTGACGTTGAGCCGCACCCGCAAGTGCAGATCATTTTTGCTGTTCTCAATTAGGAGGAGTCGACAGGCTCCCAGACGCTGGCAGACAGCGAGTCCCTCAGACATGCACAGGGGCTTCACGCCCTCCACACGGCACAGGGCCAAGTGCTGCTGGAATACCTGTGGCAGACAGAAAAGTGATCAGGAGCCTTGGATATACAGAGACAGATTACACAGAGCTCTGAATTTAATGAATGGGAAGTACAATTTATTCAATGACTTACTACCTTATATTGATTAATTTCTGAAAACTGTTCTAGAAAAAGATCAGTAGTGCTTCTGAATAACAGGCTGACAGAATGCTGTGTGGAACATTCTCTGTGAAATCATCCTTTCAAACACTTGAATGGCTGCTGTTACTATCTTTAACTCTTTTAGGGCGGATGTCGACTTTTGTCGATAGGAGGGGTTGAAGGCGCATGTTAACAAAAGTCTCTGCTTGGAGGAATGTTAGACTCATTGACTTGGCATCTAATCCTTGCGTTAGCGTGAGTTACGAAATGTAAACAAAGGCAAGATGGCATCAAAATCTCATGAGGAAGCGAAGCGAATGCAGAAAAGAAAATACTCGGCAGACGATGTTTTGCGCATCATCGCCGAGTCGGACTCTGATTTTTCAGAATCGGATTTTGTTTACCGTGATCAGGAGATCGAGCAAGAGAGTGAGGAACTGGCATCAGCTGATCAAACACCAGCTGATGCCGCCCCAGCTGAACGGCTGCCAGATGAGCGTATTCGTGCAGCCGACGAACCAACAGCAAGGTTTGTGTGGCAGGAATACCCAGACATTGATCTGTGGGAGCCAAACTGGCTACCGGACATCAGAAGACAGCATGGCTTACTGCTGGACATGACAGATTACCAGCTGCTGGACTACTTCAGGCTGCTCTCTCCTGATGCTGCTTTTCAGCTACTGTGAGACGAGACAAACAGGTAGGCAGAGAAATTTTTTGAATCGTGGGAAGCACTTGCACTGCATTCTCATTTTTCAAAATGGAAACCCACAACAAAAGACGAGATGAAGAGTGTTGTGGCGGCATTACAAATAGAGATGGGACTAGACTGGTGAAATAACTTCAGGGAGCATTGGTCCAAATGTGCTTTGTCCCCTGGTGGCTTTGGACAGGTTATGCCGCGTGATGATAGGTACGTGCTGCTGCAAAGTTTTATTCACTTCTGTAATAATCAAAAGCAAAACCCAAGGGGTGAGCCAGGCTATAACCCCCTGTATAAAGTTCAGCCGCTGCTTGACATTGTGGAACCAACATATCAACAGTTTTATCAGCCTGGCCGTGATTTGTCTCTGCATGAATCTATGATAAAATAAAAGGGACACTTTTTTCTGCCAATTTATGCCAGACAAGCCCACAAAGAATGGCATAAAGGATTTTGTACCGGCAGAAGCAAACATTGGTTTCTGCCTGAAAGTAATTACATATCCAGGAAAGTATTTCTTTCAAAGAGAGAACTGTCCCCTTGACACGTCAGGTTGTGCTGGAGCTGCTTCAGGGCTATGAACATTTGGGTCATGTTGTGTACATTTGGACACTTTTTAGAGCAAGGGATTTGGAGCTTATGGCACAGTGAGGGTGAACAGGAGAGACACATGCCTCCTATTGAAGTCAGAAAAAAGTGAAAAAAAGGTTTTTCATGCGGGCGGAAAACTTGATGGCAGTGGCATGGCACGATGTCTAACAGGTGACTTGTCTCTCTACAGTACACACTAACAATACATGTGAGAAAGTGCAGCAACAGACAATTGAAAAGGAGGCACCAGTGCAATGTGGCAATGCATGCAATTGGCTGCTTTGAGTGATATCACATATATGTTACACAGCAAAGTCTGATATGTATGTGAAATCATATAGTACGCACGCACATACAACATACAAGACAGTAACATTTGTCAAAAGTAAATATTTTTTGTTGATTTGATATGTTAAACAATTGCTTTGTGTTCTTTTTTTTTTTAAAAATTAGTTTTTGGAAAAATATTTGGCCCTGGAAGGGGGAAAAAAAAAAAAAAAAAATTAGCCTTAAAATGTTGATTTTCCAGAATTACATGAGTAAACTTAACTCTGAACACTCCGAAAACAAACATCATATATGAAGAATAATAATGGCAAAACGTGAAGACGACCAGCTGCTTTACAGGAACCCAACACATTATAGGGTTTCAGAATCTACCTAAATATTGCAATGGGCATCTAAAAAAATGGGCCGCCTGTTAAAGAGACATTAAGGAGCTTTCCAGTTCCCAGAAGATAAACGTCTAGGCCAGGGTCCATCATAGGAAAAGAATGATTCCCAATTATGAGACCAATCAAATTGAATAAACTGCACTTGCTAAATTCTGTTGACGTTAAAGTCGGGGATGTGATGCTGGAGGACAGATTAGCATGATGTGGACGGAAAGCAAAGTGCAGTGAATGCAAAAAACAGCTGCTTGTCAAGACTGACTATTGGAGATTCAGTGCTTTGATAATGTTTGGTTTACTGATGTCATAATTTGTGTATTAAATATATCTAAAGCCTAAGACATCAGGCATTACAAGCTAGGGATGCATATGTATCCCTACCTTACTAAAGCAGCAACAGTTTTTCAGACTCTAAATCCTCATCAAATGGTAAGTGACAACAGAGTGTTCACCAGTTAAGTAGCCCTTAAAGAAATGTACTGTAGATAACTTGCCTGCTGGAAGGAGGCTTCTTCTAGGCCTAGTCGACGAAATTCAGCAATCGTTGCTTTTAAGAAAAGCTGCTCATGAAGTGAGGCACACCTGCAAAAGAAGGAAAATTATGTGATTTAGACCTAGTGACTATGATGTTGCCGGTTCATTCCCCTCATAAAACTCCTGTGTGGCCCTTAAAAGGTTCAAGTACCACTTTGTAGAAATATAGAAATACATTGCGTACTAAGTAAAGATAAATAATTTTGCAAAAAGGTATCAGCCAATGAAATAAAAAGTAACAAACTGGAAGCCTATTTGCCCAGTGTAAAAATGAAAAATACACTGCTCAAAATACTTAAGGGAAAACTTAAATCACACATCAGATCACAAAGAACAAAATATTCAAGAGGAAAATCTTTACTGAGTAATCAATCCTGTATAATTCATCGAGAACAAAATTATGTTTCAATAGTCAATGGAAACCAAAAAATCACCAACCCTTTGATTCAAAATCACACAGAAAATCAAAGTCAAAAACTGAAATCACAGGCTGATTCAACTCATGTGAATTTCATCACGGCAACTCCTAATGTGACTCCTGTAGCTCTAAAGGACCACAACCAGAGCGCATTTGACCTCCCACCCATGGGGCCTTCCAAGCCCTGTCCTCCAAAGATTCCTTTCTTCTATTAACATTTAGCTTCAAATATAGATTGTATAGAATTGAGTGTGCTAACAGTTAAATGCACTAAAAATAGTCAATATGCCCCACCACCATTCTTGCGATACGAGTAAATCACATATCAGATCACAATGAACAAAATGTCCAAGAGGGAAATCTTTACTGAGCAATCCTGTGTAAGGACCCCCGCCCTTGGGGCCTTCCAAACCCTGTTCCTCCCAGGGCCACAGGTGTTTAAACAGCCACCTGACAGAAATCAAGATGTCTCAGCAGGAGGAGGGACAGAGCTGCAGGGTTACTCCTAATTAACTAACATTAGAATCCCTGAAGCCTACGAAAAAAACTTGTAATCTCGGGCCACCTTAAATTCCTTTGCGCCTCTCCATTAGTGTCTTTTGTTTTGTAAATATGTCGATCAGCACAAGCAGCCTGCTATCCCATCCCCCACAACGCTGCAGCTCAACTCGGGCAAAACTGTTTATCTGGGGATGAGGTGCATGGAGTTTTATAGGGTAGATAATATACTGTATTGTCCTTTGGAATACATGCATTTCATGTGTGTTCCGTGTCTACAACAATTTATGTAAATATAGGATGACAGGAAATGCAAGGCAGGAAAAGTTAAGCGCATATCTGAAATAGAAACTTTAACATGAAAAAAGTTTCCAACAACAAAAGTTTGACATGAAGTGTATAATGCGTGAAGACTGGAGTCCAAATATCAAATAAACACTTTCACAAAAGGTACATGTATAACAACACAAGTGCGGTTCTATTCAAGACATATAACCAAAGAAAAAAAAAATTGGGTTAGGGTTCGATGCTGGCACGACCGCCTGGGTGGTGCAGCGGAAAGAACTGCTAACTCATAATCAAGAGGTCCTGGGTTCGATTCTGGCCACTTCCCAGAATTACCGTTTTGAGTAGAGGGGGAGGGGAAACCACACACACACACACACACACACACACACACACACACATTTTAAAGGATACACAATTCATTTCAAACAAGTAAGCAAATAAATAAATAAAGGTAGAACATTTAGAAAACAACAAAGCGATTCATGAGGGCGAAGATGACGTCTGAGCGGTCGTCTTTCAGCATTACCTGATGGCTGTGATATAAGGGGAAGAGAACATCTCATCCAGGGCTTCCATCACATGGCTCATCCCTACTAGTGAGGTGCCAGCCTTGTAGCTACTAGAGAGCTCACAAATATCTGTGGACCTCCTGCAGATATCAAGACATCTCCGGGCATCCCCTGATAGAGCTGCCACCTGAAGAGGAGAGTGAAGAGTGAGAGTGGCTTCTAAGTAAAGAAAGCGTCCCTACAGTGATGTCAGCAGGAGCTTTATCCTCCTGGTAGGGCCAAGGGAGAAGGAGCCAGAATAAAATAAACCAGTACAGAAAAGAAACAGTTCTAATAATAATAAAAAAAAAAATTTGTACTAGCTCAGCCATCACCCAGTATAAAAGGGCTGTGCCTGCGAGTTAAGGGGGGCCCAAGCTCGAGAAAGGATTTACAATCTTCCTTGGCTACCGGTGGTGAAAGTGGCACCAGCCCAAGTGTAGCTACAGCAAAGGCCACTCCACAGAGTACCATATCTAAGATTGCTATGGCTGTTAACACCAAAAAAGCGGGCAGGATTTGCAATGAAACGAACAAAAGGTACATATTCCATAATTAAATAATTAGGAACACATACAAATGACACACAGACTTTACAACTTATCGCACAAACAAGACTGGAACTAATAAAACAGGAAGTTGCTGCTAATCTAACAAAAACACAGACTTGTGTGGCAAACATGCAGATAACATATTCAACAAAACACCCCTTAGAACAGTGGACAACAACTACTACAACTGATATTACCAATGAACAAACCAAGATACCATCCATTAGGTATTACTTCATATTATACAACACAAACTGACAAAGAACTTTGAAAGAACATTCATACAATACACAGGAACAGACCCCACTCCACCCCCTCTTGTGCCAAAACCATTAAACACAAAGAAACTGATACATACATAAACATACATACACATACATATATACACACAAATTGTAAAGTTTTATTTACTATGAACATGTTCTTATTAAGTTTGCATATGCTGGGTTTATGTCCAAATGTCTGTTGATGGCGTTTTCGTTTGATAGCCAAGATTCAGTCAGCTCTCTGGCACTTTTAGTACTGGCCTTAAATCTTACTTGTACATTGTCCCAGTTGAATGTATGTCCGGTTGATTTTGTATGCGTATAGATCAGTGATCGCGAGTCCTTCCTTCCGTCAGCGGTGTGATGTTCCTGTATACGTGTTGTGATTCTTTTTGATGTTTGTCCCATGTATACCGCTGGGCAAGCACCGCATGGAATGCTATGAACTGCGTTTCATGTTTCTGCTGTCGATTTCTTGCTTTTAGCATTGAAAAGGACAGTGCGCAGATTGTTCGTAGGCTTGTTTGCTATTCTGATACCCGATTTGGACAGGATGCGTGTTGCACCTTCTGATGTCATTGTAGATGCAGTGGATAGGATGCTGATACCTATTCATACTCCCAACCCCTTCAATCGCATCTACACCTGTTAAAAAGGGTTCTCAGCGCTAAATATGCAGCTATCTGGGACTTTTTATGAACAATGTGGCCAAGTGGTCCGAGAGTACACATGATGCTTATATCTGGTCTAGCTGCTCTGGAGTGCGTCAGATTGCAAGGGATGGTGTGTTTGCTGGTGCCGGGTTACTGGGAGACAGTGGATACCCTCTTTGTGAATACCTGCTAATTTGAATGTTGAATCCCCAAACTGTGGCCGAGGTGAGGGTTAACGCTAAACACCAAAGCACACACACTGATGCATAGCATGCTCTGGGCATTTGGAAGATTTGATTTGGATGCTTACACAACTTCTCAGGAATCGGACATGGATGCTGGAGAGGAGCCAACAAAGAAGTACTTTAAACTCATTTGTTAAATGGTAGATAGCAAAGGACTTTGGGAAACACTATATTAAAAAAAAAAAAAAAAAAAACCTTGCTTCTTCTTTACCTACATTGTTCATTATCTTATTCGTTATTTATCAAGAACGATATTTTCCAGGAAACGCATTTCAGACTAATTTGTGAAATCAGCTTTCTTTATATATAAAATGCTAGAAATGGTGAGCTAAGACCAAAGTGTGAAAGTTTGAACCCCAGAAAAGCATAATTATATTTGTGTTTGATGTTTTTATACCAGTAATCCCAATGCTGCATATATGAATTTCATTAATGAATTGTAATGTTTACAATTTTGACACATAATATACTTGGTTAAAGGGTGGGGGGAAAAAAAACCCGCCCTTAACTGAAAAATATCAGATATAATCTCAAAACTGAAAAATCAACAAGAATATGAAAACCTATGCACATCATGAAGGCAGCAACTGGGTAGAAAAATGTAAGTTTCTGAAGCATCCACCATAATCAGTTTGTGCTCTGCAAAAAGGGAGAATATTAAATGCCAATCTGCACATACAATTCTCTACTTTTTGGAATGAACCAGTAAAAGCCGCACTACACAATTAGTAAACGATTTTTTTGTGTTTTCTCATCTGTGGAGTGATGCAAGTGTACATGCTTGTGGTAACAACTGCATCATTTACGTGGTTGAGACCTAAGCACAAAGAAAGAGTTGTTATAAAAGCCCAAAGAATATTTTAATATTCTTTATTTTTAAAATTACATCATATGTCATTCAAAAAAATCAAGCAAAACAAAGTTTACCTTTCGGGAGACAAGCTGCAAGGCATCATCTTCGAAGGCTTTTATCTGGTTCAGGCGTGACATAATGATCTGCTGCAGCTGCTTATAGGTATACGGCTGGAAAGACATCCTAGTTAGACCCTGTGGGTGAAGATCAGGAGCAGTTATGGAACACAATATACACCTGAGCACTTCGTTCTTTACGAGAATAAGCAGACCTCACAAAAAAAACACGTTCAGCCTTACCAATCTGCTTGCCACTCGGTTAATCATTATCCTCTCCGGTAAGTCCATGGTGTTTGCAATTGCCAGGACTACTAACTTTGCAGTCTTCCTGGTGGGCCAGTCAAACAAGTTATACATCACATTTTGCTTGCGGGTCCACAGTAAGTCGAGCTGTAAAAAACAAAAGAGTTTAAAAGAATCAAAGAAGACAGCAGAATACAATTTCCAACCTCAAGAATACCATCTTGTAAAACTCTCTCCTCCAATACTTGTTTTTAACGGTTTACTACTTGTGGCATTTTACAACTTATTCTGCCATATCACAGCTTTCATATTTATGCGATACATGATGGTCTTGAAATCTACTTGTACTGAATACACAGGTTGTGCCATTAATCTGTGCTAAAGTGTTAGGGCCTGAAAGACCTGGAAGAAAAAAAAACTCAAACTGAAGTATATACTGGTATACTGGAAAGGAAAGTGGAATAAACCCATTTAATGATACTAACAAACTTACATGTAGAATAACACTTAAAAGCTCATTTAAAAAAATATAGTGTATTGAAGTCTCTTGATTTTGCTTTGATATACTGTACTTTGAAATATCAATCTAAATTATATAAACCCCAAAACAAATTAAATGTCTTGTATCAAACTACTGACTATAAGGAAAAAAAAAAATACATACAAAAGTAAAATCAATTTAAATTGACCAGTACAGAAAACAACAACTACTACAAACCCGGAATATTCCCCAACAGCCAGCACTTAGCCTCATACCTCATCCACAAGTAGCACAGTGGTCTCTCTCTTGGGTGCAGAGGTGTTGAATCGTTTTTCCAGCAAGGTGGCAGCATGATCAGCAGTAGCTTTTTGTCCAGTCAACATCTAGAAATTAACATTGACCTTTAATTTACATGAATATTTAGGTTATATATAAATATATCGGGGTAAAGCCCCAGACAAGCAGTCTAAGACAACGTGCACTTTCTGTTAGAAAAAATAAATTCTGCGTCTTTGCTTAAATCTTGGGACATTTACTTGGTACAATACATGAGAGGAATATGTTTAGTACACGGGTCTCCAACACATCACTCGCGAGCTACCGGTGGCTTGCAACCCCTTTCCAAATAGCTTGCCAAAGGGTTAATGAATCCTACATAAATTTAAAAACTTGATTAGTCAAATTAGGGGTGGGCGATCTTTCCAAAAAATCGTATCACGATCCTTTAAGCACAAAATCACGATCCACAATCTGAATTGCACTCTACCTTTTCAATGTGGCATACACTTAAGAGAATATCTGGACTCAAACTCATCAAGACCTAAGTAACACTTTATTTTAAATATCTTACAAAGTTGAATTCGATTGTTCTCTCATTCGCTAGCTAAGTGGAGTTAAAGAACACGCCCTGAAGCTGGCGAGTGAGTAAGGAAGGCCCCTCCCACTTCCCTTCGACCTGTTGTGTGGATCTCTGATTCGCGCAAATAAATCTTTACAGCAAGCAAACTCTAATACATAGTGAAATGAGAGAAGTCGCAAAATCAACTGGAATGTTCAAGCAAATTATAGAAAAAAAAACCGATTCAAATCCGTTAAGTAGTTCTCTCGTTTAAAGTGGACAGACGTACAGACAGACATCAGATTTTATATATTATATATTAGTGAACCTTCAACATAATGTGCAGTTAAAGTCTCAACAGCATTCTCAGCATTTCTGGGGCTTAGTAGAGCCAGATAACTAGAAGAATCTTCACCAAGCAGCTTTGAAAATGTCTGCTTTGTTTGGGTCTCCATACCTCTGTGAGTCTGACGTGAATGTCATGAAGTCAAAGTTCAGAACAAGACTGACAGACGAACATTTAAATGACTCCATAAGAGTGAACCTCAGGGGCTCCACTCCACCGTACACCTCAGTGCCAGTCATCTGACTAACTAAACAAAACATCACACATGCGACTGGACATGTGAATAAAGTGACACAGTGACATGTGACAAAATGACAAATGAATAAGTCATATCTGTGTATTTGGAATTGCATTGTTTTGTTTTGACAGCATTCATTTTTTAATTCAATAGTGTGAGATGCACTAGAAAATGCATTAAGACATACAAAATGCACTTGCAGGTGAACTCTATTTTTTGTTATGAGAAGAAACGTTAGAAAACATGAGGAGCTCTCGGCCATTTTCATTTTGTAAAAGGATCTCTCAGGGGAAAAAAAAAGGTTGGAGACCCCTGGTTTAGCATTTCTAGTTTTAATGTCTTTCACAGCATGCATCTACAGAGCACAACTGTATCTAATATTCTGACAGTATTGGCTTCTGAAAGAGTACTGAACTGATTCAAACTTTCTCTGCATTGTCATTTGGTTGCCGTTGTAGTTTAGCTGGGCTTTTTACTTCAAATGTCTGCACATTGGTTTGTATTTCTAGAATAATGCTTTGACGTTTTTTCTAAGGTTAACTAGGTTTTCCTTAAAATGTACATACAAAAAAATCTCTCTATTATATAAAAAAAATCTAGCGATGAGACATGATCTTTTGAAGAGAGACATTTTCACATCCCGCGAGACAGGCACGTCACGTCATACTTACAACCTCTGAAAGCAAATCCTGTGATACACATGCAGAGCATGTTAGAGATAATGGTAGTAGGAAAATTCGAAAGTCTCACAAAAATAAATGAGTGAAAAGATTACATTAGCGCAAACAAACGGAAAATATTACTCGGTGAAATACCCGAAAAGTGAAAAGAGATCACATAATGTTTCAGGACAAAAAGACAGGTGCTGTACAGGGGTTTAAATGTTCAAAGCACCGTCCGAAATGCCAATCACGCGGAACAAAAGCAGCAGCAATCTAGCAGCAAGCCAGTAGCTTATCGAGCAAAGAGGAGGTAAAAAAAAATTGTTTCCCAATGTATCGCCGTTTAAGAGGGGTTTCAGGGGAGCGACTGCGTCACCTTGGTGTGCATTCAACCACACTCTTCACAATGGCGCATGTTCACAGATTGGTATGTGACCGAAGTTCAGATCACTTGGCATGGCAGCGGTAGCGCTGGCTTTTGGGGGGCCAAAGCTGATCGAGCAAAGAGGAGTTTAAAAAAAAAAAAAAGCATTTGTTTCCCCATTGTATCACCGTTTAAGCATCGTTTCGGAAGAGCGGATGCGTCTCCTTGGGAAGCGTTCAGCCCCCCTCTTCACAACGGCGCAAAGGGGGTTGGCGAGCGAAGCAAGCAAGGTGGGGGAAGCCCCCTAGCAATAATATAAAAAAAAAAAAAAAACACAAATACACACACACACACAAAACACAGCTGAATTAAAAATAAAAGACTGCATTGTGCTCAAACAATAGGAGGCATCGCAATTGGTCTTATTGTTGCAGATTTTAGATACAGTCAACCCAGCAAACAATCAGAAAGATTGCATTACCTGGCAATTTTTTTTCTTTTTAATGCCAGACATATTTAGTACTTTACATCTCCATTTTTAGTTTGCTTATTTTAATTTCAGAGCTTCTTTCTAAAAACGACCAGGTAAAACAGCCAATGTTTCCATCAGTAAACATCGCAGTGAGTGATAAAAGTATTACTAAGTGCGTCGGCTAAGTCAATATAATGCAAAATGCAACACAGCTTTTTAGTTTTTACTAACTCTACAGTATATACTGTATTCCTGGGAAAACTGCTTCAGCTGATAGTGCCCTGGATGAAGACATTTGCACACAATTATTCCCCCCCCCCCAATTTTGAATTACATTATATGCCAATTTGAATTAAAAGAAATTCACTAATTTAATTATGAGATTAGATAAACTTTAATCTGAAGGGGAAATATTCCATGCAAAAAAATAAGGATACAGCCAAATCAGTCAATCAATCAATTAATAAATAAATGTATATTATACAGAAATTTCAAAGTGAACTTAAAGTATGTTAGAAAAAAGTACTGAATTGCCTCACAGCAGAGGCATTTCCCCAGAGGCATTTCTTAGCATATCGTGGTGTAATGAGACTGTGGATGAAAGTGCTCCAAGAAAGCGTCTACTGATGGTGATGGAAGAGATTCTTCATGATGGCATTCAATGTTGCCAACATCCTCTTTTCCACAACCGCTTCCAGTGTGTCCAGGGTTTACCCTGTAATGGAGCAGGCTTTTCTGAGGAGTTTGTTCAGCTATCAAGCGACTTTTCAGCTTAAGTTGCTTCCCTAGCAGACAGCAGTGTAAAACATTTCTAGAAGCTTGCTGCTCACATCAGAAGACCCGAGTTTTGTAGGCAAGTCCACTCTGCTCTGGCATTTCTTGTGCAGCGCCATTGTGTTGTCAGACCAGTCCAGTTTGTTGTTTATGCAAAACCCCAGGTACTTGTAGCTCTACATCAGTTCCACGTCCTCCTTTTGAATAATGTCTTGGAGGCTCCTGGACACGCCAGCAGTCCACCACCAGCTCTTCTGTCTTGCTGATGTTGAGTTGCAGTCGGTTCTCCTTGCACCTCAAGACAAAGTCGTCCACAACCTTCTTGTACTCTGACTTACGCGAAATACAAATATTCAAGTACACATTCATCTGAAAAGGAGATATGTAAATCTTCTGGCATTCAATCTCAACTTTCACTCCATGAAAGACTAATATAACAAGTAACGTGCAGATGAAGTATACAGGGACAATATACATTTTGTCTATGTGGAGCTAAAGATGTACAGAAAAGACTAATTAAAGAAAATGCTTATTGCAAATCTCCCAAGAAACACCACCTGTACAGGGGGCAATGAAGCCATGACAGAGGATCAAGGCTTTAGGGATCATGAAAATATGAATAATCCAATGGATACGATACCTTGTAAACCTTGATAAAGAGTTAAATTTCAACTTCTCCAAGATCAATAAAAGCTTTGTGATAGGGACCAACAACTGTACAAGATAACAATGAGCTGATAATTGATGACAAATTTACTTTTTGTCATTATGTAGAGAATTCCCAAGACAAAATGTCGTACTTGTCACAGTTTAAGAAGGGTCAAAATTCAGAACATCTGACTTCCAGCAAGAGGGCTTGCTACAATTACTCCAGACTCCCCATAGGCCTGATTAAGAGGATTTTATAAATTGAACTTAAATGAATTTAAATGGCTGTTTTGTATCTTCTATTTACTTAGACAATATAAGTTGGGACTGCCAAGGAACCCATTACATATTATCATCCCCATTCTTGGGCCATAAACATTTTTTATATACAGTTTTTTTTTTTTTTTAATTCCTCAATTTCCAGGTTTACTATTATGTTGTGAAAAAGTTCTTTGAGAATAAGAAATTAATACATTTTTGAAACTGAACCTGCTACCCTGGAAAACAAAGTGACCAAATCATATTGTTTCTCTCTTCATAATATTCAGAGGACTAAACCCTTTCTCACTAATTATGCCATGGAAGCCCTTGTTCAGGCACTGGTTCTCTCGTCTGAACTACTGAAACCTCTCTCCTGGCAGAGTTTCCGTGAACTGCTATCCAATTTCTGCAGTTCCTTCACAATCTAGCTGCCCATCTGATATTCTCCATTTCTCATTTCATTCCTACTACTCCTATACTTTGGTCACTTCACTGCCTTCCTGCTGCTGCAAAGATCCAAATCAAAACTCTCGTCTTGATCTATGGTTCTGCTCCTTAATATCTCCAGCTCTCCATATGCCCGATATGCCAAGTCTAGACAATGCTTCTCCATTCTTGCCTCAAAGCTGTGGAATGAACTCCTTTTGTCTATTCAAACTGCACCCAATTTATGAATGTATAGAAGTCTTTTGAAACTATAACTTTTCACTAAATATTTTGGAATTGTTTAATGTCTCTTCTACAGGATGGCTACTATCATACTAACAAATAATTTAGGATACTGATTTTTACCTTTGTCTAGCTTCAGGTTGCTTCTCTGTTCTTTTTGATGCATGCACCTTCAAATTCATGTATGCATTACAACTTGCTTTGTAAGTTGTCTAGAATAAATAATAATTTGATGCAAATAAAATATTTCATGCATCACAAGGAATAAAACAACTTCTACTTCTTTCAGCTGCTCCCGTTACGGGCTGCCACAGCGGATCATCTTTCTGTATTGTTGTCTGCATACTGATCTGGCAACATTTTACACCGGATGGCCTTCCTGATGTAAAACCCTCTCCATTTATCCGGGCTTAGGACCGGCATGAAGAAACACACTGATTTGTGCATCCCCTAGGGCTGGGTTCTCTCAAGGAATAAAACTAAAGTATTAAATTAATAAGAAGAATAATTTTTTCTTAAACTGAACTAGAAAGTGTAAGAGAGGTGAAAAAGAGAGTGCAAGCAGGGTAGGATGGGTGGAGAAGAGTGTCAGGAGTAATTTGTGACAGACGAGTATCAGCAAGAGTGAAAGGGAAGGTCTACAGGGCGGTAGTGAGACCAGCTGTGTTATATGGGCTGGAGACGGTGGCACAGGAGACAGAGCTGGAAGTGGCAGAGTTAAGATTTGCATTGGGTGTGGCGAGGATGGATAGGGTTAGAAATGAGGACATTAGAGGGTCAACTCATGTTTTGGAGACAAAGTCAGAGAGGCGAGATTGCGTTGGTTTGGACATGTGCAGAGGAGAGATGCTGGGTATATTGGGAGAAGGATGCAAAGGATAGAGCTGCCAGGGAAGAGGACAAGAGGAAGGCCTAAGCGAAGGTGAGAAAGGACATGCATGTGATGGGTGTGACAGAACAAGATGCAGAGGACAGAAAGATATGGAAGAAGATGATCTGCTATGGCAACCCCTAATGGCAGCAGCCGAAAAAAGAAGAAGAACAACAAGAAAGAGTAACATGGCAGCAAACTTGTTAGTGCTGTTGCCTCACAGCATTAAGAAAAGCTCATTCAAGTCCTACCCTAGTAACTATGCTGAGACTACACGTTCTACCCATTTTGCCCCAGGTGCTCTCGTCCCCAACTGTCCACCCCAAACTTCACCACCAAAGTCTGAGTGTACTGTATAAGGATTGACTCTCCCCTTGTGTCAGATACTGCTAGACTACACTCCATGCTCCTGTGAGCCTGAAACCCATAATTCTTCCTCAAAGGACGGACGGAGAAATAAAACCAGAAGAGACACTTTAGTGTAAGCATATTTACAAGATCTACCTCAGCTCCAAAGAGGACTGGCATACACTATACCTTTTATTCATTTAGAGGTACTTTCCTGATCTGATGAATTACGACACAGTTAATTCTGTCTTGTACTTCTAATACAAACTTTCTAAATGAAATTAAAATTACTTGAGGAACTCACTTATGCGTCTAGACACTCTCGTACCTGCAATATCTGGACGTATGCCTGATGTGGATCAGTCATTTTCATGCCATTTATTTCAATAAAGTTGAACGGAGGGATCTCATCCTGGTCAGCTGCGTGCTGCAGACAGCGGATCACTTCATGTACGGTTGCAGTCTTGCCAGTACCTGGAACACCAGAAATGTACATACACCTAAAAGGGGAAAGGAAAAATTCAATAATGAGAAAACCAAACGATAAAAGGGTGAGCACTTTATTGTGCTTTAAGTGCTTCTGGGTGTCATCATCAGAAACACAGCTACAGAAAGTTCTCAACTTGCACGGGGGGGCTTGGGAGGTTGGATTAACCTGTATGTATCCAATTTTCTGCTGAAGTTGATCCGCTTATATAAAAGTTAGCCTAATATTTTGCAAATCTATTTTTTGTAAACAATTTATTACTTTTTAAAGAGAGAAAAAAAGGGGAACATCAAAACGAGAATAAAATCCCCTTCCCACCAGGTGATTCTTCCAAACCCCATTAGGAAATGGCTTAAACAAACAAAAAAAAATGCTAGCAGCACACCCTACACGTCTTAATCAGAACAAAATAAGTGATTTTCAGTAAGTGCAACTCCTTTTTCTAAGGATGACATTGTGGATAGATAAGAGAAATTAACAGAAACAGCTAAACATTCTAAAAGAAGTTCCTACTACAAGAATTTATTAGACATTGGTTTTGTTTTTGACAGTGAAATGCCAGGAGGATTTTAGCAGCCAAAGACCTCACTGAAGTCAATTTCTTATTAGAAGATGAAAAGGAGTATAAGGAAAAAAAACCACAAGAAATAAAAAAAAAAGCTGTAGACAGCAAAAAGTAAAAAGATCCAAAATAGGCGAACGAGAGATCTATAAAGAAGTGGCAGACAGCAGGTCCAAAACATGATAAAAAGGAGATATGCACTTTAAGAGCTTAAATTACAAACTGGGCCTGGGGCTAAAACCTTGAAACTTTGTTTTAAAAAGAACTGTATAAATCCTATGAACAATTTTAAATTGAATAAACTGGAGATTCACATTTATGGAGCACTTCTTCTACTTCTTTAAAGATTGAATCCCACTTAACTAAAAAATATTCAGCATATCTAAAGAACAGCCGCTTAGGAAATATTCAAACTATACAACTCTTACAGGAGGGGACCAGAATGTTTACATGCTTTATACATTCAAAAGATTAAACACGTTCATAAGGAGAAATTGTGAAAAGACAACAGAAGAAACAAGATGGGAAATTTCTGAAGAAACCGAGTGAAAAGCAGGGAGCGTCCGCCATTGAAAAAAACAGTTAAATGTGTGATTGGCAAATTGGGCAGTGTGATAGATGGCCGTGGACCTTGCCCCACCTGGAGAAGCAGGGGACCGGGAGAGGGTCAATTCCTACCCCGGGATGCAAGAGGGCAGCCCTCCAAGACTGTATGGAAACCACGGAGCTGGGAACCTCAACCTTGTGGGGGAGGGGGGCTGGTTAATTGGGGAGAGAGAGAGAGAGAGAGACCCCCCCATGGCCACCGCCTGGGTGAGCCTGGATGGTTCATAAGCCATGGTATGCAGCACTTCCGCCACAACAGGAAGTGCTGCCAGACCAGGAATCAGGTACACCCAGAGTGCTTCCGGGTGCCCATGCAGCACATCTGCCACAGCAGGAGGTGCTGCAGGAAGGTTACCAGGGAGCACCTGGAGCACATCGGGGTGCAGTATAAAAGGGGCCACCTCACTCCATTCAAGGAGCCAGAGTCGGGAGGCAGAGGATGGAGCTTGTGAGGAGGGGAATAGAGGCAGCTGAAAAACAGAGAAGACAAAGGAAAGTAAAAAGGACCGAGTTTATTGTGGTGGTTGGTGCACTGTGTGTGTGTGTACAGAAGAAAAATAATAGAGTGTGCATTTGAACATTGTGTGCCCTTGGTGTCTGTCTGTAGCCGGGCTTCTTTCACAGCAGCTACGGTAAAACCGAGTGGCAGAAATGACGTATTTTCATGCATATGTTGTCCAAATCAAGTAGTGACAGGATACTCAAAACATGTCACAGAGAAAAGAGTATTAGGTGATGTATGGTACATGGGGCAGAACTTCTTGCCAATTACAAGTTAAAACAGAAATGCCATTGAGCACTAGAATTATATAGGTATGTCTAGTTACACCAAGCCTTTACATTGATGCCTCCGCCATTTTCATTTGTCATGATTGTAAGGCCTTACTGTAAACCAGCACAGCATGCAAAGAAAGCAAACGTAACATCCTGTGTGGCACCACTCACTGCTTCATCCACTAGAATTAATAACTTTGAAAAACTGCAATGCAACTAAGCAGCTATTGGTTACTGACCCACAGTACTTAAATGAAGTGTAAAAAACATCTGCAGCTCGTAATCTCATTTTTAGGCTAGCTATATAAAAAGATAACTCAAGCAGAACTAGAAAAGTAAACTGTATTTAAAATCTATTTAGAAAAAAATATGTACAGAAGCCGAGAGAGGATATGCAATATCGTTATTTTTTAAACTGTCTCCTCGAGATAACAGACTAATTTTATTGAGACATCGGGAAAATGAAAATTTGTTTTCTTGAGATAACGGAATAATTTTATTGAGATGTTGAGAAAATGAAAATTTGTTTTCTTGAGATAACGGAATAATTTTATTGCGATCTTGAGAAAACGAAACTTAACCTTTGCTCCTGGCATCAGGCCCGCTTAGATTGCGACACCTATACAGCTGAAGCCTTGCTAACCGTCTTCTTAAATGATGGATACTAACGTTATTATTTTTTAAACTAAGGCATTAACATATTTCTGCCTGCGTCAACCCTTGATTGAACAAAAATGTGACGCGCTGATCAATATGGTTCTGCTCTTCTGCCTTTTCAAACAGGACGTGGCTTCAATAAGCTAAACATTAAACGTTAGATACAATCTATACTAATAAAAGGCAAAGCCCTCACTGACTGACTGACTGACTGACTCATCACTAATTCTCCAACTTCCCGTGTAGGTAGAAGGCTGAAATTTGGCAGGCTTATTCCTTACAGCTTCCTTACAAAAGTTGGGCAGGTTTCATTTCGAAATTCTACGCGTAATGGTCATAACTGGAAGCTGTTTTTCTCCATTTACTGTAATGGAGATGAGCATGAAACCCGTGGGGGCGGAGTTTCGTCTGACATCATCACGCCTCCCACGTAATCACGCAGTACGTAGAAAACCAGGAAGAGGCCCAAAAAGCGCTGAAGAAAACATGCATTATAAAATTGAGTAGGCAGCGAAACAATAAGAAGCGAGCGAGTGATATATACTACCATATTCATGAGTTCTGCTACTTCGGAAACAAAGCACAGTGTAAACCTACACTTTAAATTAAGTTCATAGACAGGCTGCCGCTGGCGTTTGTAATTTAGTGCCTGCCCATATAAGGCCGTCCGTCAGCGGCAATCCAATAGCAAACTGCCACGGGTAAATATTCACGGTGAAGGACTGTGCTTATGCAGAGGAAGATGAGATGGTCAGGGTGGTGTTTGGCACAAACTCAGCGAAACTGCGAGAGAAAGTTTTAAGTACTGGGACTTCGGTAGCATTAGATACAGCCATGGACATAGCACGACATGGCAGCAGCACAGCTGGGAACCTTCGATGCATGTACACCGAGCGGCTCACGTGAACTGACGCAGTGCACAGACAAAAAGCAACAGTTCCGAAGAGCGCTGAACAAAAACCGAATTACACAATTGAAAAGGCAGCAAAAAAATATGAAGCGTCTGATACATACAAACATATTCATAACTGCAGCTACTGTGGAAACAAAGCACACGGTGGAAAAAGTGGATGTCCCGCTAAAGGAAGACAGTGTAAAAAAAAAACCCGTGCATGCAGTGTGTCAGGTCTCAGATAAAGATGACGAGCTGTTTATTGATGCAGTAAGAAACGAATCTTTTTCATAGCTTCTTTAACACAC
Organism: Polypterus bichir lapradei; assembly: GCA_026402145.1. Classification (NCBI taxonomy): domain Eukaryota; kingdom Metazoa; phylum Chordata; class Cladistia; order Polypteriformes; family Polypteridae; genus Polypterus; species Polypterus bichir. The sequence goes on from JANRMT010062857.1 coordinate 39,254,142, forward strand.
TACGTCTCCGCTGCGATACGCGGGTATATATATATGTATATATATACCCCGATCTACATACTCGAATAATGAATACTTTATTCGCAATCAATGATTGTTTTGGTAAAGCCATACTCAGTGTATTCATTAGATGAACAGTAAAAAAAGTAAGAGCGAGGGGAGGGTCACTTATTGAGGCATGCAGGCAAAACCACATTAGCACGCGGGCTCGATGTACGAAAAAATATATCTTTTCAAGTTCTATTTAGTCCATATGTGTCAAACTCAAGGGCCACGGGCCACATCCGGCCCGGCGTGTAATTATATCCGGCCCGCGAGATCATTTTATATACTGTATTATTGTTATTAATGGCCCAGGTATATGAAGCGCTGGTAACACAATAAACTACAGATCCCATAATGCAGCGCTTCAGCTGCCTTGCCGAACACTTACCGCATTAATCAAGTCTAGCTTGCAAGTTATTGCGAAGCTAGCCCACACGATGCTTAAGAGAAAAGTTGATTCTGAAAATAGAGCCTTTAAAAACCGATGGGAGGCTGAGTATATGTTTACTGACATTGCCGTTAAACCCGTGTCTCTCATTTGTGGAGCTAATGTGGCTGTAATTACAGAATTTAATCTAAGACGGCACTATGAGACAAAACATCATGGTAACCTGAAAGACCTGAATGCAATGCAGAAGATACAGAAAGCAGAAGAATTAAATAAGAATCTGACACTTCAGCGGACGTTTTTACCCGTGCACAATCACAAAGTGATTTCAAGTGAAGCTGCTTTTATGGGAGACACAAATACACCAGTGCAACTTGCCCCACTTTCCCTGTTGCCAAGTAATGTTGAACCAAGTCGTCACTACGGTGTTCCCAAATACGCACTTTGCTGATAAACTGAGCGCACGGCGCTTTGGTGACTTTGAAGAACAAAAAAAGTCCGTCTACATGCGGCTCGAACCTTGTGCATGTTTGGTAGCACATATCTGTGTGAGAAGCTCTTCTCAGTGATAAAGACTAACAAAACAGCGCACAGGAGTCGCCTCACTAATGAGCACCTGCAGTCAATACTGAGAATCTCCACAACACAGAACCTCACACCAAACATAAACGAACTTGTTGCCAAAAAAAGATGCCAGGCGTCCAGCTCTAAAATGACATATGAGCAAAGACAACTGAATGATTTGATTTGTTATTGCTGAAAGGAACACATTTTATTTATATTTCCAGGTTTTGTTATGCAGCATGTTCATATTTGAATTTGTATAATTTTGACAGGATATATTTTTATGGAGAGCAAAATCTTTTGGGATATTTAAAATCTAAGTTTATTTTTTATATAAAATTACATAAGAGTAAAAAAATTTGAATGTTTGTTCTTTTAACGTTTACTTTATTTCTAACTTGTATAATTTAGACAGGATATATTTTTATGGAGAGCAAAATATTATAAGTTGTTTAAGGTTTGAGTTGATTTATTCAGGAATAATATTCCTGTCTGTTTTTACCATTCCTACCAAAGATATTTCTGTCGACTAAATAAAAATTCCTTCTATTTAAAATTTAAATAGAACTTGAACAAATACGATAGTTCATAATATCCACGCAGACTTGCACGTAAGAGCGGGAGTTATCCGTTTTAACAAGCAGCGTCTTGCACTGATACGAAATAGCTGTGTGTGTATATATGTAGATATGTAT
>JANRMT010062857.1:39256233-39295455 GCA_026402145.1 Polypterus bichir lapradei
AAAATGTTTCCTTTTCTTTTTCATTGCTTCTTTAACACACTACTTCTCCGCTGCGAAGCACGGGTATTTTGCTAGTTATTTCATAATTTTGAGAAAACAAGATCTTTTGTTTTATCAAGATCTTAATAAAATTATTCAGTTATCTCGAGAAAACGAACAGAAAACAAAGTTCGTTTTCTCGAGATTGATAAAATTAGTTATCTCGAGGAAACAATTTAAAAAAATAACGATATTGCAAGTCCTCTCTCAGCTTCTGTAAATATGAGCAAAAATTCCTATTAAGTAACTGAAACGAGTAAACGCAGGGGTCTCACAGGACTTGACATTATAGCATACCCTCCTGTCCCATCAATAATCTTGCTTTCCACAAAGCTATAGATGTCCTGGAATTCTTGCTCTCGACAGGGCAGCGACTCAGGAACAGATGACACGTGGAGCCTGGAGGCAAAGACAGAGAGGCGAGGTTAGTGCATCTAACTCAAGGTGATACGACAGTATGGCCTGTCCTTCTAACCTCAACAATTCCCCAGTTCTCAAACACATTATTCAGAATTTCCATTAAAATGTTAATGATGAAAGTTGAGGTGAGGAAGGGAGAAAATTTCATAGGAGTAGCATCCTTTGTTAAAAGTACTGAAAAAATATTCATATATGAAAAACTACTAAATTAAAAATTGACTCATGTAAAAGAAAATTGCCTGTAAACAGCTTTTGTTTAAAAAAATAGCCTAGCGCTCCCCAAAACGGGACGACACACCAAAGTGCATCCTGAAGCCTGATTGTTAAGCAACCGAGGCTCACAGTGCTACAGTGGAGTGCCACAAAAGCAAATCCGAGCTGATCGGAGTCGAGCTATAAGCGACTGTCCTCAATGGGTGATGCAAGGAACATTATAAATGCAGGGAACAGGATTACTCTGCCACTAACCTGGCCACAACCTGTCTGACTGCTGTGTCTGTGTATAGGAGAGTGGCAGATCACGTGACAATAACCATGCTGTTCCTGTTTCAAGCTGAATAAAGTTGGTTTTGCTAAATTACTGAGACTAAGCCTCGTGTTTTGGGTAGAAGACGGTCACTCGCACATCACAGTGTAAATCAAAATAATGAGAAGTGTCAGGCTGGTATCACAGCAGTCCAGTTACCACTAGGAACATTGTGATAAGCAAAAAACTTGTTTATGGCAAATGAATTTCCTCAATGCTTGTTTCAGGAACTACAGTGCAGTTAGAAATTAACAATAAGCATATTGACTGTATGCTGAGGAACACATTTGACTGTTATTGTAGGATTCTTTAACCCATGTATGCTTGCTTGTTTCACAAGGATATACTTGCATCCAATCCACCAGTACTATTAGCCAGCAGGGTGCTGGCGGAAATTGGGCTACTGTTGGCCGAAGGAGGAGAAAAGGAGGAAGGAAAAGAGAGGAGGGTAGGAACTTTGAATGTTGGCAGTATGACGGTAAGGGGATAAATTTAGCAGATATGATGGAGAGAAGGAAGTTTGATATATTGTGCATTCAAGAGACTAAATGGAAGGGGAGTAAGGCCAGGTGGATCGGAGGTGGATTCAATTTATTCTATCATGGTGTGGATGGGAGGAGAAATGAGGTAGGGGTTATTTTGAAGGAAGAGTATGTCAGGAGTGTTTTGGAGGTGAAAAAAGAGTGTCAGAGAGAGTAATTATTATGAAGCTGGAGATTGGAGGTGTGATAATGAATGTTGTTAGTGCATATGTCCCACAAGTTGGGTGTGTGATGGATGAGAAAGAAGATTTTTGGAGCGAGTTGGATGAAGTGATGGACAGTGTACCCAAGGGACGAAAAGTGGTGATTGGAGTGGATTTCAATGGGCATGTTGGTGAAGGGAACAGAGACGACGAGGAGGTGATGGGTAGGTATGGTGTCAAGGAGAGGAATGAAGGTCAGAGGATAGTGGATTTTGCCAAAAGGATGGGCATGGCTGTGGTGAATATGCATTTTAAGAAGTGGGAGGAACATAGGTTTACGTACAACAGTGGAGAAAGATGCACACAGGTGGATTACATCCTATACAGAAGAGTCAATCTGAAGGAGATTGAAGACTGCAAATTAGTGGCAGGGATGGCAAAGAAGAAGTGGGATAGTCAGAGAGATGCAAAAAGTAGACAACAGTACAAGGAGATAAGGCGCAAGGTAAAGAGAGGTGGCGAAGGCTAAAGAAAAGGCGTATGATGAGTTGTATGAGAGGTTGGACACTAAGGAGGGAGAAAAGGACCGGTGGGTGAGACAGCAGGACTGAGTTGGGAAAGATATGCAGCACGTGATGGTGATAAAGGATAAGGATGGAAACGTACTCGCAAGCGAGGAGAGTGTGTTGAGCAGATGGAAAGAGTACTTTGAGAGGCTGATGAATGAAGAGAACAAGAGAGAAGAGGTTGGATGATGTGGAGATAGTGAATCAGGAAGTGCAACGGATTAGCAAGGAGGAAGTAAGGACAGCGATGAAGAATGGAAAGGCCGTTGGTCCAGATGACATACCTGTGGAAGCATGGAGGTGTTTAGGAGAGATGGCAGTGGAGTTTTTAACCAGATTGTTTAAAGGGATCTTGGAAAGTGAAAGGATGCCTGAAGAGTGGAGGACAAGTGTACGTGTGCCGATATTTAAGAATAAGTGGGAGGTGCAGAGCTGTAGTAACTGCTGGGGGATAAAATTGATGAGCCACAGAATGAAGTTATGGGAAAGAGTAGTGGAAGCTCAGTTAAGAAGTGAGGTGATGATTAGTGAGCAGCAGTATGGTCTCATGCCAAGAAAGAGCACCACAGATGTGAGTTTTGCTCTGAGGATACTGATGGAGAATTACAGAGAAGGCCAGAAGGAGTTGCATTGCGTCTTTGTGGACCTGGAGAAAGCATATTACGGGGGCCTTGAGAGGAGCTGTAGTATTGTGTGAGGAAGTCAGGAGTGACAGAGAAGTACGCAAGAGTGGTACAGGATGTATGCAAGGGAAGTGTAACAGTGGTGATGTCTGCAGTTGGCATAATGGAGCTGGGATTACATTAGGGTTCGGCTCGGAGTCCTTTCTTATTTGCAATGGTGATGGACAAGTTGACAGACGAGATTAGACAGGAGTCCCCGTGGACTGTGATGTTTGCTGATGACATTGAAATCTTGAACGAGAGTTTGGAGCAGGTGGAGAAGACCCTGGAGAAGTGGAACTATGCTCTGGAGAGGAGAAGAATGAAGGTCAGTAGAAACAAGACAGAATACATGTGTGTAAAAGAGAGGGAGGTCAGTGGAATGGTGAGGATGCAAGGAGTAGAGTTGGCGAAGGCAGATGAGTTTAAATACTTGGGATCAACAGTACAGAGCAATGGGGATTGTGGAAGAGATCGAAGAAGAGAGTCCAGACAAGGTGGTATTGGTGGAGAAGAGTGTCAGGGGTGATTTGTGACAGACGGGTATCAGCAGGAGTGAAAGGGAAGGCCTACAGGACAGTAGTGAGACCAGCTCTGTTATATGGGTTGGAGACAGTGGCACTGACCAGAAAGCAGGAGACAGAGCTGGAGGTGGCAGTTAAAGATGCTAAGATTTGCACTGGGTGTGGCAAGGATGCACAGGATTAGAAATGAGGACATTAGAGGGCCAGCTCAGGTTGGATGGTTGGGTGACAAAGTCAGAGAGGCGAGATTGTGTTGGTTTGGACGTGTGCAGAGAGACACTGAGTATACGGAGAGAAGGGTACGAAGGATAGAGCTGCCAGGAAAGAGGAAAAGAGGAAGGCCTAAGAGGAGGTTTATGGATGTAGTGACAGAAGACATGCAGGTGATGGGTGTGACAGAACAAGATGACGAGGACAGGAAGATTCTGCTGTGGCAACCCCTATGGGAGCAGCCAAAAGAAGAAGAAAGAATATAACTGCATCCAGTAACTCCCAAAACACAACCTTTTTTGTTAAGGATGGACGTCTCCTCTTTAAAACAAAAACTTCTTGATAGATCATTCTGTACTGTATGTGTTTTCTACTAAATAAAACACTAACAACTTCTAGTTCATCATTGTACCAGTGAGTGGCAATATGTTGCATGATGGCTGGCAATGAAAGTTTAAGACCTTCCTTGTACTCCATATGCATGACAATAACACCACCACTATATTACCCTATTGTGGTCACAGTTCAGAAAAACAAATTTTACAAATGCTTAAAAAATGGCAAGTGATCCTAAGGACAATGAATGCAATTTAAGTAAACTTACCAGAACCCCAAATATAAATTGTTGTCAGTAACAAACAGCCGCACAAGATTCAAAATTCTGTAGTCAATACATGCAAAACAGTTCATGTGTCTAATGACAGACAGATGCTGTGCAGGCTGGAAAATGGTTCTGCTAATATCAAAGTTGTGACTAATTTTAAAGACCCACAATCGGTTCCTACATATATGAGGGACGTTCAAAAAGTTTCCGCACTTTTTTTTTTTTTTTTTTTTTAACTCAATTTAAGAATTTCAGAAACAAAATTACATCTCTTTTCTACATAGTCACCTTCCTTTTTGATGCAATTTTCCCAGCGTTGTACCACACAGTTACTCCAGTGCTCCAAATGACAGGTATTTGAATTAGCATATGTGCCACAATGTGTTTTATGTCAACCTCTTTATAAAAGAGTGTCAAAGAATTTATTAACCAAAGCAGTACTGTAATATCTTTGTATCAAAGATATAGAAAATGAAGATAATTAAGATCAAAATGGAGCAATACAAACAAAAACTACCAACTGAGACAACAAACATTGAGGTAATATTAACAGCAGCTTTATTCCTTGTTAAAATGATTTGAATTGTATTCTTACTGTTAACTGCACACTACACTACCGAAACTAGACAAAGTTGCCTTCCTCGTGTTTTAAAACCCTTCAGAACTGCCCCCCTGAGCAGACACTCTCTCACCTGGCTCTGGCTTCTTCCAACACATTGCTGGGTTTCCTGGCAGGCTGCAACCTTGTGGGAATATTAGGTGTGGCATGACGTGGTGTTCGAGGAGTTTTGGAAGCTGACTGGGAAACAAAGGGTTGTTTGTTAATTAAGGAAAGTTTACTTGGAAAAATGAAGTAAAAAACTGGGAAAGAATCACAAACTAACAGACATTTTATAAGTCAAAGCACAAAAAGAAAACAAATACATAATCCCACTGTTCCTGGTCATCAAAAGAAGATGGCTGGCCATAATGACTAAAAGGGAGGATTTCTAAAAACATGAAAGGTTCCAAAATCTCCCAGTTCTTATCCTGCATGTCACTTGATTCTTCTGTGTATAAAATGGCCTCAGGAACATCCTCAACAGAATAAGCATTAGCTAAAGCACACAGAAAGCTACCGTAATTGTGTCATTACTTAATAAAGGAGTGTCATCAAATAAGCTCAAACACCCACTGTTTTGCTTGGCGTCTTGATGGATTTCTTAGCTGAGGTTTGCGCTGAAAGCTTACGAGCAGAGCTGGGGGTTCTGGGCACTGCACTGTGGCTACTCCTGCTGCTGATCTCGGTATCTAACTCTTCTTCCTCATCAGTGCTAGGTATGTCTTTCTCAGGAATATACGGATTATCTTCACCGTCACTGTTTTCCATCTCTTGCTGAAGCTTCGTGTTGTTTAAGAAGTTCCTAAAAGGCAAACCAGATTATTACTACATGCTCTTAAAAACCTATTTCAGTAACTAATGAATAGGAAGACAGTCAAGGCCACTTGACAGGTCTCCTAAGGTCGACTGACACAAAAAAAAAACCTTGAGAAACTGAAGTCACAAAGGTCTAGAGCCATGAACAAATTTGGAACTTGGAAATTACACTAAACTTGAAGACCTGTTGTAATGTGACTTGATGGAAAATAGCTAAGTTTACTTTAGGAGATTTGGAAAGATGCTTCAAAGTAGCGTTAAAAACTCAAGCAACAACACGATTGATTTTAGTAATCAGAGTTCAAATCATCGTAGCATTTACATTAAGATCTTTCACTTCATCATCTTATACTTATGGACGTCCAGTGCCTGGCTTCCCCTATATTTCTGCATCTCATATGTTGATAAGACGTACCAAATAAGTCCTCCCTTGTGACTTCTGATTTAATCCTCTTGAATAAAACAAATTTTCTAATTTGGCATCTAAAATATTTCACTGTGCAAGTTCAAATATCAGTGTGGGAAGACAGGTACTGCCAGGGTTTATTTACTCCATTTTAGTAGAAACAAAATCTTAAACAGCATCAGAATGGATCTTAGCAGTCTAGGAGGAACCTTAAGTGACTTCTGCAAAAATACTAGATGGCAGCTGCCAGCCTGGAAAGTGCTAATAAAGGGTAACAGAAGTAGTAAAGATCAGGGATGTCTGACCCTCAGCCCATAGCAGACTCAGGAAATTTCAGTAACACCTCCAGTCTGTCAGGTAACACCACACAGCTCATCAATCCCAGGAGCATAAAAAACAGCAGGTAGCCTGTGCACTGCTGTAGTAATCGGGGTCCCAAAAGAGGAACGCAGGGATCAAGTGGCAAGAGACTAAAGGGATTCCACGGCTTGGCCTCAGTGTAATGCTGGAAGGGGGTGTTAAAGTGGTCTTCGGAGCTGAAGTTCAAAGAATCTGGAGTCAAGGCAAAGATTTAAGGAAAAAAGAGACAAGTTGGCGAGAGTGAGATAATCAAGAAATGAAAGGGAGTGCTTAGTGTGGCACCTCTGAAATTGGGAAGCTGCAAGAGCAACACAGATAGGGAAACTACCTGGCAGGGAGGCTCAGATAATGGCTGAAGTTTTGTTTATTACTATTTTATTGGTACTTTAATTATGCGCCTCTTTTGCATCAACATTTTTCTGAACAATTAAAGTTTTGACTTTTATTCTGAATGTGTTGAAACACCATCACAGCACGCTCCTTAAAAATGCTTTAAACTTTAAAGAAATTCTTCTTCATAATGTTTTCTAAGAGAATTTTCTGTGCAGAACACAGGTAACAAAGCAAAAAAGAAATACCACACTCTTCTATACAAAAGCTACTATGAGATCTTATTGCTTAAGATATAAAAGCTAATACAACACACTTACAGCTGCTGCTGGGTGCGAGCAGAGGATACCAATGCACACTTTCGTCTGGAACGGGGAGTCTGAGACGTGCTCTTTATCTCAGCATTGCTCTCACCATAGTCTTCACTACTATTAGAGAAAAAGTATAAAAATATGATACCATTGTGTTTCAAACATTACTTAGAAATGAGTCCTAATCAGCAAAATGCCTTGATATTTAACTCCAGTCCAAACAGGAGAAGATGATTCCAAATTGTTAAAGCCAATTACTTTGCACGCCATCCATAGTGGAAAGGAGTCTGTCAGTATGGTGTTGGGATTTGGCAAACATTTGACTGCGATAAGTTAAAAACAAATTAAACCTACCTATAAAAGTATGAACATATAAAACCAAAAGATATACTGCAGTGTCTATGTAATTAATGATAATATTCCAAAAATCTTACTCCTTGCCTCCCAAAAAGAAAAATAAGTGCTTAAGCCTATACAAGTATTTTAATGCCAGACTGGAAAGGTATACACTGTCCAGCTGTTGAAGATAAACTGGGTTTTTTCTTTACCTGGGGTTCAAATACTGCATTGTTAAAGGAAAAAGCAGATCTTACACTTTTTAAATATTACAAGGAATGTTTACAAGGACACTTTATTCCTTTTCTATGATAAAACTGTCTGTTATGTCACTTGGCTAATGCAACAATGCACCTTGTCTACTAAGCACTCTATTGGCTTAAGAATTACCGGAATATTTCAATAAGGAGTTTGAGCAGAAAGTGTAAAAAGCTCTGTGGTATTTCAAGTCTAGAATTTTAGGAATGCTAATGAGGTATATCTGAGATGGGCTGGCGCCCTGCCCGGGATTTGTTCCTGCCTTGCGCCCTGTGCTGGCTGGGATTGGCTCCAGCAGACCCCTGTGACCCTGTGTTAGGATATAGCGGGGTGGGAAATGACTGACTGACTAATGAGGTATATGTCGTTTGGTTGTAAGTAATAAATAAATGAATGTACCACAATGTGCAAACAATGACAGTACAAGAGTGCTTCTTGTAACCCGTTTTTACGTTATACAAGCCTCCTATTTATGCTATCAGAAGTGTGAGCTAAAAAGCAGATGATTTTAGAAAAATAATTTTATTTTAATGAATATGGAGATAATGGCAAACAGATGCAGAAGGTCACACAAATGAGTGGATTAAAAAAAAAAAAGAGAGAGAAGAAAAGGTGGAAGAGTCAAATCAAGAATGCTCCAAGTTATTGCTGAAATTTCAAGAAATGCATGAAAAGAGCCACCTGGAATGACTAAACATCTAAAAAGGTACCAGGCTGAATGGTGTGATTGAAGAAGAGAAAAAAAATATATATATTATACCTACTCTGTCTCTGTAGTCTTTCATATGGTTGGTTAATTTGCTCTTCCATAAATTTTAATTGCTTTATTGATTGTTAATCTAGGATTGTAAATTTATTAGTTATTACATTTTTTCAGTTGTGGCAATCAACTTTCATGACCTGTACTACTACATTGGTGAACAGGCCCATTGCCTAATTTTACTCGATTATTCTTACCTCTTTTGTAAGACACTTTGGTTAAAGGTGTCTCCCAAGCAAATAAATGCAAATGAAAATGTGTGCATTGCCACCCCTTTGTCCCCCCCAAAAAAAACAAACAAAAAAAAAAAACAACAACAGATTTAAACAGTGCTTAAAGATTACAATTTATTTAAGCCTGATTCCCTGCTTTTATGTTTTCTGTATTAAACCACGGGGGGCTAGGAGCCAAGTTCCTTTCTCAACTAGGTTAGTCAGGGTAAGGGAGAGAGCACACTCCCAACAGAAAGATTACAGTGACAGATACACCTGGGTAAAATCTGAAGGAACTACTGACGGTTAAGTAATTGAAAGTAGTCCTTGTAGCAAATGTACTTCAACTGTGAAATGTGCATATCCAAAGGTTATTAAGTGCAAGAAGAGTCAAACCAATAGTCCCATTAAAATGATTCTGTGCATGTGAGGGGTTTAGGATTTAAGGAGAGGTGTTCACGATAAACATGCTTAGCACTCGCCTGTGTAGATAACACCACCTTACCTATAACATTTCATTTACATGGGAAGAAATTTCTCTGTTGACCTGACCTGACGTGGGGCGGGGTGGTGGGTAGGGGGATGTAATTCAGGATAGAATTACTTACAATAATTTAAAGTTGCATCCCTATGTTAATCGAGTATGCAGTGAGACTTTGGTATTTCTTGTAAATTAAACACTACAGGCTCATACTATTCCTCGAACTCAAAACTAATATGCTGTAAATGGAAGCAGAACCGTAACACAATCTATTATTTTCATGCACTGAACTTAACTCTTTACAATAGAATAGCCTTCTTATATATAAACGTCTACGTGTGGAAGTGTGTGTGTGTGTGTGTGTGTGTCTGTCCGTCTATCCGGCCACGGAACTGTGAGGCTACAGGATGAAGCTCAAAGAAAGCGAATATCGCCAAAGTGAAACCAACGAGAAAAGAGAAACTTAGCTTAATACACAAGCGAGGCGAGCACATTAGCAAAACAGAAACTTGCTCACGTCTGTTGTCTATCAGCGTCTAAACATGTCGCCAAAACTAAACTGCCAAGGAAAGAGAACCCTGCTTAGCCGCTAATGCACAATTGATGCAATTGATTGATTGATTGATTGACTGACTGAAGTGCCAGAATCCTTGGTTTTTAGGAGCCCTGGCTTTTTACAGCATAGGCTTACACAGCTAGTATAAAATAAAGATTAATGTAGACAACTGTATGGTAGTATAATTAGGTTTCAAAGATTTAGTACATTGTAACTGGGATTATTCTATTGATTGACATGCACTGGTTTGATGTCACAATTTCTGATGTCAGACAATGAAGGATAAATGGGAATACTTTTTTTTTTTTTTAATATAATAAAACAGGTTTGCCGTAAATACTCATGTATAAGTCGGGTCTTGAAACCCAAAAAAAAAAAAAAAAAAAAAAAAAAAAAATCAGAACACGACTTATACGCCCGTTCAAAAATGCAACACTTGATGTTTAAAAAAAAAAAAAAAAACCAACATCAGCTTCTCAGACACATCGAATTTTGTTGCAGCAGCGCAGTTACCATTATTTCTTTCGGCACTTCAATGACATTTAATTTAAAACCAGCTTCACATTTTCTTCTGATCGAACACTCCATCGTAGATAAGTGATGCTCTTACGATAAAGGTGTATGATGGTGTGGGATACAAAAAAAACATAAATCAGAGCAAACGTCGCTTTGGAATAGTACGGATATTACCGTGTGGTCACGTAGGAACACACACACACACACACACAGAGAGAGAGAGAATACAATGCACTGCCGCACCCACATGGGGGGGGGGGGGGAAAGGTGGTGTGCTCCGTGGTTACTCTCTCAGGGGGGCATTAGCATATCATAATTTCTTGGACCAATAGCATGAGTTTTCCGCATTCGACTTATACGACCGACATTATAAAAATACCAGACATTATACAGTAAAATCAAGTCCCGACTTATCGGCAAGTATATATGAAGGTTATTATAGTTAACGAAAACTAATATCAAAACTGAAACTATTATTTTAAAAACATTTTCAAAAACTGAAATAAAATAATTAACAAAACTGAAATGAAAAACTAAAACTAAACAAAACTATTAAAGTAGCTGGAAAGACTAACTGAAATAAAATAATTAACCTAACATAATTTTAGTTATTGAATTAGTTTTCTTGCTGTTAAATTTTGTTATAAGGGTTAAAAACTAACTCTAAAACTGAAAGACATCAACTTCGAGCCGCCCGCATTTATTCATCCAGTGAACGGATGAAGGAGGGTGGGTGTTCAGACAGCATTTGCAGTGACAGAGCAAGCTGAATATGCGTGTAAAGCGTGTGGAATAGAAAACTATTTACGCGCTGCCTTTCTTTGCACTTGTTGTAAATCAAGATGCAATTCAAACGCCTGAAATCGGAATCTGCTGCTCAACAAAAACTTTACCATATGGACAGAAAAATCACAAGTGAGTAACGTTTCAGTTTATTTCTCAAGTGCCTGCCACTTCACACTTGAAGTATACAAAGTATAGAGAAAGTATTGTAATCATTAAAAAAATTCAACCTCGACATTTTGATGAATCTTGACGTTTTAGACCTCCCCGAGTCCGAAAATACAATTTTTTGGAATTATGTCTGTGTGTGTGTGTATATAAAACACAATATCTCAAAAACGCACCTAGATAGATGGATGAAATTTGGCATGTGGTTGTTACACCAAAACTGCAGATCTGTACTAACTTTTGTGCCAAATCTATTAACCGGAAATGGTACTTTACCTGAACACATACTCTATTTTTTTTTATTCATGCAGCTGCAGAGTCCAATTTATTCAACTCTACTTTTATAATAATTGTTCAGTATATTATTAATTTGATTGGTTGTTGATGGTTCTTTAATGTACATAATATAATAATTGTCTTGCGGTTTACTCCTCAAATATCCATCCCCATATTTGATTACACGAGAAAGGCTAGGGGAGACCACTACCGATTTTTGAAAATAAAACAGCACTGATTGAGAGACTGACAAGGTCATCATACAAGATAAGCATATTGTTGCTGACCAATCACTTTTGCTTTAAAAATGTCATTTAACAACGAAGCTTTAAAAACCTTGCAAAATTCCTGAGTCGGCAATGTCTCTACTGAACTACAGGTAGGTAGGCAAAGAGAGTCTGCCAAGTGGTGAAAAGATAAACATACTAATTTGTTTTTGTATTTATTCTATATTTATTAATTTATCTTTTCAGTTCATATTCACAGCTCAAAATACCTGATATTGTGAAAATAATCCAGTAGCAGAATTATGCTTTAAAATATCTGTCCCCATTTGTTTCTCTCTCTCTCTCTCATATCAGATAGTTGAAATATCATATTCTTTTTGTTCTTAACATCAGCCATATCATACATATTGCATACCAGGGATTTTTCCTGCCTTGCATCCAAACCTGCTTGGGTAGGCTCCAGGTTTCCTGTGAATCTTCTCTGGATAAACAGGTTTAGATAATGTATATACTTTTCCTAATCTCAGATGCTGTCTCTGTTTTGTGCCTGTCCATACTCTTATTACCTGCTCTTGCTCTGCTCATTATAGGTTTACTGTTCTTATGCATGGGCTATTCAAGTCTCACTGTCCCTAACCTTGACATTACATGCTTGTTTTTCATTATTTCCCTCAATACAGCTAGGTGGGGTCTGCACACTCATTCGAGCCTAAGAGCTTTGTTCTTCCCTAACCCCGTGATGTTCATGGTCACACCTGTCAGAACACAGCAGAATCTATTTTCTTATTTTTTTTTATATCTTTCCAGGCCTGCAGGTGCAAAATTCTGTCTATAAATTGTTTGTGCCCGAGATGGAATCAGAGATCAATATGGCTGGTAGAAAACAACAAATACAAGTATCAGAGATTTTTGAAAGCAATATTGAAGGCATTCATTATAAGCACATTGTCTTGGAGCGGAATATGTTGTGTGCTGTAGACCTTTAGAGTAAAAAACCCTCACACCTTAAAATTCGCCTAAAGTTCATAACAAATTGGCCCATTCTGGGCAATAAAAGGATAAGAAAAAAAGTGCAAACAGTCAGCGCAGATTTGTTCAGCACAAATGAAATAGAAAATATTTTAAAAGTTATAAAATTGGGTAAAATTGTTCATATTCAGTACCTGGTTTTGATTATGCTTGTTTTTATCAGACAAAAACAAAACCAAATAGTAATGTGTGTCGTGTAGTGTAGTAAGCTTCTACACTACCATTACATTAAACTACACTAACATTAAACTCGTATTATATCCAAACCGTTAAGTGTATAGTTCTGTTTCATTGTGACACAAAAACTAAACTCCATAGTAGCTCTTTAACCATACTATAATTACAAAATGAAAACTGAAACTAATATATATAAAAATAAAATAGAAATGTCTTTGCAAAATAAACTAAAACTAAAAATACACGAAGGTAAACTAAAAACTAAACTTAATTTCCAAGTAAGGTCAGAAAAAATATACAAATAAAAACTAATATAAAAAGGCAAAATTGTAATAACCTTGGTATATAAGCTATTTCATTTTCACATCCATAACTAGCCAACTATATAAAAAGATAAACACTACTGTAAAATGCCAATATTCCACCGATTAATCATAATCCACTTCCAGAATTTGATAATACATTTTCTTACCAGGACCTTGTCTCCTCTGAAAGACTTCCGAGTTTCCTGGAGGCCTGGGATCTTGTAGACCTGCTAGGAGTGGCACAGTAAGATCCCTGTGGGGTTCTTGGAATTGGCTGTTGAATGAGTTGAAGGAAATGCATTCAAAAAATTGAGCAAAGTTGATTGTTCCCTTCAGCATTTTAAAATGAGCAGACAGTATGACCTAAGTGTTTAGAAACTTTGCTTGAAAGCATAAATCTTCTTGCTATCATACACATGTTGTGAATGTCCCAATAGCAATAACAGGCCTTTGAGAAACTTGTGGTGCATTGTTAATGTAAATTACTTCATGTCATTGCCCACCATGACAAGCACGGAGTTATTTTTACAGAATCTTCTAATTTGACACTGTTTATTTGGTTGATGCAACAAAGCAGATAGACTACCGACACAAATTTTAATAACAAAATCGACATAAAGAGCTAGTCACAATTTTTGCATTAACATATAAAAATGTGAAAAACAAAATCCTCTAGAAAATGGTAGAAGGCATCGTGAAAAAAACTGCAAAGTATAGCAAGTCAGTTAATTATCATTACAAAGGATGAAGCATAGCTTGATGATTTTTCAGATTTCTGAATCCTGTAATCTAAGCATGTCAAGAATGTGCACATTTACTGCAAAGGACCGACCCTTAAGCCTTCAATAATGAGGTCTTTGTGGATGAATTTACTATCAAACTGCAGTTAATCCAACTAGTATTACTGTAGGGATGGAAGAATTATGTGCCGTTTTACACAGCATATAATTTTTGTATTGAATCCTGCGATTGTGCTTTTACATTTACAGTCTTAGGGATTTTTTTTTTTTTTTTTTTGAACTTTAACACAATAACACACAGTTATTTTCATCATGATTAATAAACATTTCAAACAAGCAGCTTAAAAAGTAACTTTTTAAACAACTAGATACAAAAAGAAAGCTAATTAACTGGTTCACATTAAATATTTAAAGAAAAAGTACAGTATGCTGGTTGTATACCTTTGAATTACTTGTTACTAAGAAAAGCAAGTAACAAAAAAACACAACAGCACAAAGGGGGTGCACTTGAAGCTCACCACCCCAAAAGCATACCATACCGTTTTGTTTGGCGTTGTGCTTGATTTCTGTGCTGAAGATTTCCGAGAGCTCCTGAGTGTTTTAGAGGGTGAACTGCTACTTCTTCTCTCTTTAGTTTCACACTCCAAGTCATCTTCATCACTACTAGATGATTTTTTTGAGTTATCAAAGCTCTTGTTGTCATTTCTACTTGACCGAGTTCTACGGTCTTCACCAGAGTTGTCCCTAAAATGCAACAGAGTATTTTATTTAAGGCATTTCCTGGAATGATTCTCCTAAAAGTGGTGCTATCTGCGACACCACAAACTTGTGATATCTACAGCACGTTACAAAAACAAAGAACTATAATCAAAATTCTTTAAGATGACTAGGATGGGTAGGGAAGTGGTGAAACAGTATGTCATAGTGCTGGGCTGTATGACCAAATTTCTATATCACGGTATTTTTCAAAATTACACCGGTTTCACGGTATTCAACAGTATTTTTTTTCCAATGCATGAGTGGATGTTAACCACATTTTCCACTACAATTACTGCAGTAGACTGGCTAAGAATAACCTATTCCACTGTCATGAGAATTATACATTGTACAAAAAAACATATTAATGTGCACATAAGTATTAATACAGGTTGGCATGGCCCCATAAAGTGATAGTTTTCAAGGGGGTGGCAACTAATGAAGGGAAGGAATCACTTTGCAGGACAGTTGCAGTCAAAATATAGAACCTTTTTATTGAACAAATTTTGCAAACAACTTAAACTAAAATTTTGACAACATATTTTCACCCAAAGAGGCATTTAGACTTAGTCAAATATCCAGAGGTGCTTCTCAAAAGTTGTATTGCACTGAACAGGTCTTAGAAAAAGAATAAATAGTGAATATTTTTTGTAAACCAACTACACTTTCTGTTAATGTTAACAATCTGTGTCCACCGACACGTTAGCTATCTGGATTGTAATGGCGTTGGTTATCTTGATCCACCACTTGCTCTTTTTTGTCGTAGGCAGTACCTCCAGCAAACGTGTCTACAAGTGACATCTGACTCGAATGTCCTCTAGCTTTTTCAGTTTTACCTGAGGACGTGGAGGGTGCCAATCTTAGTTCCATACATTCATGGTACTGCAAAGCATGTGTGCGGCTAAGGTGGTGCAACAAATTGCTGCCAGCGACAACTTTAACTCTACAGCATTTGCAGTACATAGTTGCGTGGTCCACATCCGATCTTTTAAAACCAAAGTATCTCCAGACGACAGACACGGCTCCTTATTTCGGCAAAAGTTCTTCTTTGACATCATGTTCAACTTTATCGTCTGTTACAGCCTCAGTTTCAGAATGTTCTCTGTCCATTTATCAGTGTAGCAGTGAAAGGTCCTCCCTTAAACACTTTCCCGCTGAGCCACATTCCAAACATTGTTTAGGCTATTTAAACCAGTATTGCGGTATAAGAAAAATCCATATCATAAAAATAAAAAACGGTTTTTGGTATGAACCGGTATACCACCCAGCACTAGTATGTCATGTACAGTACTGTGTTTATATACTGTATACAGGGTATAGCAGAGACCCAAACCCCAGACACAAATCCTAAGTTCAGATAAATACTTTTATGAACAGGATACCTTCAAATGTCTCTTCCACTATAAGCAATTCTTTTTTTCTCTTTTTCTCTACTCTTTCCAAGATGAGTGCTGTCCTATTCCTTTCTAGACTCAAGCCTCCCTGGATAAGGTGGAGCAGCTTCCTTTATACTTCCGGTACCACCATATTCCACTTGGAAAGCACTTCTGGTTTTAGGGAGAATCTCTGTTTGCGACACCCATACAGAACACGCTTACCAAAATTAAAAGTTAACTTGCACAGCACCTCCTTGAATTTTAACACGTGGAATATAAAATACAAAGAATTTCTTCAAAAAACGTGGAGGTTAAAATCCATTAGAAAAACAACCTTTAAAACAATGAGGTTAAAACCATGCTGGAAGCTGTCCTTTAAAAAAAATCAGGTGCATCCTGGTTCTACTACTGGCGGCCCCCTACTTCTCCCGTTTGGACGTTTTAATAGGGGAGTTGCCCTACATGTAGCTGACCTTCTCAATGTCTATTTCTGCTGTCACAATTGCCTCACCGATCCTTGGTTGTGGTCGGCTCCTTCGGACAGCGACTTGGGAATTCCCCCGTGACCAAGGCTCTCACGCCAAGGGACACCACGTCCCAAGTCCCGACTCCTGCCGCCTTCCGTGGCCTTAAGCAGAGAGTCACCCACCTTCCGGTCACTCCCGCCCTCCAAAGCAAACTCTGCGGGAGTGACCACAACTACTACTTCTCCCAGGTGTCGGCCAAACACCCAGGCTGCCTGCTCAGCTGCCGCAAGCCTGCTCTCGCTCGCTCTCCTGCACCGACTTGCTCGCTCACTTCCTGCTTCCTCCTGCAACCTCCGTTTCCTTCTCTTTTTCTCTCCCCTTTCTATCCGACTCGCGCTTCTATATATTGAGAGGGAGACCATAGCAGCTGCAGCACATTAGCAGCCTCAGGAACAATCATCGATGTGGGCAGTCTCTCACCTGTGCACTTGGGTGAGAAATGCCCACACCGCAGATTGCCCAGAGATCCGCTACAGCCACCACACCCCCTCGCTAAGCCGCGAGCGCAGCAATTATTTACAGTCGATTCCGGTTAATCGGACCACCGGTTAATAGGACCAGCCGCTTATTCGGACCGAATCCTAAAGAACCGAAATAGATCATATTACATAAGCCTAATATTGTTCGCTTATTTGGACCAAAATTCCGTTTAATCGGACCAAAGAATGTGACAGAGAATAAGAAAAAGAAGCCACAAGTCGCCCGCGGAAAGCGGATGTAAAGCGGGTCACCGACATCGGGAGGATCCCTGGTCTCCCCAGGAGAATTTATGCTTTTATCAAAGGTCAGGAAGTCGGAAAATTTGTACCAAGTGCAAACCAGTGGGGGTGAACATGCCTGCCCTTTCTTTCCTAAAACGGACCGCCCCGTAGCCGGCGACATGAAGTCGAGCGTAAACAAGAGTGTCCGTGCAAGGAATTCCTTCCTGTCAATCAGGATTAAAGTTTACGCGAGAAAGCTTTTGCTTCAAGAAAGTCAAACTGGACACTTTTAGTGCCTCCACATCTTGACCCGGAAACACCAAGATTTTGTTCAAGTGCAGTGCGTCAACAGAATGCGTCAGACCACACTTGACAAGTTCTTCAGGTGTTGACTGGAATTTGGTAATTTAACCTTTTTTATTGTGCTTCGCATGCCGAGTGTCGTGTAGATCATTTCGAAGAATTTGTAGATTTCTTTTTCAATAAACAAAGTTGTAAGCAATCGTACATGTACGTGGTTCTTGATTGTACGTTCGTCATACGCATGTGCAGCACAATAAAAGTCATAATGACATTTTAATATGTTACTTATAGCATGTCCTGTCTTGGTTGCACATGTATAGGGCATGTTCGTGTAATCGGACCAGCCGGTTATTAGGACCAAAATGATCGCGTCCCGATGTCGTCCAATTAACAGGAATCGACTGTATTTAAAACAAACTGGCCTTTGCTGAGAGAGCTGTGGACCCATAACACCACAAGTACCCACCCTTCTCAATGCAGTGCCTGGATTCCAGCAGAATAAAAGGTTTTGTTTTGTCCTCGCCACCACACGTGCACCGCTTTCTTCATGTCGTCATCTGTCTTGAGCCGACGACCACCCAGATGTTTCTTTAGCAGTCCAAAAAAAAAAAAAAAAGGTGGAAATCAAACGGTGCCAAATCTGGTCTCCAGCAAGTCACAGTAACTTGAACTAGTGACTGGAGTACCCCTTGGCATGTAGTGTTCGACTCGGGTGCACAAGTGGTGGTGAGGACAACACAAACCTTTTATTCTGCTGGAATCCAGGCAGGTGGCGCAAGTGCATTGAGAAGAGTGGAGACGACATTGAGAAATGACAGCATCAGGTTTGTTGAGGCGTGTTCCATTTTCTAATTAATCCCATTTTCTATCTTTAGCTTGACTGCCTCTTGTAGACAAAAAGCTTGCTCTCTCTCTCTTCCCTACACAAAAAGGGACATATGAACAAGAGCAGACGGTATGCTTACTTTTTCTCCTTTCTTCTGGGAGCAGCTTCTTTCTCTGTGATTTTCTGGGAAGCTCTGGTACGGAAACAGACTTCAAGCACGTCACCATTTAAAGGAGAGATTCCCAAAAGATCCCTGGTTAAAAAAAGAAATTAAAACAAATTTTATATATTGCACACATACAAGCACACGCGCACACACACACACACACACATCTATACCCCAAACAGAAGGTTTTCACAAAACAGGATGAGCAGGCTGGTGATCAAGGCAGGGTAGTGCACCTTATTTTTTTGTTGTTTTAATAAATAAATGTGTAAGCACTTGCAAATAATCTGACTATGACCAGGTAGATTTTTTTGTCAGGTACCTGCTCATAAGACAGAATGAGCCCTATATGCTTGCCTTTAGTAGTAAAGGCACACCTACATACATACATAAATATATATTATACATACATATGCATATTTATTATACACACATGGCATATATAATATACATTTACCAGTAACGGCGCACTGCACGTTATATACTTGACTTATAGTTTTCCTCCTCTTTCTCGGTTTATCATTCGTTTGCTCAGAGGTTGATGCACTTGCTGTTTCCTGAGCAGCTCTTATTTTCTCTACCCTAGCGGCCCGCTTCTTCTCTTCTTTCTCTGCATCTTTTCATGTTAAAATTGATCAAGTCACCGTTTGTGTTACAATTACTTGGTATGTCTTCTTTAATTTTTTCACTTAAGCTGGCACTAAAGTATTTAATCTGCCTCAAGAATGATTTAAGATATGAAGAGGTAAGGGAAGTGACAGTGAAGGTGGTAGGGACGTGCGGCGGCTGCTGCCGAGAGTCGATTCTACAATAAAATAAAAATAAAAAGAGGAATAACCTTGGAGGTCAATCATCACCCCGAAAGTGGATAGTAGACATCACGTAGTATATGTGTACCAAATTTCAGGTCAATAGTTCAAACGGTTTGCGAGCTACAGGTGATCTAAAATCCCGGACAGACAAGGTACCGTATTATAGAAGAAGATTTAAAAAAAAAAAAAAAAGTTGGTGGCATGGATAATTCAAAACACAGGGCCTAACAGCAAAGTAATAAACTCACCTCAAAATCAGCATTCAAGCTGGCTAAACCCACCAGTCATTAAAAGCCTGTTTCATCTTTGAAAGTGGGTCACATATTAGGATTAAACTTTCCAAGTGTTTCTGCATTTTTGTTTTTGCTTGTATCCCCCCCAGTCTAATTTCCTGAGACAGACTGGACTGGTTGTAGTCAGTAAACTGCCCAAAACGAAAGTGCATTCTGTGACGAATGCAGGTACTACTTAGGGTAGTTTGGATGACAGGCATGTTTCTGGCTCTCGTAAATCTGGACATACATAAAGTGGGCATGACAAAAGACACGCAAATGAAGGATCAGATTTGGTTTTTCTGCCCTCACGTACATATGCACCGAGATGTTTGCAGATTTTTTGACCTTCCACATATTATAATTTGTTGATGGTATTATTTATTCCTGAGATCTCTATATACTCACACACTCCACAGAAATCTGAAGCCAAACACTTTTTTGTAAAAAAAAACAAAAAAAAAACAAAACACACCCCACACACTACTTTGATTAAACAATGGCAGGCTCATTGTCAAGTCCATCCTTAACACACTGAGTTACTATTTATAAAATAGACCTTTATATATGCAATTTTACCCTGGAATAAGAGAGGGAAAGGCAAAATGAGCAAAGTATCAGGATCATCCAATACTGAAAACGAAAAAGTATATAAAACCATCATAGAAAAATTTACCTCTCAGTCATGAAAATGAGTAACTGTCCCCCCAAAAAAAGCAACTCATTCTCACTTTACATGATTGCCATCAACTTTATAAGCTCTCAGCCCTTTCAATAGTAGCTGACTGAGACGCTCAAGTCAAGTAACAATGGCTCAGTCTCCATCCATTACTCTCTGTGTAACCTGAACAATTCACTTGACTAGAAACTGCAGTTGCACTTTGCCTTGACTTACATGTTGTTTAGGAATTATTTGGCATCAGCTAAAGTAATGGATTTGTGTCCTTTCACATTTTTAATTAACTCCTTGTTTGTACAGTGTGTTGATAGGATGTGTGAGAATAAAATTCAAACCAGCTTGGCAGTTCTTTCGGTTGCTCCCATTAGGGGTTGCCACAGCGGATCATCTTTTTCCATATCTTTCTGTCCTTGTCATCTTGTTCTGTCACACCCATCACCTGCATGTCCTCTCTCACCACATCCACAATCCTTCTCTTAGGCCTTCCTCTTTTCTTCTTACCTGGTAGCTCTATCCTTTGTACCCTTCACCCAATATGCCCCTCATCTCTCCTCTGCACATGTCCAAACCAACGCAATCTCGCCTCTCTAACTTTCTCTCCCAACCGTCTAACTTGAGCGGACCCTCTACAACTTACAAAACACCTTACACTCCCATGCTTTCAGTGTCAGACACAGATTATTTAGGCTTTACTTTGTATGTCACCTACTCTGAGAGTTCCTGGTCATTGGTATTTTTCCGGATTTTCTTGGCTGGGGGGTCTTCATTTAAAGGTATCAAGCAGTGCCTACTTGTTGGTTGGATGGCTCGTTTTTTACCAACAGGGGAACTCTCCGTTGTCTTTAAATTGAATCCATTTTCATTTGCTTTTGTTGGAGATGCACTAGCCACACTATTCGTTCTTGTCAATTTAGAGTTCTTGCTCTCCAGGGAGATAAAGACCCCATCTGCATTGAAGAGTTCTTTCAAGACCTCCTTTCCAGTTAACTTGGGAGACTTCACTGGACCTGAAATCAAAAATATAATGTAATTCAGGAGAGACGACGAGGAGAAAGAAATGGTAGATTGGAAAGAGTTAACCTGTGTATGATTAAAAAAAAAAAAAAAATCATCATTCTTAAAACAAATTTCACACTGTAAACTGACTAAATTAAAGTACTTTATTTTCTGTCATTATCACTTGATTAACTAACTGTCTAAATCAGGGGTGTCACACACACAGTGGTACCTTGGTATACGTCCTTAATCCGTTCCAGATCCTTTGACTTACACCTAACAGGACGTATACCAATGAATTAAACAAATTTTTTCCATAAGAAATAAAAGGGAAAATGATTAATCCGTTCCCATGAAAAAAATATTCTATTGTTATTGGCATATTATACATTGATAAGGTTATGTAAAATAATTTAAACACTGCTTAATACTAAAATACATAAATACAAAAGCAATTAGATGAAATAAATGGACATTTTAATAACGTGTTTGTTTTTCACAATCGCAGATACCGTCGTTCTCGGCAAACGGTATGCAGAAGCCAAGTCCCGGATACGCATGCCACCTTCATACTTTTCAACAATCAATTCAAATTTACGTGAAAAAAACACAAAATCACGTGAAAATTCACAGAGAGTTATAGCGCGGGTTGTTCACTGAATGCTAGCAACTGGCGTACTGAGCTTGTGGGCAGTTGTGGCTTTGTCTCGAGAGAGGTAAACAAGGGTGGCGCGTGGTGTTCTAGCACGCGAGTCGTATTCCAAACAAAGGTCGTATGCCAAGCAAAATTTCCGCGTCCAAACAGGACGTATACCAAGTTGGACTTATTCCAAAGCAGACGTATACAGAGGTGTGCAATATATTTTTTTCATATAATTAAAAAGCTATGCATTTATTTTGAGGAGTTTATAAACTAAGAATTTTTTGAATATCTATTTTGATATCAAAATTTGGTTCCAGTGTAAGCTAAATATTAGCAAACTTACATTTACTGCAGTTAAGTAAATTAAAATTTTGCAGTGATCCAACAGCAATTCTTCTGTAATTTAAAAAAAAAAAAAAAAAAAAAAGTCTAATACAGGAATTTGTGTCATTTTCATATCACCACAAGAAATAAAAGCAGGTATCTGTGTGGTTGATCAGCACACAAAAGCTCATTACTGTGCAAGGACTCTGATGAAAGCACTTTATAATTCTCTAAATTCAGCCCCAGCAAAGTAACCTAGTAAGTTAATATTTTTAACAATTTCTATTGGTGTCGAAATAAATGGAATTTGTAATATTTCCCTGCGTTATCTGAAAAAGAGAACTATTAAAATGACTCAGCACCAGCTTTAACAAAAACACTGCAAGTTAAATAGCATTTAAACAAGAAGTTGTTCCACTGGGTGGCACAGGATGCCCAGGTAATGGACTTTTGATGACTCATACCTTTGGAAAGAAAACATTTCCATTTTTAAAACTTTTTACAAACAATTAAATATTTACAGTTTTAATTTGATTGTACAAAGATAGATCCGCATTACACAGTGTAAAAACAGTTAATATTTATAAAAATTCCCATTGCTATTTGCTATAAATTTACAGTTAAGTATTTAAAGTTGAAAACAAAAATCCTACTCACTGCTGAGCTGGAGTTTCTTTCGAGCCCCTGGCGTACTGCTTCGGTTAGGAGTCTTTCTAGCAGATGGATCCTTCGAATGAGAATTTTTGGAGGCAGAATGACGGGACTCCACTTCTTGGATTGAGACAGCTTGATGTCTTTCTAGTGGAACTTTGCCTGGAGATTCTAAAGTCTTGTCTCCCCGAATACAACCGACTCCTTTTAGAAAAACATCTACTGGTAGAGCTTTGAATTTTTTCCCATCCCAAGAGAACTTGGCGTACAGAGTGTTCCCCTTCCTTTCAGCCACTGGGAAAGGAGTCTCTGGTGACAGGTGTACAACCTAAAAGTAAAGAGCTTATCAGGCATCTAGACATGGCATATAGCAGATATAGAAATACAGATGTTACAAAAAGGAACAGTGTCAAGATTTTATGAAATGCTCTGTGATTATAAGTCAGGCTTAACATCACTGTACTCAGTGAATATGTAAACCTAATGAAAGTGTGTGGTTCTGTTCTAGTATAATAGTTACTATTATGCAATGCACCACTATACTACACTTATGATATTAAATAAACCTATGCCATACACTGCATGACATTAATAAGGAAGAATATATCTGGTTCACTCTTTTCTTATTTCCATGCCAGACTAAACATAAGGATCCAGTTCAGTGCTGTGTATGCATAAGTTTTGCAGCATTCAGAAGCAAATATTCTTCAACAACTGCAATGAAAGAGATAGAGTTGGGACTGAAGAAGCACCAATAACCAAAATATGTGAATAAAAATGCATAGCCTGACTTCTGTTCATCTACAGTTTGCAAAACATCAAGCTGAGACAAAAGGGCAATAAGGCTACTGATTACATACAATTAATTCTGGGGATGGTGGTTCAGATTAATTTTATTTGAATGTTTGAAGTTCCACATAAAGATGAGAGGTACACTTCAAACTAAGAGATCAGAAATACCCAGGCGTGTTTATTGTCACGAGGAAATATTTAAAAAAAAAAAAGTAGCAACATATACTCTCTCTCTATCTCTATATATAATCTTCATTTGGATCTTGATCTTTGTTTGTCCGTGAATGAATTAGAAGAAGCACTAGATGGCAGTAGAGAGACAGCTAAAACATAGGCATTGCATTAAGAATCTCCTCCAGGCTTATACTACTGAAGACTATAGTACGCCAGTCCTCAAAACACCAATATTCAAACTAAAATTGTTGTGCTTTAAATTAACTAAAGAGATCTTCATTTAGATCTTAATCTTTGTTTGTCCGTGAATTCTACGCATGCGTAGAGCACCTTCCAGTTTAGTACGTTGTTTTTACTCATGGATGTCAACGATGTGCCGGAATAACGAAAGGGGTGGTGGACAGTGTTACGCTGGTTAGCTTCTGAGGCCTGGTTAGAGAATGAGATTGCCGAAGATAAAAGGTACGTGCCTACGTAACATATGAATGAAAGAAAGACAGTGGGTAAAATGAATGACAACGTAACAGCACGTTCTGGAAATTATTATTGTTACGTTGTAGCTTGCGAGTGCTGCGCGTCTCACAGTTGTACCGTGCCTTGCTCACATGTCAATGAAGTCATCCCTATTTATCCTTTAAAGAGCCTGGATACCTGTGTGTCCCCCTTTTATAACCATTGCTCCGTGTATATTGCCTTACTCTTTGGATTGCCACAAAGCAACCTGCGAGATTGGAGAAAGGTTGAGAAGACATCGTGAGAGGAAACAACAGCGTCGTGAAAACGAGACTGACTGTGAACGGACAGAAGCAGAAATGCTCCTACACCACCACATAATTACAATTCGGACAGTGATTCCGAGTAGGCCGTTCCTATCGAATCAATATACAAGGGTTTTCTTTTGCAATTTTGTTTCCCTTATAAAAAAATCATAATGCTGTGTGACAAAGGGCCCAGTTCACGACTGGCAGCCGCGTTTAAACAGGGAGCCCTTCACAGACAACTTTAACACGCGCAACGTAGTTGGGGGCACATGGCTAGTATCTATATAATCCTAAAAGTGCAACGATTTTATGTCACGTTTTAAATCGGCTTATTTTAAAACCTACATATATATGTATATTCCCCTCCTCAAACCACCACTTTAACGTGGTGGTGGGGTTTGCATGTCCCAATGATCCTAGGAGCTCTATGCCCCTGGTAGGGCCACCCAAGGCAAACTGGTCCTAAGTGAGGAATGAGACAAAGAGCGGTTCAGCAAACCTTCCACGATGAATGAAAACTTTGGACGGCGTTTTCCCTCACCCGGACGTGGGTCACCAGGGCCCCCCTCTGGAGCCAGGCCTGGAGGTGGGGCTCGATGGAGAGCGCCTGGTGGCCAGGTCTGCACCCATGGGGCTCATCCGGACATAGCCTGAAGAGGCAACGTGGATCCCCCTTCCACTGGTCTCACCACCTATGGGAGGGGCCAAGGAGGTTGGGTGCAGCGTGAGTTGGGTGGTGGCCGAAGGCGGGGACCTTGGCGGTCCAATCCTCTGCTACAGAAGCTGGCTCTTGGGATGTGGAATGTCACCTCTCTGAAGGAGAAGGAGCCTGAGCTAGTGCTGAGCTGAGCTAGGTCAAGCTGTTTCAGCTAGATATAGTCGGGCTCACCTCAATGCACAGCTTGGACTCTGGAACCAATCTCCTTGAGAGGGGCTGGACTCTCTACCACTCTGGAGTTGCCCCCGGTGAGAGGCGCCGAGTGGGTGTGGGCATACTTACTGCCCCCCGACTTGGAACCTGTTCATTGGGGTTTACTCCAGTGGATGAGAGGGTGGCCTCCCTCCGCCTTCAGGTGGGGGGACGGGTCATACATGTTGTTTGCGCGTATGCGCCGAACAGCAGTTTGGAGTACCCACACTTTTTGGAGTCCCTGGAGGGGTTGCTTGAGGGCATAACTTCTGGGGACTCCCTCGTCCTGCTGGGAGACTTCATTGCTCACGTGGGCAATGACAGTGAGACCTGGAAGGGCGTGATTGGGAGGAATGGCCCCCCCAAACTTTGATATTGGACTTCTGTGCTCATCACAGATTGTCCAAAACGAACACCATGTTCAGGCATAGGGGTGTCCATACGTGCACTAGGCACCGGGACACCCTAGGCATCAGTTCGATGATCGACTTTGTGGTCGTGTCATCGGACTTGCAGCCACATGTCTTGGACACTCGGGTGAAGAGAGGGGCGGAGCTGTCAACTGATCACCACCTGGTGGTGAGTAGGCTTCAATGGTGGGGGAGGATGTCAGTCCGGCCTGGTAGGCCCAAATGTGTTGTGAGGGCCTGCTGGGAACGTCTGGCAGAGTCCCCTGTTAGAAGTAGTTTCAACTCCCATCTCCGGCAGAACTTCGACCACATCCCGAGGGAGATGGGGGACATCGAGTCCGAATGGGCCATGTTCCGTGCTTCTATTGTTGAGGTGGCTGACTGGAGTTGTGGCTGTAAGGTGGCCGGGTGCCTGTCGTGGCGGCAATCCCCGAACCCGTTGGTGGACACTGGCGGTAAGGGATGCCGTCAAGCTGAAGGAGGAGTCCTACAGGACCCTTTTGTCCTGTGGAACTCTGGAGGTAGCTGATAGGTACCGGCAGTCCAAGCGGAATGCGGCTTCGGTGGTTGCGCAGGCAAAAATTCGGGCGTGGGAGGAGTTTGGGGAGGTCATGGAGAACGACTTTCGGACGGCTTCGAGGAGATTCTGGTCCAACATCTGGCGTCTCAGGAGGGGAAAGTGGTGCAGTATCAACACTGTATATGGTGGGGATGGGGCGCTGCTGACCTCGACTCCGGACATTGTGGCTCGGTGGGGGGAGTACTTCGAAGACCTCCTTAATCGCACTAACATGACTTCCAATGAGAACGCAGAGCCTGGGGACTCGGAGATGGACTCCCCCCATCTCTGGGACTGAGGTCACCGAGGTGGTCAAAAAAGTCCTTGGTGGCAGGGTCCCGGGGGTGGATGAGATACGACTGGAGTTCCTCAAGGCTCTGGATGTTGTAGGACTGTCCTGGTTGACACTTCTCAGCAATAGGGACAGTGCCTCTGGACTGGCAGACCAGGGTGGTGGTCCCCTTCTTTAAGAAGGTGGACCGGAGGGTGTGTTCCAACTACAGGGGGATCACACCCCTCAGCCTCCCTGGAAAAGTCTATTCGGGGGTCCTGAAGAGGAGGGTCCGTCAGACAGTCGAACCTCAGATTCAGGAGGAACAGCGTGGTTTTCGTCCTGGTCGCGGAACAGTGGACCAGCTCTACACCCTTAGCAGGGTCCTGGAGGGTGCATGGGAGTTTTCAGAGTATAGCCGCTGCTCCTCCGCATCGAGAGGAGTCAGATGAGGTGGCTTGAGCATTTGATCAGGATGCCTCCTGGACGCCTCCCTGGTGACGTGTTCCGGGCACGTCTAACCGGGAGGAGGCCTCGGGAAGACCCAGGACATGCTGGAGGGACTATGTCTCTCGGCTGGCCTGTGAACGCCTCAGGATTCCCCCGGAAGAGCTAGAAGAAGTGGTCAGGGAGAGGGAAGTCTCTGCTCAAGCTGCTGCCCCCGCGACCCGATCTTGGATAAGCGGAAGAGGATGGATGGATGGACGGACATATATATGTTTGGTATCATTCTTTTCAGAATTGATTGACCTTTAATGTGTTGTTGTTACATTTTCAAATTCTTATTCCACTTTTAAATTATAAACTAAAAAATATCACAAACTCGCGTCCCGTGAGACAAGAGTTTGTGCCAAGAGATTTAACCATGCCCGGGCCAGAAATAAAAGACAAAGAGTGGGACAGCTGCTGTACAGACTTTTAAATGTACAAAGTGCCACATGAGATGCAGATCACGTGGCACGGCTGCAGCAGCAGCAAGCCAACAACTGACCCAGCAAAGAGGAGATAAAAACAGAAAACTGTATTTGTTTCCCATTGTATCACCGTTTAACAGGGGGTTTCGGAGGAGCAACCACGTCTCCTTGGGGTGCGTTCAGCCCCCCTTTTCACCACGCGAGTGGCAGAGACGCGAAGTGGCTGGCATGTAGCACACGCAAGGGGGGGTTGGGCGAGCAAGGAGGAACCCCCTAGTTTTTAAATAAAATGTTTATTAATCTAAACAAATTCATAAACTAATTGTTCATTTATTCTAATATATATATCTATTTCTATTTCCTATTCCTATGCTGCATTCCATTTACCTCGGAAGTCAGGCATTGGAGTTGGGAATGACGTCAGACCAGAGTCAACAACGTTCCAGTGAGACATTTGGTAAACCAAACTCCCCAGCAACATGTCCCCAGACAGAAGTCGCACAGTACTGTCCACATGACTGATTTAATGAGACGCGGAGAGAAGTGCTAATAAACGCTATAATATACTATAGCTTTCATTAAAGTTTATGGTGTACGTCGCAACTTTGGATTGACGTCATAATCTGAAGTTGGACAACCTCAGGCTGGAGAGAAGAGCCCCGAATTTCCGAGTTGAAAATCCAACTTATGGGGGCATTTCAGTTGAACATCAGGACTTGCGACTCGGAAATTCGACTTCCCACTTTACTTTTGTCAGTTCAGTCACTCTGTTGACACGGCTATCATTGATTCTGCCATCTTCCAACTGGGTCCACAGTACATGGCAGAAACATTAATCTGTGCCATACAGCATACAATTCTTCTACTCAGTCTCACTTTTGCTTTCATTTTCACTTAAACTCACTTTTTTACACATATATAGGATTTTTCTGACACTACAGATAATATTTTTCTATATACAGTATAAACTGAAAACTCTGTAATCAGTTTTCAGAGTAGAAAAATATGAAGTCCATATGCGCAAAGCATACAATTATACAATTTAAAATTATATATTGAGCACATCTATCTCGACTAAAACTCTCCAAAATGTTTCCAGGACGAGATCCAACCTGCGAACGTTGCAACCAAGTCCCAGCCTCACTGGGTCACATGTTCTTGGCCTGCACCAAATTAACATTATTCTGGACAAAAATTTTTAATTACCTCTCAGACAGCCTTGGACTCACAATCCCTCCTAACCCATTAACAGCTGTGTTTGGGGTTCTTCCAGAGGGGCTTAAAGTGGAGAAAGACAAACAAATTGTGATTGCATTCACTACACTTTTGGCACGCAGACTTGTTCTGCTAAACTGGAAGAACCCAAACTCTCCTCTTTTAAGTCAGTGGGAAACAAATGTGTTATATTATTTGAAATTGGAAAAAATCAAATACTCAGTTAGAAGATCCGTACAGACTTTTTTCAAAACATGGCAGGATCTAATCAGTAATATTTTAAAATAAGTCCATGAAGCACAGAGAATTTATTAATTTAGGTATGTTTACACGCCTTAAATTTTAAGCCGTTTGGCTTGCTCTCTCTCTCAGGGGTGGGGATCGATCTGTTCTTAACTCAATTTTTCTTTTTGTAAAAACTTAATTTTATTGCAATCCATACAAAGCAATCAATAAAAATAAAAAAAAAGAAAAATATGAACTAATAGAAAAAAAAAATGTTATGGAATGGTCCATACTATACTTCTATGTATATTTATGTTACTTTTTAGCAGTACCACAGGAAATCACTGAATGAAAGATTTTGGAATATAATAAATTGTACTGTACAATAATACAGTATACAAGCACATTAACTTATAGAATACTCTGCCCCCTGCTTGATTCGTTCACTAGCCCCGGGTTTGGTTAACCGGATATACAATTTAAAGGGATTGTTATTTTCATGGGAACTGATTTTCTATATTTTCTATTTTCACTTTAAAACTTTAGTAAAAATAAATTGGAATTAACTTTTCTTCAAGATTGTATTGAATTTTGATTCCGTGTTTGGACTTGCATCGTGACAACGCAACGTATAACTGCCTGTGAGTGAATATCTCTCTAATAAATAAACCGACTTTTTCGAATGTTTGTCCAAGCTCTTTCTTCTTTGCTTAGTCGCTGACGTGTCATCTAGATCGTATAAAATTATTGTCCTGATAAAATTTATAAGAGCTGAAAGCGCAGGAAGTGTGTCTGCCAAAAGCAGTAGGGTGTGACTTGAAAGAATCTCATGTTAAAAGTCTCAGTCTTACAGGACTTCATACCTGTTTGCACTAATGCGATCTTTACTATCATTTTTTTGAGAATTTTGAATTTTCGTACTTCCATTATCTCTAACGTACTCTGCATGCGTACTGCGCCAACGCTTTTGGAATCTTAATTCTCGTGGATACACCTCTTCATTGGGAAGAAACGCTACTTTTTTTTTCCCCTGATGGCAACACGAATTAGACAATCTACAAGTCTCCGATTTAAAGTCTAAATTCGAACCAATATATTCGATCACTTTTCATTGTTCCGTTATTTCCATTTGTTTGTGCTAATATGATCTTTCCCATCCTTGAGACTTTCGCATTTTTGTACTTCCATTATCTCTAACCTGCTCTGCATGTGTACCGCACCAACATTCTTGCGGGACGTACAAGTGTCTTTCCGAGAAAATCACGTTTTTTTTTTTTAAATAATAGAGAGATTTATTATGAACACAAATAATCAGAGTAAAATGAACAGGAAATTGAATTACACGAACAATTTCAATAATGTTTTATTTAAAATGAAACACATTAGATCAAATGAAGTAAACAAGCTGCACAGACAGAAAGGCTGCACATTAATCTTTGTGTTCATTTGTTTCTCTTCATCATTAATTTTATGCTCTGGTAGGGCAAACAAGCATCTTCACCTAGTGCGTACATATATATTTAAATGAATAATACATCCCTAAAAATCCCAGCCACAGGGGAGGCACAAACCAGTGTGTTTCTTCGTGCCGGTCCCAAGCCCGGATAAATGGGGAGGGTTACGTCAGGAAGGGCATAAGGTGTATAATTTTGCCAAATCAATAGGCGGACAACAATTTTGGATGATTCGCTGTGGCAACCCCTAACGGGAGCAGCCGAAAGAAGAAGAATGCATCCCTAAAAGCATATGTACAAAACTTTTGCAAATTAATAGGCCTGGAATTTCCACAGAAATTATCATTAGACATAGCCTTCAAAAACAGTGTGACCTGTGGGGTTAGGCCTGGAGCCTTCAACAGGCAAACTCAATGCATCTTCTTTAAATAACAGAGGTACATAAAGGAGGGCTCGGCATTCAGGGTGCAGGGCTCTAAAACACCTTGTTCTAAAATGTTCTCTCATTGCTTGGATGTAGTTAGAGGAGCTGTATACAATTTAAAAAAAATAAAATTAAAAGCATCATTTTCTGACCAAAACTGTAATTTTAAGATGTAAAAATCAATTTTGATTTTCCAGACAGACACAAAACACAGACAGTCACCACTCTAAAAAATCACCTTTTCTCAACGCTTTGCAACTTCATAGAATCAGAACTTAACTGAATAGCAAATTTTTTAACCACATCACCAAACTTCCGTATACATGGAAATAAATTATATTGAAACTTGGAGCTAACTTACATCAGTTTAGATTGGTAATAAAGGTTTACTGATATTTAAGTTCACGAAGTGCTGAGATTACAAATTCATAAAATAGAATGGAACAAATGTTAATTCTTTGCAAAATTTTCATAAGGTTTTACACCTAATTCTAGATAAAGAAGGTTAATTAAATTAAAATTAAATACAGAAAACCAAAACTACCAAGGATTCATGTTTACTATTTTGTAATCAGGTTTACTTCTGTCACAATTTCAAAACTTTCTCTTAGCTCTTCTCTTTTTAAATACATTCATAAAAGGACATACAGTTAGGTCCATAAATATTTGGAGAGAGAAAACTTTTTTCTAATTTTGGTTCTGTACGTTACCACAATAAATTCTAAATGAAACAACTCAGATGCAGTTGAAGTGCAGACTTTCAGCTTTAATTCAGTGGCGTGAACAAAACGATTGCATAAAAATGTGAGGCAACTAAAGCATTTTTTGAACACAATCCCTTCATTTCAGGGGCTCAAAAGTAATTGGACAATTGACTCAAAGGCTATTTCATGGGCAGGTGTGTTCAAGTCCGTCATTATGTCTTATCCATTAAGCAGATAAAAGGCCTGGAGTTGATTTGAGGTTTGGTGCTCGCATGTGGAAGATTTTGTTGTGAACAGACAACATGCGATCAAAGGAGCTCTCCATGTCGGTGAAAGAAGCCATCCTTAAGATGCGAAAATAGAAAAAAACCCATCCGAGAAATTGCTACAATATTACGAGTGGCAAAAATCTACAGTTTGGTACATCCTGAGAAAGAAAGCAAGCACTGGTGAACTCAGCAACACAAAAAGACCTGGACGTCCACGGAAGACAACAGTGGTGGATGATCACAGAATCATTTCCATGGTGAAGAGAAACCCCTTCACAACAGCCAACCAAGTGAACAACACTCTCCAGGGGGTTGGCGTATAGATATCCAAGTCTACCATAAAGAGAAGACTGCATGAAAGTAAATACAGAGGGTGCACTGCAAGGTGCAAGCCACTCATAAGCCTCAAGAATAGAAAGGCTAGATTGGACTTTGCTAAAGAACATCTCAAAAAGCCAGCACAGTTCTGGGAAAACATTCTTTGGACAGATGAAACCAAGATCAACCTCTACCAGAATGATGGCAAGAAAAAAGTATGGAGAAGGCGTGGAACAGCTCATCATCCAAAGCATACCACATCATCTGTAAAACACGGTGGAGTCAGGCAGTGTGATGGCTTGGGTGTGCATGGCTGCCAGTGGCACTGGGACACTAGCGTTTATTGATGATGCGACACATGTGACAAATAAAGGGATTGTGTTGTTAAAATGCTTTAGATGCCTAACATTTTTATGCAATCGTTTTGTTCAACCCACTTTAAAAAGCTGAAAGTCTGCACTTCAACTGCATCTGAATTGTTTCATTTAAAATTCATTGTGGTAATGTACAGAACCAAAATTAGAAAAAAGTTCTCTCTGTCCAAATATGGACCTAACTGTATAAGGAATCATTTACATTTTAGCCATAATAATGTTAAAAATGTAGTAACACATAAGTTTCCAACCACATGTCTAAACCATAGTCGAGTTAAGAAGCTAAATTTAAAATTGGCCTGTTGGTAACGTAACTTCTTGTTTTGAAGATCACTGTAAATTCATGCAGCAGACATCCATCAATGGAATAACCAGCCCATTTTCAATACTAACCAACATGACTGTGTTTAAATTGCCAAACGCTTGGGGAGCATGCACTGGTACAGCACGTTGCCACACTCACCACACGATGAAACAGCTTGGATCCTGGTTGGCAACCCCCCAGGCACACGTGGTCCAGTCTCACCCACCAGAAATGACTATCTGCCACACTCAGGTATTACGTGGGCGTCCCCCTGGTCCAGACATTCAGGCCCTTAATAATGAGGATCCTGTGAGCTTGATCACCCTCGGGTAATCGCGCCACATGGCCGTAGTGCTGTAACTGACGCTCCCTCATACTGCGGGTAATGTTCCTCATTTGGGACTCCATGAGCAATTAGACAAAGTTAAACCAGTGGTACCCAAGGATTCTCTGAAGAGACACAGTACCAAAGGAGTCCAGTCTTCGTCTCAGGTCACTGGATAGCGTCCATGTCTCGCAAACAGGAAAACTTGGACCTTAGTCTTTTTGCAGATATCAGGAGCTCCACATACAGTCATGTGAAAAAAGTAGGACACCCTTTGAAAGCATGTGGTTTTTTGTAACATTTTTAATAAATGGTTATTTCATCTCCGTTTCAACAATACAGAGAGATTAAAGTAATCCAACTAAACAAAGAAAACTGAAGAAAAGTCTTTTCAAGATCTTCTGTAAATGTCATTCTACAAAAATGCCTATTCTAACTGAGGAAAAAGATAGGACACCCTTGCCCCTAATAGCGAGTGTTACCTCCTTTGGCTGAAATAACTGCAGTGAGACGGTTCTTGTAGCCATCTACCAGTCTTCGACATCGGTCTGAGGAAATTTTACCCCACTCCTCAATGCAGAACTTTTTCAGCTGTGAGATGTTTGAGGGGTTTCTTGCACGTACAGCCCTTTTCAAGTCACCCCACAGCATCTCAATGGGATTCAAATCTGGACTTTGACTTGGCCATTCCAGGACTCTCCATTTCTTCTTTTTCAGCCAATCTTTGGTTGATTTACTAGTATGTTTTGGGTCATTGTCATGTTGCATGGTCCAGTTCCGCTTCAGCTTTAATTTTCTAACTGATGGTCTCACATGTTCTTCAAGCACCTTCTGATACACAGTAGAATTCATCGTGGATTCTATGATGGTGAGCTGACCAGGTCCTGCTGCAGCAAGCAGCCCCAAACCATGACACTTCCACCTCCATGCTTCACAGTTGGTATGAGGTTCTTTTCTTGGAATGCTGTGTTTGGTTTACGCCAAACATGTCCTCTGCTGTTGTGTCCAAATAATTCAATTTTGGACTCATCTGTCCAAAGAACATTATTCCAGAAGTCCTGGTCTTTGTCAACTTTATCTCTGGCAAATGTCAGTCTGGCCTCGATGTTTCTCTTGGAAAGCAAAGGTTTCCTCCTTGCACACCTCCAATGCAAGTTAAACTTGTACAGTCTCTTTCTGATTGTAGAGGCATGTACTTCTACATCAACAGTAGCCAGAGCCTGCTGTAGTTCTCGAGATGACACTTTAGGGTTTTTGGAGACCTCTTTTAGCATCTTGCGGTCTGCTCTTGGGGTGAACTTGCTGGGGCGACCAGTCCTGGGCATGTTGGCAGTTGTTTTGAAAGCCCTCCACTTGTAGACTATCTTCCGGACAGTGGAATGGCTGATTTCAAAATCTTTTGAGATCTTTTTAAATCCCTTCCCAGACTCATAGGCTGCTACAATCTTTTTTCTGAAGTCCTCTGACAGCTCTTTTGTTCTCACCATGGTGCTCACTCTCACTTCAACAGTCAGGAGCACACCAAACTAAATGTCTGAGGTTTAAATAGGGCAAGCCTCATTCAACATGCAGAGTAACGATCTACTAATTATGTGCACCTGGTGTGATATACCTGTGTGAGATCTGAGCCAATTTAAGAGGGAATACATGTGAGGGTGTCCTATCTTTTTCCTCAGTTAGAATAGGCATTTTTGTAGAATGACATTTACAGAAGATCTTGAAAAGACTTTTCTTCAGTTTTCTTTGTTTAGTTGGATTACTTTAATCTCTCTGTATTGTTGAAACGGAGATGAAATAACCATTTATTAAAAATGTTACAAAAAACCACATGCTTTCAAAGGGTGTCCTACTTTTTTCACATGACTGTACACCTTTCCAGTGACCCCATGCTCTCCCAATCTATCGACTGACTTCATAGAAAAAGTCACCAGAGACATGAATGTAACTGCTAAGGTCAGTAAACCTCTCGACGAGGTCAACACTCTCTCTGCAGACAGACACACTTATGATGACTGCCCCAAGAGGTCATTAAAGGCCTGGCTCTTGGTTTTTATCAGGACACTCGCAAGCCCAGACACTCAGAATCCTCGCTCAGTCTTTCAAGAGCCCTGATCAGAGCCTCCATTGACTCCGCAAAGATCACAGCATTGTCAGCAAAGTCAAGATCAGTGAATCTTTCTTCACCAACAGATGCCCCACAGCCCAATAGATGTCCCACAACAAAAACACTGAATAAACTAAATGACCAAATATCAACAAACTTAGTTGTGCTAATTATACTCGATATTCTATATGGTGATCCACAAGGCTCTATCCTGGGTCCACTGCTATTTTCGATTTACATGCTTCCATGAGGTCAGATTATCTCGGGGCATAACGTGAGCTACCATAGCTACGCTGATGACACACAACTGTATTTATCAATAGCACCTGATGACCCCGACTCTCTTGATTCACCGACCCCAATGTCTTACTTGTGTTTCTGAATGGATGAGTAGTAATTTTCTCAAATTAAATAAAGAAAAATCAGAAATTTTAGTGATTGGCAAAAATGGATATGATGAGGGTATTAGAAATAAACAGAGGGAAAGAATTTACAGGTACTTTAAAATCACATATTAATCAGATTACTAGGACAGCATTTTTTTCAATTAAGAAATATACCAAAAGTTAGACCTCTTATAACATTACAAGATGCTGAGAAATGAGTTCATGCTTTTGTTTTCAGTTGGCTAGATTACTGTAAAGCACTCCTCTCAGGACCACTGAAGACATCAATCGATTGCAACGAGTGTAGAATGCAGCTGCTAGAATCTTCACTAAGAAAAGAAAATCCGAGCACATCACACCAGTTCTGATGTCACACAACTGGTTACCTG
Source organism: Polypterus bichir lapradei (assembly GCA_026402145.1). Classification (NCBI taxonomy): domain Eukaryota; kingdom Metazoa; phylum Chordata; class Cladistia; order Polypteriformes; family Polypteridae; genus Polypterus; species Polypterus bichir. The sequence continues at coordinate 39,292,432 of JANRMT010062857.1, forward strand.
TGTCATTTAGAATTGACTTTAAAATCCTGCTGATGGTTTACAAAGCATTCAATAATCTGCTCCATCCTATATCTCAGAATGCCTGTCACCTTACGTTCAAATCGTAACCTTATCTTTAAATGAGGGACTGCTTATACTTCCAAGAGCTAAACTTAAAAGAAGTGGTGAGGCGGCCTTCTGCTGTTATGCGCCTAAAATCTGGAACAGCTGACTGGTAGAAATTCACCAGGCTGATACAGTGGAGCACTTTAAACAACTGCTAAAAAACACATTACTTTAACATGGCTTTATCATAGCTTCATTTTAGTTTAATCCTGATATTCTGCATATGCATTTAATTATCATGATCATTCATGGATTAGGGTTAAGCAATGTTGCCGTTTACTCAAAGTCAGTTCACACGCGACGAAAATAATCTGTTATTGTTGTCTGTGCCTGGATCAGACGACAGTCAAATTTGGCTGGACAATGCGTAAAACGTTTCGTATGAATCACAGCCAGTTGACTCTAGGTAAGCTTGTAAAAAATCCAAGCTCTTCACTGCATTAGCAAACGTCAATGCCACGGCAGGTGCAGTCTGAACATCATTGATGTCGGCCGCGTCCAGTCTCTCCTCCTCTTCTAGTTGATTGGCGGCTGGAGTAGACGCCTTCAGGCTTTCGCATATCTCTGTCGACTCCACTTGCGTGCATGTCGGTTAAGCGCACACTTTGCTTAGCTGCACATAACTTGCACGGTCAGTCGGCTTAAGCGCACGTGGCGATCTCGTCCGGAGGTGACTGACCTGAAAAATCATGAAAAACGGGAATACTAAAGGCATTGGAACAAACCGGAAATTGCAAATATGCGAATTGCAGCTAACTGAATGCAGTTAGCAATGGAGTGTATAGCAAAAAAAAAAAAAAGTGCCCAAAACCTGCACTGCAGCTAGGCGGAGATTGCAGCTAATCGAATTGCAGGTAAGTGGAGTTGACTGTATCACTTTTAGACAGAGAACAAAGTTAAACGATACAGTACACTGTACATCCAGTACAAGTTGCCTGCTAAACACAGTTTTAATAAAGCTCCTAGCGAATCAGACTAAACACCAAGAGTTGCAACTAAGTTGATCCACCATTCCAAACAACCTGTTGGGAACCTCAGAACAGGAGGTATAAAAAACTGAAACAACATCCCCATATTGTAGCAAAAGCAGTAGCTTTAATGCATTCGACCACCAAAAAAAAAACCAGAAAGCAGGTCTTGTGAAGGAGCCACCATTTCAGGGTCTAAAACTCACCTGGACTGTGCAGATGATCGTCTCTGCATCAATATCAGAGTCACAGTTCTTGATGTTGTAGAAAAACACCTCCTGTGCGTATGGCACTCTGCCAAGCAGTTTGTGTTTGCTGAAGGGTATTTCACCGATGCGAACAAACCACTGCACCTCAGCTCGCTTGCCAGAAGAGCCACTGCCTACAACAAACAAATAAGTCAGCAATTACTGAAACATGACTTAACACAGGCTGAGACTGCAACAAATGTTTTTAGTTTAGGTAGCTGTATATCTTTTGTATTTATAAACATAATCGCACCACAACGTAAAGCACTATGATGATATGATGCAAAATTATATATACCGTATGTGCTCACATATAAGTCGGGTCTTGAAACCCAAAAAAAAAAAAAAAAAAAAAATTGAACCCTAATTTTATTCGTCCATTCAAAAATACCACATTTTTATTTATTTATTTATTTATTTTTTTACATCTTCTTGCCTCCTCCAATCACGCACAAGTTTCTCAGAAGCATCGAATTTTGTTGTAGCAGCTCAGTTACCCATTTCTTTCGACACTTCAATGACGTGCAATTTAAAACCAGCTTCAAATTTTCTTCTGATCAAACGGTCCATCATAGATAAGGGATGATGCTCTTACGATAAAGGTGTATGAGGGGGTGAGATACAAAAACACACAAATCAGTGCGAACGTCGCTTCGGAATAGTTCGGGTATTACTGTGTGTTCATGTAGGCACAATTGAGAGAGAGAGAGAGAGGTTAGGATAGGAGTACACACTGATACAGCGCATTGCCGCACGCACATAGAAAAAGAAAGACCTTGTGCTCCGTGTTTACTCTCTCTCAGGTGGGCGTTAGCATATCGTAATCCTTTGAACCAACAGCGTGAGTTTTATGCATTCGACTTATATGAGCGACATTATAAAATCCCAGACATTTTACTGAAAAATCATGTCCCAATTTATCTGCAAGTATACACATACATACATAGACATATACACATACTGTACATACATACACATATATACATACATATACATGCAGGTGGAGTGGTGGCTCTGAGGCTAGGGATCTGCACTGGCAATCGGAAGGTTGGCGATTATAATCCCGTAAATGCCAAAAGGGATTCTGCTCTGTTGGGCCCTTGAGCAAGGCCCTTAACCTGCAATTGCTGACCGCTTTGAGTAGTGAGAAAAGCGCAATATAAATGCAAAGAACTATTTTATTTATTTTTTTTATATATATATATATATATATATATCATACACACATAGTTAGGTCCATAAATATTTAGACAGAACATTTTTATAATTTTGGTTCTGTACATTACCACAATGAATTTTAAATGAAACAACTCAGATGCAGTTGAAGTGCAGACTTTCAGCTTTTTAAAGTGGGTTGAACAAAACGATTGCATAAAAATGTGAGGCAACTAAAGCATTTTTTTAACACAATCCCTTCATTTCAGGGGCTAAAAAGTCATTGGACAATTGACTCAAAGGCTATTTCATGGGCAGGTGTGTTCAAGTCCGTCGTTATGTCATTATCAATTAAGCAGATAAAAGGCCTGGAGTTGATTTGAGGTTTGGTGCTCGCATGTGGAAGAGTTTGCTGTGAACAGACAACATGCGATCAAAGGAGCTCTCCATGCAGGTGAAAGAAGCCATCCTTAAGCTGTGAAAACAGAAAAAACCCATCCAAGAAATTGCTACAATATTACAAGTGGCAAAATCTACAGTTTGCTACA
>JANRMT010062857.1:39304107-39315742 GCA_026402145.1 Polypterus bichir lapradei
TCTATCTATCTATCTATCTATCTATCTATCTATCTATCTATCTATCTTAGTGCTTTTCACATCTATCTATCTTAGTGCCTTTTATATCTATCTATCTTATAGTGCCTTTTACATCTATCTATCTATCTATCAATCTTATAGTGCCTTTCACATCTATTTTATCTATATATCTATCAATCTATCTTATCTATCTCTCTCTCTCTCTATCTCTCTATCTATCATGTAGTGCCTTTCCTATCTATCTGTCTATCCTTGGTTGCATCTTGGAAAGGGAAAGTCAATTCAGTAAAATACGTTACTCATGCTCCCCCAAGTACAAAACATGATCGGATCTCTGACACCGTAGTTGAAATGCATTGCAGCACCTAGAATGTCCTAGGCAGCTCCAATGATGATTTTAATATGACTGGCATCCATTGCCCACAAATCATACCAGCCACAATTCTGTTTTTCCACACCCTCCCAACCTAAACATTACCCCTGATCCCCATGGATTTCTGTAACCTCTCATCTCACCTCTTCTTATTTCTTGTGAATGAAACCAACAACCATTATTCTCTTTCCAGGCAATTAGTTTTCTGCCATAGTTTCAAGGTCTCACCTCCACCAAGCCCCACCCAAACTGTTTGCACCTGGCCAACTACATCTCTGTGTTTTAAAGCTCTCTGAGCACGTGGCACTCCTTCCCGTGGAGTCCACTTCCTTCCTTCTTTTAACCCTGTAGATGCTGACTTCACTGGCAGATCCTTTATGTCAGACAAAGTCAATTCTAAGCCAGGCTTAGCACACTTGAATCCCTCCACTAGACTAGTCAGTGGTAACTCCAAACCCCCTTCCCATACAAGGCTATGTAAAACACCCACCCACTTCCTAATGGCCTTACTCATAATTTTCTGTCATCTTTCCACTTCTGATATCAATGCCTTGTGCACAGTTAGTGGCCATTTAATACAAGGCAACACTCCATAACCTTCATTTCCCCTCAGTTCTGGGGTTAAATTGTAGCGGGTTGCTTTAAATTCAAATTGAAGATGGGTTTAAGAAAAATGTAATAATATGTAACCTGTTTGTATTTCAGCTGAGCTAGTAGTGGACAAAGCCATGGAACTCAAATATGTTGGAGGAGTGTATGGTGGCAATATTAAACCGACTCCTTTCCTTTGCTTGACGTTGAAGATGCTCCAAATCCAGCCCGAGAAAGACATCATTGTGGAGTTTATCAAAAATGAAGATTTCAAGTATGTATGGTGCTGATCAGTGTTGTGCAATTTCACACCTCACAAGAGTTAGCTCAAGGTTCACTTCACACAGATTAAAATGAATACATTCACGTTCATAGTTCACCATTTCAATTTTGAATGAGTTCACATTCAGTTCATTTTGTATTTTTTAAGGAGTGAGAATAAATGACCCACGAGTTTACTTTTTTCAATAAAACCAGCAGCCCGTCACTACCATTTAGTACAGGCCTAACTGTTGTGGAGATTGGTACAAAGTTATATATTGTACAAGTGGAAGTAAAAGAATACAGTACATAGTTACGTAAAGTCATTTTCGTAGTTTTCATATAGGGCCTATGTATGCCTATGTGCATCACTTCAAATGGGCTACTAACTAGTCATATATGAAAAATGTATAATGCTCTTCAAACAGCTAATTACATGTAGGCCTATTCTGCCTGGCAGTGAAATTAATTATCCTCTCGCAATTCAGGCACATGGAATGGGAATGAGAATATTGAATCAAATAGTTTGCTTCATATATGGAAACGATATGTATACAGAAGGCACAAAAGAGGAACAATTGGAATTGTTTTGTTTTGTCTGTTGCGTCAATACTGCTCCTCTCGAAAATTATTTTATTCTAGAAATTTATTAAACCATAAGCAATACTTGAACAGGTGGCCATACACTCTATTTCCAACTGTGTGACGCAAATGGTGACTGTGGAACCAGCGTGTAGGTGAACTAACCTGTCTGTTATGCTGCTGGTCAAAATTCGCATCACGTATTACATGTCCATTGGGGAAAAATATAAAGTGGCCTCGCGAAGTACAACATTTTCCTAAAAGCGAAAGCAGAGTTCACCGCGTGCTCGTGTCAGCGGGGCTGCAGCTTAAACACAAGCAGGTAGACACAGACAGTGCCTATTTGATTTGACGTTTTTTTTTTTTTTTTTCCGAATACAAATAAATGGTAAGAAATTCGTATGAAATAAATATTCATAAAAGTCCACTATTTGTTCTTATCTGAATACCGTATTCGGATTCGGCTCCACCCCTACATTACAGGATAAGGCAAAAATGTTTAATCTGAACCTAAACCAGATCCGGAATGTCACCTAAAACTGAACGAGCTCACATGAGCTTGTTCAGTGAAGGTGCTGTTTTGAACTTGTTCATACACAACACTGTTGCTGATGTTATCTATTCTGATCACCTGAGCAGTGGTGATAATGGTATTAAGTAATATGCTGCTTTCTGATACAGTAGATCTGAAGAAAGGAATCAAATGTCTGGCTGTCCATATCAGCTTAGCGTTTGCATCCTTATAGATGTCAGAACTGGTTTAGTCAGGTTTTCTTTATATACTGAAACACTTCCCTCTGCAATTCACTGCATATGCCTTGATTTGATGAGTGGATCTGTGCAGTTTTTTTGTCTGTGCAGTGCTCACCTTTCTGTTTCTCAAAGAGGGTACTACCTTTCATGGGGTCTTTTCTCGATTCGGAGTCAACTCTCAATTCAGTATATATTTAGTAAGCTTTACAAGCATCAGTTCAATAATCAGAGGCTTCTGCTCATACCACCTGTACCCAAAGACAGATAGAAACTGTGTGAATCCCAAAGGAAATTGCACAGTTACAGCAGCTGACAAATCATGACATAGATAACAAAATTGGCACATAAAGAAAGACTTAGCCAGTCAGTCATTTCCCAACCCGCTATATCCTAACACAGGGTCATAGGGGTCTTCTGGAGCCAATCTCAGCCAACACAGGGCACAAGGCAGGAACAAATTAGCATTCCTAAAATTCTAGACTTGAAATACCACAAAGCTTTTTACACTTTCTGCTAAAACTCCTTATTGAAATATTCCGGTAATTCAGGGCACACACTAGGGACAATTTAGGACTTATCTATAAGTAAATTAACAAAGTGTACGTATTTACTGAGTATAAAGTAATTAGGAATTCACATACTTATTAGTTACAATTTCACAATACAGGATGTCTGTAATTGGCACAATATTTTGGACACAGCATCATTGCAGTTTCATTCAGGATTAATACTATTTACTATCTATTGTCTGTGAAGATGTTTGCTAGACCCGCCTGGTAATGTTTAGCTCATAGAGAGCACAGTTACACCTCAGCTGGGTGGCTGAGAGCAGAAGCAACCTTGAATAGCACTGCTTGGTGCAACACAGTTGTCTCGGTCTGTTACTGAATGTGCTCCTTTGTTTATCCAAAACCTCATATATTGGGGGTTAGAGTCATTATCCAGGAAAGCAGAAGGATTCCAGAGTAACCTCTGTTCTACCACTTCCTCCAGTGTGTTCAGCTTGACTCTTGATTTTTAATAAGCTTATTTAATCAGTTTGTTTAGTCCAGGGGTGTCAAACTCCACGCCTGGAGGGCCGCAGTGGCTGCAGGTTTTCATTCTATCCCTTTTCCTAATCAGTGGCCAGTTTTCACTGCTAATGAACTCCTTTTCCCTTCATTTTAACAGGCCTGTTTTTAAGGATTCAGTCCTCTGATTTGGTTGTTTTCTTCATTAAATGGCACCCAAACAGAAATGAGATGTGAAAAGAGCCAAAAGGTGACCAGCTAAATTGGGGCTTCAAACTTCAACCAGTTTGTTAATGAGAAACCCGTTCTTGCTGTTATTTAAACCCGTTGTTTAATTCCACGGCTTGTTGCTGCTCTCATTCTTCCACAGCAGACATTTCCAAAACTGTTGATTTTCTGTTTTTTTCTAAGACCACCGTCAAAATGTTTTGGTGACCTGACCAGATCGGCCTTGCTGAGACCTTCACCTTTCTTTATTTTCAGATACTGTGGTCAGCTGGTCATGTGGCAACTTGTTTTGTGTGTCATTATGGTTTGGCTGCTTATTAAGGAAAAAGAAACAATGAAGGGGCCTGAGTCAAGCTAATTAAAACTAAGGTGTAAGAAGTTAATTAGCAAAAACTGGTCACTGATTAAGAAGAGGGTTAGAATGAAAACCTGCAGCCACAGCGGCCCCACAGGACTGGAGTTTGACGCCCCTGGTTTAGTCTCTTGGTACCACTGGCATTGATGCCATTTTCCCCAGCACACATCTGCATAGAAAATTGCACTGGCCACTACAGACTGGTAGAAAGCATGTAAGAGTGGCCGGCTTACACCAAACAAGCTCAGCTCTGACCCTTCTTGTATACGGGTGAGCTTTGTGCTGGTACACAACTCAAACCCGTCGTTCAGATGCACCCCAAGGTATTTGTCCTCACTGCTTCCACATCTTCACTGTCAGTGAGAACCTGGGGTAGAGTGTGTTGGACCCTCCTGAAGTCTACGATAATCCCCTTTGTCATACTGATGCTGAGCTACGGGTGGTTCTGTTTGCAACATTCCATAAAGTTTTTCACTAGTGCCCTGTATTTCTTTTTCTGCCCACCTGTAATACACCCAACTGTTTCAGTGCCATGGACAAATTTCTGCAGATGACTTGATTCAGCATTGAATCTAAAGTCTGACATGTACAGGGTAAGCAGGAAGGAAGCCGGTACCATTCCCTCTGGAATTTTATTTCCCTGCCGGTCTTTTGTCAGCTGTTTATCGTCATAAATCCCATGTTTGTCAATTTAAAGATGCTTATTGTTCTTTAAAACATGTAGTGGAGCCAATTTGATTTGTTTTTTTTTAATAAAACAATAAGTGTTTTGGATCTCATGCTTGTAACATCTGTGTGATACAACTTCAGGAGCTCACTTTTTGTTATTGGCACCAAGTCGTGAACAGAAAGTGCATCTATGACTTAAAATGCACAGTGAGCAGATGGTATGGGCGGCATTGGGCTGGATTAATAACTGACATGTTGCATTTTCATAATCGCAGCAGTACATAGATTTTAAGGATATATATTGAGAGTTTACGCCAGTCTAATATAATCTTTGTTTTTAGGTATGTACGTTTACTTGGAGCCATGTATATGCGGCTGACAGGCTCCTCAGTGGATTGCTACAAGTATCTGGAACCCCTTTACAATGACTATCGGAAAATCAAGGCACAAAACAGAAATGGAGGTATTTCTATTTTTATTGTCTGAATGAGTACGAGGCTGATAGTGTTGAGACCACTAAGTCTAAGTGTAAAGAATTCACACTCGAGGCAGATTTGTGGCAGATGAAGTTTAATATATGTACAGTATTACACCTGGGAAGGAAAGCTGCTGGATCTGAATACACAATGGGAGGTTTGAAACTTGAAAGCATGCCTTAATGGAGGATAGTGATGTAATAGTGGACTGTCCACATCCAGTAAGTGTACAGAAGCAATCAAGAATGTCAATAGGATACAAAGTTATAAAGTGCCCCCGATGTGTCGAGTCCAAGTGGAGGGAGGATATAGTTAAGCTCTATAATGCTCAGGTGAGTGCTCTCCTACAATACTGCGTCCAGTATGACTCTCCATATTATAAGAAAGACAAAGCAGAGCCACAGAGAGTCCAGATAGAGCAATCAGGCTCGTTCCAAGATTGTGGTTTATGAGCTGTGAGAACCAAATGAAGGTATTGGAAAGGAAGTTGAGAAGGCAGACTTGCAATTCGCTGTAGTGTAAATAATAATAATACATTTTATTTATTTGTAGGTGCCTTTCTAAACACTCAAGGACACCGAACAATAGACAAAACACAGATTATAAACAAAACTACAATACAAAAATTAAAATCAGACCGAGCAATTGTAATCAAAGAGAAAAAGCCATCTTAAACAAATGAGTTTTAAGTTTAGATTTGAAAAAGTGAAAATGATTCAATATTTCTAAGCTCAGATGGTAGTGAGTTCCAAAGCTGGGGAGCAGAGCAACTGAATGGTGGTGAGACGGACGAAGGGGACAGTCAAGTGGATGGAGGAAGAGGACCTGAGGGTACGGGAGGGAATGGCAACATGGAGGAGGTCAGACAGATATGGAGGGGCGAGGTTGTGGAGAGCCTTAAAAGTTAACAGAAGAAATTTGAATTGAATGCAGAACTTAACTGGAAGCCAGTGAAGCTGCTGCAAAACAGGAGTGATATGGTGAATAGAGGGGGCTCTAGTAATGATACGGGCAGCTGAACTTTGGACCAGTTGAAGCTTATAAAGAGATTTGCGAGAAAGACCAAAGAAAAGGGAATTGCAATAATCCAGACGTGAGGTGACAAGGCTATGAACAAGGATAGCAGTGGTGTGGGGAGTGAGGGAGAGGTGAATACGATTAATGTTACACAAGTGGGAATATGCAGACCGGGAGATGTTGTTGATGTGGGACTAAAGGATGACACCCAGACTCTTAACCTGTGGGGAAGGGGAGACAGGAATTATCAATAACAAATGAAAAATGATCAGTTTTGGATAATGTTGATTTTGTACCAATGAGGAGAACCTCAGTTTTCTCACTATGTAAGAAAATTTGAAGAAAACCAGGATTTGATTTCTGCTATGCAATTGATAAGTGAGGAGGGTGGAAAGGAAAAAGGTTTGCCAGTGAGACAGAGCTGGGTGTCATCAGCATAACGGTGGAAGCTAATGTTATATTTACAAAAGATATTTCCAGGGGGAAGGAGGTAAATAATGAAAAGGAGGGTCCCCAGAACGGAGCCCACCTGAAGTAACGGCGGTGGGTTAGGATGTGAAAGTTTTAAGCTGAACAAACTGAGTGCGACCTGAGAGGTAGGATCTGAACCAATCTAGTGAAGTGTGGGTAATGCCAATTGAAGATAATCTATTGAGAAGAGTAGTGTGACAAATAATGTCAAAGGCTGCACTCACCACATCAAAGAGGATTAGAATAGGAATTAAACCAGAATCAACTGCCATAAGGTGCGTCGATTAGAACACAGGAACTAATCCAACCATTGCAGGAACATTGCTTTAATGTTGAAATGCCAGAAATTCACATGAGGTAGAACAACTGTACAGGTATGTGTGTGTGGCTCTAACAGGCAAACAACAAAATAAGACATTTAGTACATATTTAAATGTTATCTCACTATGTAATACACAAATGTCCAATAGGTGGTACTATAGCGACACACTATCAACGTAAGGTATTTGCAATTACAATTTCAATGTGGTAATGTAACAAGTTTATATCCATATTAATACACAACATCTCTTAAAGATTTAACTCAATATCCCAATAACTTACAGGCTGAATCTATATTAAACAGAGTACATCCTCTATTTTACTGAATGGTATTAATGGGATCTATGGTAATAATAATAAGCACTAAGTAACATAAAATATTAACTTCTAATTCAGAACAGTTTTCTCTCTAACATTTAACACTTCTAAATATTTACATAAGAACATACTTTTGGTCAACAAACGCACAAACTTAAACTTTCTCTAGCGGCTTCAGTAGTTCTGGCTTTCACGAAGGTACATCTCACAAACTCACATGCTCACTCCTTGGTTTTCACGTGACCATGCTTCAGCGCCTTTTTTACAGAAGGAGTGACCTGACTGAAGTGTTTAAAATTATGAAGGGAATTATTAAACTGGCTTTTATTTTAAAATGAATTATTGAGAAACAAACTGACACTGGCTACGGGGAAACTTCACACAAACACTAGGAAGATTTTCTTCACACATTGGAATAAGATACCAGCAGTGTTCTAGACAGAATACTTTGGGGACCTTCAGTGCTTGACTTTATTTTGGAAAATTTAGATGAGCAAGTTTTAATGGGCTGAGGGCCGGTACTTGTCATGGTTGGTCTCCTAGCTAAAAACGTAATCCCAATAAATGTTAACTAGATAGATAGATACTTTATTAATCCCAAGGGGAAATTCACATAATCCAGCAGCAGCATACTGATACAAAAAAAAAAATATTAAAACTGAATAAAGTTGTACAATTAAAGGAAAGGTGTACTGTCTTCACCATAAGAAATCCTTTCCTCTGACCCCACTTAGTATTTCTAGGAAACATCAGCCGATGTCTGCACTAATATGGCTTTATTTTATAAGTGTGCTTTACACGAGGGCACATTCTGTTCTTTATCACCAGCAGGGTTACGTTTTTTTTTCACAATAAATCTTATTATCAAATGTGTATGTATTTCTATTCATAGGCACATGTTGCTCTGAAATATTTGAATTGAATTGTTGGCAACTGGCTCTTTTTTTTTTTTTTTTCTTCCATATATGCCTGATTATTGTATTGCTCCTTAATCAGTTTTGCCAACTGCATAGATTAGATGTGCGAAGCACCAGAGAGAACATAGAAGTTCACATAAGTGTTTATGCTGCACTCTAAGTGACGTGGTTTCGTGATCACATTTTGAAATATTATAAATACATCTTTATTTCTGAACTGTAGTGCCTTTGTAACACAAATCTTATTACATGGCCACTTTATCCAACACAGATGTGCAGGGAAGACAACCAGTGGGCACAGACGGGGGTCAGCATTGACTGGAATTTAAATCTGTTAGACTACAGTCATGCAGGCACACTCTAATGTTATTTAAAATCAAAAGGAATGTACAGCACTTTGAACAGCATGGCGTTTTTATATTCATTTTTGTCATTTTGTAGTAAACTTCCTCTTTGGAACATTTATCAATCAAAAGAGTAAGCTGAAGAAGTTCAGGTGCACTCTTACCAGAGTAAACATGATTGCCGTATATACTCACGCATAAGTCAGGACTAGATCTTACCGTATCATTTCTGGTATTTTATAATGTTGTTCGTATAAGTTGAATGCGGAAAACTCACACTGTTGGTACAAGAGATTACAATACACTAATGTCCACCTGAGAGAATAACCACTGAGCACATGGCCATCTTATCTATGTGGGTGCAGCAATGCGCTCTGTCAGCGTGTGCTCCTAACTGCTCCCTCTCCCTATTGTGCCTATGTGACCACACGGTTATACCCTAACTATTACGAAGCGACGTTTGCACTGATTTGTGCTTTTTGTATCTCACACCCTCATACACCTTTATGGTAAGAGCATCTCATATCTACGATGGAGCATTCGATTAGAAGAAATATGAAGCTGGTTTTAAATCAAACGTCATTGAAGTTGCGAAAGAAATCAGTAACTGTGCTGCTGCAATAAAATTCGATCTGTCTGAGAAACTGGTGTGGGATTGGAGGAAGCAAGAACATGTGTTTAAAAAAAAAAGTGTTGCATTTTTGAACGGGCGTATAAGTCGTGGTCTGATTTTTATGATCGATTTTTCGGGTTTCAAGACCCAATTTATACGCGAGTGTATACGGTACACATTAGACTTTTTCAAAGACATTCTTATAGTAAAGATACGATTTAAAGTCTGATCCGTTCCACCATTAAGATTTTTTTGGTATTCATAACTCATACTGTTTGGCGTTGGATTTGCATACTGCTGTTTCCATTATATCTAGACAGTGAAGACCTTTGGCCACATATGTGACAGGATGGCATTAAAGTGCTTTTCTCAAAGATGTCAGGGCAAAATGAACTTAGGAATTTGGAAAGAATTTGGTTTAAATGCTTGCAATGCCTTCCTTTTCAGAAGACAGTTCCTCTCATTGGGAGAGACTTCAGCCACCAAGGTCCTCATTCTACCGACCCTATTCTACCGGCGTCTGCCTGACCGCTCGGGGGTCGGTTGTCCTCCAGTCTTCCTTCTCGCACTCGGTCGTCCCTCGGATTCCAAGAACAGACTTTTCCCCGATCATACCCACTCTATTACCTCAGTGGGCACAATCGTGTTCCACAAGCATCGATCACTCACTCTCTTTCACAATGGGCTGGCTCATCCACTCTTTCACCAATGCTGCTGTCGCTCTTCGCCTCTTCCTTTCTTTTACCGTCTTCTTTTTTGCTTCCGCCTCACACCTCTCCTATTTATTACTGGCATGTGGCTCAGATGTGACGATTAGCAGCTCCCGGCTTCAATTATGGATGCAGATGATTCCTCGCCTGTGCACATAAGCAAGGAAACGCCCATCTTGCGTAGCATCCAGGAACCGCTCCTGCCACACCACCACGCCCCCTCTTTAAGCCGTGAGTGTGGTGAATATTTATTTAAAAACTGGGCTTTACTTCGGAGCTGTGAACCCGCTATACCACACTTTCTCCATTCTTCCAACTTGCTCTCCACTTCCTGTTTTCTGGTGGTACACAACACAATATCATCAACAAAAAGCCTACAATTTTTTTGGATCGGTTAATCTTTTATCTCATGACTCAACACATCCATAACTAGATCAAATAAGTAAGCACTTAAAGAAGATTTCCAGATCTTACCCAAACACAGCTTTTAACCAGAGTCCTCACTCCCACATACAGTGGTACCTCTGGTCACGACTGTAATTCGTTCCAAAACTCTGGACGTGACCTGATTTGGTCGCGACCCGAACGTAATTTCCCCATTAGATTGTATGTAAATATGATTACTCCGTTTCAGACCATACAAATTGTATGTAAATATCTCTATATATAATTTTCATTTGGATCTTGATCTTTGTCCGCAAATGAATTAGAAGAAGCACTAGATGGCAGTAGAGAGACAGCTAAAACATAGGCATTGCATTAAGAATCTCCTCCAGGCTTATACTACTGAAGACTATATTACGCCAGTCACACCTCAAAACACAGACATTCAAACTAAACAAATTGTTGTGCTTTAAATTAACTAAAGGGATCTTCATTTAGATCTTGATCTTTGTCCGCGAATTCCACGCATGTGTAGACCACCTTCCAGTTTAGTACGTCGTTGTTACTCACGGATGTCAAAAATGTGCCGGAATAACGAACGGGGTGGTGGACAGTGTTACACTGGTTAGCTCCTGAGGCCCGGTTAGAGAATGAGATTGCCGAAGATAAAAGGTACATGCCTACATAACATGAATGAAAGAAAGACAGTGGGTAAAATGAATCGCAACGTAACAGCACGTTCCGGAAATTATTATTGTTACGTTGTAACCGGCGAGTGCTGTGAGTCTCACAGTTGTACTGTGGCTTGCTCACATGTCAGTGAAGTAATCCCTATTTATGCTTTAAAGAGCCTGGATACCTATGTGTCCCCCTTTTATAACCATTGCTCCGTGTATATTGCCTTACTCTTTGGATTGCCACAAAGCAACCTGTGAGATTGGAGAAAGGTTGAGAAGAGATCGTGAGAGGAAACAACAGTGTCGTGAAAATGAGACGGATTGTGAATGGACAGAAGCAGAAATGCTCCCGCACCACCACATAATTATTATTCGGACAGTGATTCCGAGTAGGCCGTTCCTATCGAATCAATGTCCAAGGGTTTTCTTTTGTAATTTTGCTTCCCTTATAAAAAATCATAATGCTGTGCGACGAAGGGCCCAGTTCACGACTGGCAGCTGCGTTTAAACAGGGAGCCCTTCACAGACAACTTTAACACGCGCAATGTAGTTGGGTGCACATGGC
>JANRMT010062857.1:39335742-39367672 GCA_026402145.1 Polypterus bichir lapradei
TAACAACCAACGATTTATACAGGAAAATAATGACTATTAACAAGGTTGCCCAAACTTTTGCATCCCACTGTACTGTTCGTTTGAACACTGCTTTTACATTTTTTTTTGGATGGAGCCTCCACCCCACTCATGAATATTGATGAGTTCACATAAACTGGCAGAAAATTGAGAAATTATTTTTTCTCCAGCATGATTTTATATTATCCAGTAGATGGCAGCAGTATGCTGACCCAAGAGTTATTCAGGCTTAGCCCTGTAAAGCGGCTATAACCGGAAATTGCATTGAATTCCAAGCTTGAGTCACACTTGGGCTTAACATCATCAAGGAAGTTAAACTCTTTTAAGGCTAATTAGGTTTTTTTTTCCCAGGGCTGAATATTTTTCAAGTTCTCTGAAAAAAAAAAAAAACACACAAAGCAATGGTTTCACACATAAATCAACAGAACATACTTATGAGAAATGTCCCTTAGTTTTATGTTCCAGTATGTAAATTCCCATATTTGTTACATACCTGTTTGTTTTATCGCTCATAAGCTGAAAGGCACTTTCGGGGCTGGGGGGGGAACAGCTTCAAGTAGTAGAGTGGCTGGTAATCCATAGCGTCCACTAGTACACCGTGTCGTTCGATGAAGTCAAGTTGCCACTTTGCCCCCCACGGCTCTGTGTCTCTGTGTAGTCCTACAAGGGCGGGTGTTCAGCACTACAATCAGATGGGGACTGATTGGCCGATGGAGGTACTCGAGTTTCGTTTTTGTTTACCTGGGGCCTCATGTATAAACGGTGTGTACGCACAGAAATGTTACGCAAGAACGTTTCCATGTTCAAATCGCAATGTATAAAACCTACACTTGGTGTAAAGCCACGCACATTTCCACGGTAGCTCATACCCTGTCGTATGCAAGTTCTCTGCTCGGTTTTGCAGACTGCCAGCACCCAGCGTCAAAGCAATGCTACTGTTCTTGTGTGGTTTATCTTTCTTTTTCAGATCCACGTCCTTGACGCGGCTTTATAAATACACTTAAATTAACCACATATTGTTTATTAGTTTAATGCATCTGATTGTAATTAACTAGTAACAATGTAATGGTCCACGGAATGGCCAAACTATTCCAAATACCATAGCTGCTTTAGCATTGTTACTCTCACTGCACCACCTTCTTCTTTCAGCTGCTCCCGTTAGGGGTCGATACAGCGGATCATCTTTTTCTATATTACTCTCACTGCATCACTCAGAGCAGCTGATCGGAAAGAGAATTATCGGGATACAGCATCAAGCACACGCTGCCTCGGCCATGCTGTCTATTGAACTGCTTCTCATATGACAAACGCTTCAAACCTTTACTGTACGGACCTCGTGGTTCAGAAACAGTTTCATCCCAAGAACTCTAAACACACTCAATCAGTCCATCAAGTGCTCCTTGTAGAACTGTCTGTACTTACAAGTACAATCACCCCACTGTAAACTTGTACTACAGTTATAATATTGCACAACCTGAGCCACTTTATAAAGCGCACATTTACATATGATGATGATGATGATATCATTTTTAAGATGAAATGAAGCAAAACATGTTTTATTATATTATACAGATAAAAGCACTGTATGCTTCACTGGGACTGGCGTGAAGGATAGAATAATTAAACATGTACTACAAAGATATTTCAATGTTCCTTAAAAGTTTTGAAGAATCGGCATTATAAGCTTACAGGTGGCTTAACATCCATTACAGAGCTGATTGTGTGGCGATCGGTTACTTGGAGAAAGAAAAGGAAGGACAGGAATTGGAGGTTAGTACCTTTGAAAGAGACAGGACTGCAGGGGCGGCCACGCCAATATATATTGAATATAAAACAGAAAGAGAAAATAACGACACAGCGGCAAAGTTTGGCAAAAGTTAAACGCTTGTGTCATGAGGCAGCTATGCAGTGTCCGCAATGGACGTGGCCATCCGCCGTGCATAAGATACCATATTGACATTGGCGGGCGACGGGGCCGCCTAGAGCCGCCCCCGAGTACTGCGGCAATAAATGATTTCATCGAAGGTCATGCACAATCTCTGCACCACCGTGTTCCCATGTTTAATAACATGCTTTAACTCCTACCATCATGAAAATTGTATCACATATACATCTCAGTATTTTAATTATTCAGAGAGCTGTAATATCACGAATGTAATGGATTCTGTGTCCTATCGGAGGACGAGAAAGCCAAGAAGCACGTAGTGATTCACACACACAGAGCACATAGAAGATCAAATACAAAACAAAACATTTAACGTGCTACTTTAATTACGATGTGATTTGAGAAACTAGTTAAACGATTTTAAGATGAAGTTTGATGTTCTACTTTAATGACAAAATAAACTACGTGATTAAAGTGTAAATTTCGAGATTGAAGTTGACATTTCGTGCTTTTTCCCCCACTGTGTGCCCTTTTTTTTTTTTTCCTCTGTGCCCTAATAAGCTTTCATATGACACTCAGACGGTGGGCTATGACTCACCTTTTCACGGCGACTTTGATATCTGACAACTTCTTTTTTACTTCGGGCACTGTGCGACTTTGTGAACTTGAGCTTTCGAGTTTCTCCGACACGCTATGTCAGTCGATCAGCTTCATTTTGTTGATTATTCCATTGTTTAAACCAACAAATAGTACTTTTTTCTTTGCCTCCACTTGGTAGTCGCTGAAATTCTTCCATTTTCCCTCTTGCTTTTGTCATTGTCTTTTCACAAAACACTGAGCTTAAGGGCTATTTATATCAATTTGCATATTCAAAGAGGTGTAATTCTGGGAGGAGTTGGGGTGGGGCAGTAGGCACGTGCACATGCGTTAATTTCCACGCTGACCAGGATTTATGTAGCGGAAGAACGCGGAAGTTGGCGAACGCACAGATTTATGCATCTGGATTTTTCTGTGCGTAAGCACATTTCGGCTTTTGTGCTTACGTCACGTTATAGTGCGAGTTCTACACACGGCGTTATGCATGAGGCCCCAGATCATTTGCTTCAAAATCAGAGTTTGATAAGTGACTGTGTTGTCACTGCCATAGGCCTGTCAGCTGCACGATGCAGGTACTGTACTTTACCTGTACTGTACTGTCTTTTTCGATCACCAGATCACTTGATAAAAATCGTGAGTTTGGGAAGTCAGAGTCCAATTCAGCAGTAATACGCAAATAAATACGCACAATTCACTTTGCACTCTCGTTCCAATGTCGATGCCATTCTAGACATTGTTTACTCTGTGCTGCTCACGCACACAAAGGGATTCAACGTCAATCTAACAGTCCTCCTGGCAAAGAGGGTCTACCTATAACATAATGCTGCCCCCGAATGTCAACTTTAGTCAACATTCGCCCTCAGGCCTAAGCGTCGACAAACATCGGTATCCTCCCTAGAAGAGCTGAACATCAATTAGTGAAATAAAGAACGGTGACATCCCACGTGTGCTATGGCACTCCTTTTGTGCTCTTGTCGATTTGATTCAGGATTTGTTGAAAAAGAACAAGTTAAGACACTGTGCTACAAATCTTAGGAACACATTTAAAACAAACCTACTGAAATGAGCAAACAAGTTTGTTGTTTTAAAATCCAGAATTCTTTAAACTAGTTTTAACTGGCACATGAACAGTTGTTTTGCTTTTTACAGCAGGTATTATGGCGAAGATTTTAATAAACGTTAAAGCAGGACGACGCCTTCTCAAAACTTTTCTACCGTAAACGGCGTCATACAAATGAATTTTTTTTTTTTAGAAGAGGAAACAAGTGCTGTTGTGTGGAGTTAAGAGTTCTCCGCCTGTCCTGATCAATTCTGTATCACTTTATTTGTGAAAGTGCACTGCCTGCCTGGTGTTACTCAATCGTTCATGTAAACCTACAGTTCCTGGCCATACAATGTCCTCTTTGTTTCAGAAGGCTGCAAATCCACCCCAAATCATGTTGTTTGTTGTTAATGAAGATCATCTGCATGTGTGGACTTCAACTGGACATCTGAATTATCCGTGGGCAGCTGGAGTTGAGGGTTCAGTTTCAAATGTGTTTTCCTGCAGGGTGGAGAACTCTGAGCAGATCCTCACCCCTTTCCTCCATTTCTTGCAAGCCACCAATTCTCAAAACCTGTTCACCACCTTCAATGGTTTCTTCTTCACATGGTCTTCTGATTTGATATTGTGGAACAGTGAAACTGGCCAAATTATGGACTTACAAATGATCTTTGCAGCGGGAAGGGACTGATAGACCATGGATGGCACCGATACACTCCCGAGTGTGCCTGGTGCACTCCTACAAACTTTTTATCCTGTTGATGGGGACATGGACTCGTGAAAGTTGGCTTTATTCTCTCTGACCAACTTACCTCTTTTCACATTTGTCATTGATGATTTTAAACAAGCACTGCTGGTGTACAACTGGACTTGCAGATAGTTTAGCTGCCCCTCCACTTAGTAAGGTAACCTAACACAACACTCTCAACCCCATTTAATCCAATTCAATGTCACTGGAAACAGGAGCCCATCCCAGTAATATTAGGCACAAATCAATAACCGACCCCAGATGGGTTGTCAGTCCACCGAAGGACCCGCTCACATCTACATGGGGCCAGTTGTGAGCCACCAATGAGCCTATCACACGTCTCCCTCCATTTAAAGGCCATGACACGCTTGATGACTTTTCCTGTAATTTTCAATCGTAGCCTTCACTTACATAATCTGAGGCAGTCGCATAGTGTGACATATGCCGCAGCTCAGTCCGAACAGTCTACCCTCAAGCCAGTTTGCTGTTGCCTTTAGTCGTATGAGCCAACATTCATTGAGCTCTCTGCCAGAAGTACACTGGACATAGGGCAGCAAAGAGGAATAAGGAGCGCAGAAGAAGCTCATCTGTCCGATGTCTTGTTTTATGTGCCACAAAACAGAATGGGGGGGTGGGGTGTGATGACAGCGATTGTGGCTGTACCCGTTAACCCTTCGTACAGCACAGGCTCCATCAGGCAACATGCTATTGGTTGTCAGAAAAAATGTGACATGCCCAACAACTTTCAATCGTGTGAAGTTTCGCAGTCCAGCAGACAGATCGTGACTACTGCAAGTCTGACATACCTTAGAAGTCACAGAATGTAAAATCGGCTTTAGTGTAACCTCTTTCAGCTGCTCTTTTTAGCCAATATGCACCACAGGCAGGTTTGGCTTAACGCCCGCTCAACCTACACAATTTTTCGGTCTCTGCTTTCATTTTCATAATCATGGCGGGTCAGAAGTGGTCACAGTGTGCTCTCGTGACTCAAGACCAGCCAGTCGTAGGTGTGTATGCGAGAGTTGACATCCATTGAGCGCCCAACCATAAGTGCAGTGCAGCTATGAAGAATAAAGAACACGCAAACAGAAGAGATGCTCGTGTTTTACATACCACGACAGAATGGAAAAAAGGAAAAAAAAAAAAAAAAGATTGGGGGCCTGTCTTATCTTCACGTAGCACCAGTATGATCAGTCAACATGTAACTGCCTGTCAGAAACAGTCAAGCTTACAATATGGAAATGTGAAATTGTGCCGGTAAGTCAACGTGCAGTCGTAGAATTTGTCATCCCCAGGATCCTCCGCTGACGAGACAGCAGTTGCAGTTGTCAAGTTTGACGTCCCCTCCGACTCGAAGTTGGTAATGCGACGCCAGCTTTTACCTTTTTTATGCGATTTCCCTTTTTCGAGGACTAAACAAAAACAGTATGTCGATTTATCCAAATCCACCCTTTCTCCCACTCCATTTTATTTACGTTCCTATTCTTCAAAAGTTCAATCTACAAATGTGTCACTCAGTACACCCTGAACAATCCCACCACCCCGCTCTGTACTACTAGTGAATGATCAGGATGTGTGAGCTAACACTTTCAACTGAATGCTCCCCGAATGCAAGGCCACCCACTATGCAATGGAGACCGAACAGTCGGTTTTACTTTTTAGGTTTATTTGTCTTTTTTTCTCTGGACTGAGAGGGTTTTTGGCACTACATAATTTTTTCCTATTTTTTATACAAATTACTGTTTGTGGGCTTTATTTTTGTTTAAGATCAATGAGCAAGCAATGTTTAAATACAGCTAATTAAAAAATAAAGAAATTAACTTTGAAACCTTCCTTTACAATTAAAATAATGTTTTCTTTTTCCTGAACCCCTTTAAAAACGGGGGCATTAAAATACTTGACATTTATATCACAAATCCTTGTGATGACACAAAAATAAAAACCTATTTACAAAAATGGTACATTATTTAAAAATGTGACCTCGCTGTGTGGTGCACAACAATGTTGATTCAAAATACAAATTTAAAACACAATTAATAAATCTGAACGCATAACGGGCCGAGGAGAGCTCATTTTTTCTGATGAATGAAGTTGAGGTTTATATTGTGCTGTCCATGATGAAGCAACGGGAAATGCTGGCTGCCATGAATCACAGAACCTAAGGGGAAGAAAAAAATGATAAGTTTTGAATATTTAATAAAGACCAATAAAAATACGCAAAGTTTTAAAGATACAGAAGAGCAAAAACATTTAATAACATAACACTCCCAACCCTCTTAATCCATTTCACAGTCACGGGGCCCTGGAGTGAAGCCCAGCAGCATCCAGAAAAGGAAAGGATTAATCTACGACCTTGTATGAAATACACTCATCTTTCCAACTACTGCTAACTCAATGGTTGCACGAGAGGCTCGGCAGAGCATCCATCACCAGAGAAGATCCTCAGCACCTGCTGATATCTATGAATCACAGACATCAAGCAGTCATGGCATGAGAGTAATACGTGACAAAGTCCTAAATACGACAATGGCTTTAACAGACCTGCCATTGCTGCGTCCAAACATTATGGTGCCCTGAAACGGAGGACCACATAGAAAAAGGGCTGTGTGACTGAACGGTATGCAAGTCAGGTTGGGGAGCAGGCACTGGTACAGAGCGCTGCCACACCCACTACACGATGAAACAACTCGGGATCCCGGTTGGCAAACCCCAGGCAGACGCGCGGTCCAGTCCCTCCCTCCGGAAATGACCCTCTATCTGCCGCAGCCAGGTGTTATGTGGGCGACTGCCTGGCCTGGTCCAGCCACTCTGGTCCCCAACAATGAGGATCTTACGAGCCGGATCACCCTCGGGGAAGCACGCCATATGGCCATAGTGCCGTAACTGACGCTCCCTCACAATGCAGGTAATGTGCCTCATTCGGGACTCCATGAGCAACACAAAGTCAAACCAACGGTACCCAAGGATTGTCCGGATAGACACAGTACCAAAGAAGTCCAGTCTTCATCTCAGGTCACTGGACAGCGTCCATGTCTCACAATCATACAGCAAGACAGGAAGCACCAGGACTCTAAAGACTTGGATCTTCGTCCTTTTGCTGATATCAGGACTGCCACACACCCCTTTCCAGTGACTTCATGATCCCCCAGTGCTCTCCCAATCCGTCTACTGACTTCATAGGAAGAGTCACCAGAGACATGAACGTCACTGCCAAGGTAAGTAAACCTCTCGTCGAGGTTGACACTCTCTCCGCAAACAGACACACTGCTGATGGCTGTGCCCAAGAGGTCATTAAAGGCCTGGCTGTTGGTTTTTATCCAGGACACTCAAACTCCTCACTTAGTCTCTCGAGTGCCCCGATCAGAGCCTCCATTAACTCCACAAAGATCACAGCATCGTCAGCAAAGTCAAGATCACCAACATTTGCCCCACACAAGGTCGTGGTCGAACTGTATGCAAATCCCCTAAAATGAAAGTCTGCAATATGCAAATTAATCACATCTGAATTGTTTGATTTGTAATTGAAACTGAGGGGGAAATAAAGGAAAAATGGGTCCCAATGACGGGAGCTCTGTATTGGTGGTTGACATACTGGTTTATCAGTATAAACTCTTCTTCCAGCTAGGAATTTGAGAAAACAATTTTACTGGTATGCAAAAAAAAACTGTTGGAATCTTTGAAACACATTTAAACACAAAAAGTACGGAAAGGAAACAGGAAATGTGATTTTGTTTTGATAAATTAGTGTCTTAAAGGTAATGTCATGGACTTGTCTATAGAAAGTGAGACTACCCCTTTAAGAGTATACCCCAGAATGCTGCGCGGTTCAACCTGACTGACAAGTTAATGCACACCGGAAGAGAGGACAGGATGAAGCCGCATTTGGTGGGCAATGGCAACAGCGCACGTGTTTGTGTGTGTGTGTGTGTGTGAGAGACAGAGAGAGGGAGAGTGAGAAATGCTACTGGATTCAAGTAAAATAACAATCGATTCTGTCTGAGAAGCAGAGCTTTAATATGAGGCACATCTGTGCTAATTTAATTAATAATGACATTAATCAGTAATGCATTTGTTTAAAAAGTATATACAAAAATACACTATACTGGTAACTAATTGAATTGAATGAGTTGAATTTGAACTCTACTGCCAAGCAATGTACCGTACCATCAGCATTGGTCAAAGCCCATTTGTGCCCTAGACGGGGCTGACATTGACTGACCCTCATCACACTGGCTCCCAGTGTTTTACAGAATTCATTTTAAAGTTTTGGTACTTACTGTCAGAGCTCTTCATGGACGAGCTCCCGAGTACCTAATCATCCTGCTCCAGTGCCATACAGCTTGCCGGACTCTAAGATCTGGGCAACAAGGCCTTCTCGCTGTCCCACGCACTCAGCTAAAAACCCATGGGGATTGTGCCTTTCAGTCCGTGGCACCAATACTATGGAATAGCCTGCCTTGTGGTCTGCGCACATCCAAGTCTGCTGATTCTTTTAAAAAAACAACTAAAAACATTTCTTTTTAAACAAGCTTTTAATCAGTGCTGAATAGTTCCAGTTTGTTTATTTATTATTTTTATTGGTTTTGTATTTAACTGTTGTATTTGTATTGTATTTAATGGTCAGCGCTCTGTGACCTTTTGTCTGTGATGGGCGCTATATAAATAAACAACTACTAGTACTACTAGCAGGTAGTCAGCATTATTAGACTTCAACGCCCTGTTCCCCCCCCCCCCCCCTGGTGGGACAAGAACTCTTACCAGCTACAGAAAAGCACCCCCTGCAGCAGCACAAATTGAACCCCTTTGTGTATAGAACACCAAATTGGTTTACAAAGCATGCATGCTTTTACTTTAATAAATGGTGCCCACTCATTACCATCAGAGTTGAAAACTCATGGTCCCCCTCAGGTTTACTTTTATTACCAACACCCACTCATAATCTTCATAGCTGTGATGATCCCTGGGGAGTTTTCTGGGGGTTCCTGCAGTGTCTGGAGCATATAACCCCTTCAACAGCATAAATCGCATAAATCTGGTGTATAGATTACGGGCACTTTTATAAATGGTGCCCAGCGCATGATAGTGCCCACTCAATATCATCAGAGTTGGATGACCATGGGGCACCCCCCTCTTCTAAGTTTTGCCACTAAATGGGGGCAGTCCCCCTCAGTGCCAGATTGTGCTTGCCCCTTTTTTTTGTGCACACCGTGTACATTATCATTATACTTCTATGACACCATTCCCCTTGTTTATAAATGGCACCCCTCAAATGACAGTTCCCTAGGTGGCTGCCTATGTCACATAATCGATTGAATGGGCTCTGCATATCATCGGAATTATTTATAACATGAAAAGGATTTTAGGCCATACTGCATCACTAGTGTTTTCCTATCAACATCCAAACCTGCTTGATGGACAATCACCCTTAACTATTTGTCTCCAAGCCTGAGATCTTATGCCTGGCTTCTGTCTCACCTGCCTACGATCTGTCTCAAGGCTGTGGCACACAACATCATTCTCCTCCCTTCTGCAATATCAGTGGGACTCTGAATCACATACTCTCACTTACACCAAGCATATCCCTTCACTGGTGCAGTCCTGTTGCTTTTTCTCATCAACATGTACCAAAGCTTATCTTCTCATTCAGGCTCTTTTCTTGCAGCCAGACAACTGCAACTCCCTACTGGTGAGCTCATTGTGACTGTCACCCAACATCTTCAACTCATGCCGTCCCCTGCAAATTCCGTCACTCACTAAACCCCTGCTGCTGAAACTGTCTGTACGGACATTGCCCACAACAAAGAGAGAACAATGAGCTCCGGGATGCTGGCCTTAGGACAAGGTGACCTGTCACTGCTCACAGCTGTCCTGAGAAATGCTGATATGCTGATGTTGCCTTGGCCTGCCCTTTTCCTTTGATGTTAATCCTACAGAACACCTTTGGGACATCTTTAATCACATCCAGAAATGTGACCTTTTGCCTGAACATATGTAGCAACTTAATCAGGAACCTCATAGGCATGGAAAAACATCAGACAAGTACACATTCAGAGGCTCATTAGCTCTACACTCTGCAGGTATCAGTCACCCAAGATAGAGAAGGAGAGTTTTGAAGGATTTTGTTCTCATATTATTCCAATTTGTTTACTGTTACTTCAACAACGGGGACTGAAATTTCAGAGAAAGCATGTTGTGTTTCTTTTATACATCAGTGTACTTTGCAAGTCACACTGGGAAAACATGCCTGTCAAAAAAAAAAACAATAAAAAAAAAAAAACACACAAATAGGCATTGACAGGGTTAGGTTTGCAATGCAAAGCAACTGGTTAAGAGTAACCGTCCATGGTCTCTGAAGTTCCTAAGGATCATGACTGATAAATACTGTTCCGCATTTTGTGAGGTCGCTGTCCAGTTACCAGTTTGTGATACTGTTTTATAAAATCTGCCCAGTAGCAAAAGAACAAGACAAAAAAATATTTGCTCAATATTTGCTATCAATAACTCAATAAGAAAATGTACCTAATGGTGGATTTTAGGAGACCCAGGCCCCTCCTGGACCCCGTGATCATCAGAGGTGACTGTGTGCGGAGGATTCAGACCTATAAATACCAGGGAGTGCAGCTGGATGATGGACTGGACTGCCAATACTGATGCTCTGTGCAAGAGGACCGAGCCGACTATACTTCCTTAGAAGGCTGGCATCCTTCAACATCTGCAATAAGATGCTGCAGATGTTCTATCAGACGGTTGTGGCGAGCGCCCTCTTCTACGCGGTGGTGTGCTGGGGAGGCAGCATAAAGAAGAGGGACGCCTCACGCCTGGACAAACTGGTGAGGAAGGCAGGCTTTATTGTAGGCACAGAGCTGGACAGTTTGACATCTGTGGCGGAGTGACACAAATGAGCAGGCTCCTGTCAATCATGGAGAATCCACTGCATCCACTGAACAGGATCATCTCAAGACAGAGGAGCAGCTTCAGCGACAGACTGCTGTCACCGTCCTGCTCCACTGACAGACTGAGGAGACCCCACATTATGCGACTCTACATTTCCACCCGGGGGGGTAAACATTAACATTATACAAAGTTATTGTCTGTTATACCTTCATTGTTATCACTCTTTAATTTAATATTGTTATAAGTATCTATCTATCTATCTAATGGTGTAACATTTAAGTGTGTTCAGAAAATTAGGTAAACGTTTTAAATTTTGGAACATTTTAAAATTTACTAATGACTTCATCAAAAAGTTATATTATCACATTTTATTAACTATTTTTGTGGTAGTGATACTAGAATGAAACTACATGTGTTAGTACGGTTCATAAATTTAATTTTTGAAAACATTTTTGAAAGAAGTACATGAAAGAAAAGGAAGCTAAAATCGTTGGCTGTAATGGCTTATGATGAATAACAGGTCATTATGGTATTTTGCTAATAAATTAAAATTCTTACAGAAATTAATTAAATCTTTATGATATGATCTGCAGGGAAAGCACCCGTGAAGTTGTTTTTATGTAACAGAAATCCTGAGAATGTGTATATATATACACACACACACACAGTGGAAACTCAGGTCACGAACATAATTCGTTCCAAAACTCTGGTCACAACAATTTCCCCCATAGGATTGTATGTAAATACAATGAATCCGTTCCAGACCGTACAAACTGTAAATATATTTTTTTAAAGATTGTTAAGCAAAAAAATAGTTAATTATACCATAGAATGCACAGTGTAATAGTAAACTAACTGTAAAAACATTGAACAACACTGAGAAAACCTTGAACAGAGAAAACTAACATTGCAAGAGTTCACGCTACAGCCTTACGAACCGCTCGCTGTAAACACTTTTTTTTTTTTTAAGTTTTTTTTAACGAGTTTTAAGCACAGGGAAAAAAATGAACATTTGAAAAATCCTTAATTTATACAAAAACTAACCATAAACAACCAAGAAAACTAACCTTGCATGAGTTGAGTTCTGGCATGAAGGAAGTGAGGAGGAACTAGGTGGAGAGAAGATTACAGTTTGGCCAGACGGAAGCCACTCCTTAGGTAAAAGGCACATGGCAGCCCGCCTGGTGTTTGCCAAAAGGCACCTGAAGGACTCTCAGACCATAAGAAACTAAATTCTCTGGTCTGATGAGACAAAGATTGAACTCTTTGGTGTGAATGCCAGGCATCACATTTGGGGGAAACCTGGCACCATCCCTACAGTGAAGCATGATGGTGGCAGCATCATGCTGTGGGGATGTTTTTCAGCGGGCAGGAACTGGGAGACTAGTCAGGATAAAGGGAAAGATGCCTGCAGCAATGTACAGAGACATCCTGGATGAAAACCTGCTCCAGAGCGCTCTTGACCTCACACTGGGGCGACGGTTAATCTTTCAGCAGCACAACGACCCTAAGCACACAGCCAAGATATCAAAGGAGTGGCTTCAGGACAACTCTGTGAATGTCCTTGAGTGGCCCAGCCAGAGCCCAGACTTGAATCCGATTGAACATCTCTGGAGAGATCTTAAAATGGCTTTGCACCGACGCTTCCCATTTAACCTGATGGAGCTTGAGAGGTGCTGCAAAGAGGAATGGGCGAAACTGGCCAAGGATAGGTGTGCCAAGCTTGTGGCATCATATTCAAAAAGACTTGAGGCTGTAATTGCTGCCAAAAGTGCATCGACAAAGTATTGAGCAAAGGCTGTGCATACTTATGTACATGTGATTTCTCAGTTTTTTTATTTTTAATAAATTTGCAAAAACCTTAAGTAAACTTTTTTCACGTTGTCATTATGGGGTGTTGTGTGTAGAATTCTGAGGAAAAAAATGAATTTAATCCATTTTGGAATAAGGCTGTAACATAACAAAATGTGGAAAAAGTGATGCGCTGTGAATACTTTCCGGATGCCCTGTATGTGCGGAAATCATCGGGCACGTATGAACCGGAAGGGGAACTGGCTTGTTCGTCACCCGAGTGTGTGGTCG
Organism: Polypterus bichir lapradei; assembly: GCA_026402145.1. NCBI lineage: Eukaryota > Metazoa > Chordata > Cladistia > Polypteriformes > Polypteridae > Polypterus > Polypterus bichir. The sequence goes on from JANRMT010062857.1 coordinate 39,349,009, forward strand.
TGAACAGATGCAAAAGTTTGGCGAACTTTTTGGTCGTAACCCGACTTGTACGTGGTGTTCTGAGACGTTCATGACTCGAGGTTCCACTGTATATATATCTCTCTCTCTTTTATATATATATATATATATATATATATATATATATATATATATATATACACACACACACACCCCAGTAACGCTGTACTTCATGATAACGTGCAGTGAATCCACTTGACTTGAGTATTCCTAGTTTTCCTCCTCTTTCTCTGTATGCTTAGCATTCGTTTGCTCAGAGGTTCATGCGCTTGCTGCTTCCTGAGCAGCTCTTCTTTACTTCACTCTAGTGGCCCGCTGCTTCCATCGGCATCTTTTCGCGTTAAAACTGATTAAGTCAGTGTTTGTGTTTCAATTACTTAGTACGTTTTTCTTAAATTTTCACTTAAGCTGGCACTTAAGTGTTCAATCTGTCTCAAGAATGATTTAAGATATAAAGTTTTTACGGATGAGAATCCCGCCTGTACACATGCTCTGCACGGCCGCCCTGGTGCACGCTGCCGAGAGTTGATTCTACAATAAAATAAAATAAAAAATAAAAAGGAATAAAAATCATCTCTACTGTCCACTTTCGGGGTGGTCACGTAGTATATGTGTACCAAATTTCATGTCAATAGGTCAAACGGTTTGCAAGCTACAGGTGATTTAAAATCCTGGACAGACAAATGAACAGCCACGGTAGCGTAGCGTATTATATAAGAAGATATATGTACATAATGTGTCACAGTCAGTGGGCTCATTTCTTCTTTCATTTATTTACATAGAGGTTAAGTTAATTGCATTTTTAGGTGTGTTCACATATAATGCGTGAAATGAAGCTGCTCTTGTGAAAGCCCTCCCTATCTGTCTGTCCACATGAAACAACTCAGCCCCCCATGGACCAATTGTCTTGACATATGGCAAACTTATTCTTCAAAGAAATACTGTATGTGGAGACAGCTCCATTTTGTTGAAATATCATGAACAGACTGCACTATACAGAGTTTTATAATTTCAAAATTGCCCCTTCAGAATCATTGACATATTTGAGAACTCATCTAACTTTAAATGGAGAAACATTCTGTGCAACTTCAACTACGAATCAGTTCTCTGTTTCAGTTCTACCTTGACAGCAGTGACACCATCTGGTATGTTTCTCTCTTTTTCACCTCCAATAGCCACTAATGATGGCAAACAGATCCCCAGTACAAGTTAATTAAAAACATGTAGACAGCATGTGTGGGAGTAGGAAATCACTGTCATTGGCTGTTTACATGCACAGGACTGCAATCCTCTTATCAACAGATCCTGCTGTACAGAAACTGCTGCATACATCTTTCTCCTCCCGATGATGTAAGTCTTAACAGGTATGTTAAATGAAGTTAACTAACTGTAGAAGTATAAAATGCAAGCAAGGAAAGTGAAGCATTATTTACATATCAATGAGGTGCTTTGTGGCATGTACCATTGTGCATGTCACAAATAAACAGTCAGTGCTATGTACTTTACATGAAACAAACCTCACAGCTCTATTATCTATACATTGTAATGATTCACTATTTCACTGCCACTATAAATTACAACAGCAGCCAGACATCCAGGTGACAGGGACAGTCACAATTTCAGTCTACACATCCTGTTAAAAAACTGAAGAATATCAAAATGCCAAATAGGATAGTAAGACATTGCTCCACTAAAATAAACGTCCTCACAATGTATTTAGAAGAGTATGTACAAAATTCCAAAGTGAACCCTACCGTATATGCCCCAGCTTCCAGTACGATGTAAATAATATATATTTAACAGCACGGTAAAAATGCCAATGTGGAAAGCTTAATTAAGAACCTGTGTTAGCAGACAAATAACTGTCAGTACTGTCTGCTTTTGTTTCTACATAAAGCACTGTTTTAGAATCATGTGAGTTCATTTATAAACATCTTTTTTTTGTGCCCATGCCCTGAACCCTCATTGTTGAGGATGTTATAAAGCAGGCATTAAACAATGAGGACTGGCTTTATGTACGGGCATACACACTACACAAGTGTTCTGCATCAGACTGCCACATTTACCGTAATGGTCACTTGATGTAATAAATTATGTTAATCCCTAGCATCTGTCAGTACCGAATAGCTTTGCAAGTCTCATTTTATTGAAAATGACAACGACCAAACATACTTAAGCTAAAAATGAATTCATTTCAAAAGGTATTTATTTTGACTTTTTTTAGGCTAGGTTAATTACCCATTTTCAGTGTGTGAATATGGTTCATGCGCTATTGTGTGTGTTGAGTAAGAGTGGTCTTTGTGATAGACTAGAGTCCTACCCAGGCCTGTTTCCAGCCTTTCGCACAATCCTGCTGAGATAGTTTTTGGGCCCTGAAATGGACTGAGAAGGTTCTATGATCGACATTTTGAACTATGTTCACTGCAGGCTACAGTGTCTGCACAGCCCTTAGACCCACCTGAATGCTATGCCATAACACACATTTTCTAACATGTTTACATTTATTATCACAAACATCGTATAACTTACCAACTATGATTTCAAGGAGCAGGAGAAGTAACAGCGTTTTCCCGACTAGTGAGACAAGTAGAACATGGAAATCTACAAATTTTCCAAGTTGAAGTAACCTCTCCCAAGATACATTTCGAACAGTAAAAGTATCCATAGTTGACATTGGATTTCTCAATGAAAATTTAATTTTACTGACAAATTTGTCAGTAAAAGTGTGGCAGGTAAAATAGATCCACTAGGAGCTGAGCTGTTTTATGCAGGCAAACAGACATGACGTTGATGGTAGGCGAGGGCTTTTCCAATCCCACCTACTCCCCCACCCCTCCAACCCCCCCCCCCCCCCAAAAAAATAAAAAATAAAACACATCAATGTCTACAAAAGGGACTGACCTTGTGAGATGATCGTCTTGTTTTGTGGCAACCCACCATTTCCCTGTGGTAAGAAATTTGGAGGTGTCATGTAAGGCCACGATGCTGGGATAGAAAAGTGTCCAGCAGCACTCTGGTCCCAAGGCAGGAAACCAGGGCTTACTTTACCAAACTGTCCCTGATATCCCTGGTCTAGACAAAGAGAAATGGAGAAGGGGAAGGATAAAAAAGACATATGAGTATATGGCGGAAAAAAAAAAACAAAATCTCAAGAAATCCTTACCTGCAAATCTTACCTGCAGAGTGCACATTTATAATTTGTATAAAATGAGTTGTCCTTGGAAAATGTAACATCAGCAATTGCCTTTTCCAAGTCAACATGCATCTACTGTACTTGCTATTATTACTCTTAAGCGTAAGAATGCTATTGCAGGACATTGCTTATCTGATTTATATTAAAAGGAAAACAAACATGCTTATTAGGTTTAACAGTCAAAGAGATCAAACAGAGGAATTTAAATAAAGCAGCCATAAGTAAATAAAGCAGAAAGTAAAAGCATGCAATTTACTTGATGCCCACAGTGTACCTGACTTGCCCACAGTGCCGTTCCCCACCAGTGCTCCAGGTAAAAGTTGGTTGTGCCATTGCCCATCCCGCCCGGTGCTTGGTATTCCTAGAGGTCGCCCAGCTGGCTGAGCAAAGATGATGCTTGGGTCATTCAAGTTCAAAGGGTTAGGGCTGCTTGTTGAGCTGCTGTTCCCATTTGTTGGGGCGGAACGTAGTGAATAATTAAGGTTTGGGGGAGACGGAAGTCCACCTGCAGAAGATGTCTGAATTACAGGTCCATGAATGGGCCAAGGTGCGGAAGGGATAGGGATAGGGTGATGCTGCTGCTGGTGTGGCTGAAGCAGACCCAGTGTGTGCATCCCGTGGTGAAACTGAGTTCCCGGAGAAAAGTTAAGGAGTGGGATCTGAACTGGGAGCTGTTTTGGAGGGCCTGAGTTTGCAGAAGGCGTCACTATTGATTGGGAACTACTGGAAGGCTGTGAAGTGCTCTTACTAAATGCTATGGGCTGTGGAGAGTAAGGAGGTGTCTGACGATGATCTGACTAAAAATCAATTAGGACAAGAAAGAGAAAGAAAGAGAATGTGATCAGAAATTATGTTTAAAACTTCATTGGTTAAATACCAAAAACACAATAAGTTTGTAAATTGATATTATATTACTGGATCTTGCACTCAACTAATGATATTAAAAGCCTACTCTGACATCATTAAAGCCACAACAAGTGTACAGGTTAAGTCTAGGATATTTATAATTAGGAGTTGTGTTAAAAGGTCTATTTTTTATTCTGTCAGCAAAATTAGATTTTAAATGTGGCTTTTTAAAAATTTTCCAATAGAACATTACCTTGGCTAGGTTTGCCTTCAAGTTATTTTCCCACCCTCATATAGTTTCCTTTAAAAACTACAGGATAATGGAGAAAGGAAAAAAAAAAATTGAAAACCCAATATAAAGTCAGTTAATTTTAAATACTCACACACTCGGAAGGCTGCCTGGTTCTTAAAGGTCGGTCCTGGGATCCTATCGCCACCTGAGGGATTGTTATTGATCCCGTCTGAGGACTCCCCATAGGTTGCCCTGTTTGGGAAACTGAAGTTACAGAACAAGGAAAACGGGAGGAATTATAAGTGTAATTTACCTGCCTCAAAATATTTCACCTATTGTGAGGCTAACCTGCACAAATTACTTCTATTCTGCAAATTTCTGAAGCTGGTAAAACAATATTGGATGGACATTTTGAATATTTTAGTATTGAGTTATTTATTTATCATAACTCCTCAGCCGATAAAATGAGGAAAAAATCAATTTTCAAATCAATTTCAAATTAAGTTAAAATAGCAAGTGTAGGTGTACTTTGTTTTTAATCAAACAAAGAAAATAATGCAATTTCCAAGTGTTTTTTTATTGAATAATCCAGTACAGCAATAATGTACTCTTTGTTCTTTACCTATTTGGCATAATAAAGTTAAACCTCTCAGGTTAATTCAAGTGAATATTTATATAATGGGTAATTCTGTTTTCTCCAAGTCCGCTGACCTTTTGAATACAAAGATTCAAATACAAAACTTTGCTGATACCGGTTTCATTTGTTTATCAAGGAATTTGCATTTTTTGTTCACTCAAGATCCTCTTTTTCAAACAGATTTTAGTTATAGGTCATATAATATGAATATATGAAAATACTGCATCAAGTGATTCTTTGGTTCTTTATTTACTGCTTCAGACCGCCTTCTCCTGTAAAGCCCAGAGTTTTTAAAGAGGAATTCTCTTGGAAAAATCTATAAATACATTGAGACCACCTCTGTGTCACACTTCTGATATCATGGTCACGAATACTGCCAGAACAGCTAAAGTCTCGTGAAAAAGTTCTTTTCCAACACATCTTGACAGTAAAACAGAAGATCTTCATACAAACAATGCTTATACATAAAGGTGAATAAAAACACAAGGAAAATTTGCTTTTTCAATCATTTATTCGACAAAACTGTCAATAGATGCAAGGGTCTTACTGTAGGAAAAGTCCACCCTTGGTGTCAGAAAATGGTTGTGCCCTCTGACATTACTTCTTTGAGGTGTTTTGCACAACTGCTCACCGGTCTCTGACATCGTACTGGTGGAATTTTGGACTACTCCATGCAAAATTCCATCAGATTGCAAAATGGGTTTTCTTGCATGCACTACCTGCCTCAGATCCACCCAACAACATTTCAACGGGATTCAAATCAGAGCCTGTACTAGGCCAGTCCATAACCTCCTATTTTTTCTTTTTTGATCCCCTCCTTGGTGAATTTGCTAGTGTACTTTGGATCATTGAGACGTGTTGAAAGGTAAATTTCTATTTAAACTTCAACTTTTGGACAGATGGTCTTACATTCATATGATGCAGAATTCATATTTGACTTAATGACTGCAAGCTGCCCAGACCCTAAAGGAGCAAAGCCACCCCAAACCAGAACATTCCCACCACTTTGCTTCACTGCTGGAATGATATAGTTCTCCTGAAATGCTGTTTCTAGTATACGCTAAATATGTCTACTGTTACTGTGCAGCGAGTTCCTCTTAACGTAAGATGAGTAGCCCGGCACACGCAAGAATCTCCTACTCTGAGGAAGAAACTAATTATATCGGAATGGGATCAGACAGAACCTTAGCCCCAATTTGATCCCCTTTGATGAAGGTGTCCTTTACGTATTAAAAAGAAAAATAAAATAACCACCCGAACAACCAAATCAATTAAACAAACAAGAATATATATTATAAAAACTCAAACAGAACTATAAACAACCTTTAACAAATCCTACACAAACCCGGACCAAGTAAACGGATACTAATTAATATGACCACCCCCTTGAACCCCCCTTTATAATGCACTCCCCAAAAGGATGTCAAAACAGAAAAGGAAACAAGGAGACAAGATAACCAAAAATAAAAAATAAAAAATATGACCACTTACAGACAGCACAAAATATTCACATACATATATATATATATACGAATATAAATTAGACTTACACTCCCTACGCACTTCCCTGTCCCTTTAAGACCGAACTTTGATTTGGCTTTAGATCCAACCGGGCTAGGAATTCTGCTGATAAATCCAGCGTACTAGTCAAATATCCCACTGCCTCGTTTGCTTTCTAAAGATATAAAAGAATCGTTTTCACCGGCTTCAAGACAACTCTTATCTTGAATGCTGAAGTCCGCCTCACCCGGGTGTAATGACGTTAACATCCCTCCATGGAAGATGCAAGCATCATAAATAAAAGACAAAGCCATGCACTCCGATGACCTTCCCTGGTCAGCCAGCACTCTTTCTTTTTCTGTGTGCCCGAACCGATCTAGCTACGGAGCATTTCTTGCCTTACAGATTGCTTTCATTCTAATCCTCTTTCCCAGCTCCTTCTCAATCCTTTTTTGAAAATGCACACCTCCTTGTCCTTTTGAAGTTGGTTCTCTTTCTTACTACACACACCAGTGCATTTACGCAAGGACCCACAGGTGTGGTTTGGCCCCTGCTCCCCTTAGAGATATCCTTAAAATACTCATTCCGTCGGACATATATAACAAAGAGGGGAGCAAGCAGCAGAAACAGATAAAGAGCATAAAATATGTGGCAACCGTTACAACTTTGATTCATCTACCCAAAGCTCACTATTTCAGAAGGCCTGGTCTTGTCTTAGATATCCAACTGTAACCTTGCCCTAATGATTTTTATTGACAGCAAAGGATTTTTCCTGGCACACCTTGCATGCAGGTCATATTTATGCAATCTCTTTCTGACTGTAAATGCACGCACTTTGACACCAACTAATGTGAGAGTTACCTCAGGATCCTGTAATGATATTTTATAGTTTTTGGACACTTCTTTTAGCATCAAATAGTTGGCTCATTGGGTAGAATTTTCTGGGCCAGTCAGTTCTGGACAAATTAGCAGTTATTTAAAAAGCAAACCACTTATGGATGATTTTTCCATAGAGTGAAATGACTGATTTAAAAAAATCTGGCGATCTCTGTAAATCCCATGCCAGCCTCCTAGGCATCCACAAGCTTCTTTCTGAGGACTTTAAAGAGCTGTTTGATTTTGGAATGATGTCACCATGCATACCAAAGAGGACACCAGACCCTCAATATCAGCGTCCCCCTGCATACATCATAAGCAGGTTCAAAATTATTACTACCTCACATTGTAATTTTATAGATATGAAGTGGTGAGAAATATAGGGGGTGTGCTTACTTTTTGTATGTGACACACCTGCACTGCTATTAATTTAGATTATGAGAATGAACACACCAAATGTACATGTCGTGTCACTTATTTACAGTTGTGCTTGAAAGTTTGTGAACCTTTTAGAATTTTCTATATTTCTGCATAAATATGACCTAAAACATCATCGGATTTTCACTCAAGTCCTAAAAGTAGATAAAGAGAAACCAGTTAAACAAATGAGACAAAAATATTATACTTGGTCATTTATTTATTGAGGAAAATGATCGAATATTACATATTTGTGAGTGGCAAAAGTATGTGAACCTCTAGGATTAGCAGTTAGTTTGAAGGTGAAATTCGAGTCCGGTGTTTTCAATCAATGGGATGACAATCAGGTGTGAGTGGGCACCCTGTGTTATTTAAAGAACAGGGATCTATCAAAGTCTGCTCTTCACAACACATGTTTGTGGAAGTGTATCATGGTACAAATAAAGGAGATTTCTGAGGACATCAGAAATAGAGTTGTTGATGCTCATCAGGCTGGAAAAGGTTACAAAACCATCTCTAAAGAGTTTGGACTCCACCAATCCACAGTCAGACAGATTGTGTACAAATGGAGGAAATTCAAGACCATTGTTACCCTCCCCAGGAGTGGTCGATCAACAAAGATCACTCCAAGAGCAAGGCGTGTAATAGTCGGCAAGGTCACAAAGGACCCCAGGGTAACTTCTAAGCAACTGAAGGCCTCTCTCACATTGGCTAATGTTCATGATCACGAGTCCACCATCAGGAGAACATTGATCAACAATGGTGTGCATGGCGGGGTTGCAAGGAGAAAGCCACTGCTCTCCAAAAAAAACATTGCTGCTCGTCTGCAGTTTGCTAAAGATCACGTGGACAAACCAGAAGGCTGTTGGAAGAATGTTTTGTGGAAGGATGAGACCAAAATAGAACTTTTTGGTTTAAATGAAAAGCGTTATGTTTGGAGAAAGGAAAACACTGCATTCCAGCATAAGAACCTTATCCCATCTGTGAAACATGCTGGTGGTAGTATCATGGTTTGGGCCTGTTTTGCTGCATCTGGGCCAGGACGGCTTGCCTTCATTGATGGAACGATGAATTATGAATTATATCAGAGAATTCTAAAGGAAAATGTCAGGACATCTGTCCATGAACTGAATCTCAAGAGAAGGTTGGTCATGCAGCAAGACAACGACCCTAAGCACACAAGTCGTTCTACCAAAGAATGGTTAAAGAAGAATAAAGTGAATGTTTTGGAATGGCCAAGTCAAAGTCCTGACCTTAATCCAATCGAAATGTTGTGGAAGGACCTGAAGTGAGCAGTTAATGTGAGGAAACCCACCAACATCCCAGAGTTGAAGCTGTTCTGTACGGAGGAATGGGCTAAAATTCCTCCAAGCCATTATGCAGGAATGAGCAAACGTTACTGGAAACGTTTAGTTGCAGTTATTGCTGCAAAGGGGGGGGTCACACCAGATACTGAAAACAAAGGTTCACATACTTTTGTCACTAACAAATATGTAATATTCGATCATTTTCCTTGAAAAATAAATGACCAAGTATAATATTTTTGTCTCATTTGTTTAACTGGTTTCTCTTTATCTACTTTTAGGACTTGAGTGAAAATCTGATGATGTTTTAGGTCATATTTATGCAGAAATAAAGAAAATTCTCAAGGGTTCACAAACTTTCCAGCACTATGTTGTATGTTTATCAACTTTATCTGTGGGTACTATTTGCATTTGCATTTGTACCAACAAGGCTTTTCAAAGAAGTATCGGGCGTGCTAATTGATAATGTTCTGGACATAGTAAATTCGTCATTAGATACGGGGGTCTTCCCAGACTGTCTTAAGACTGCTGTAGTTAAACCCCTTCTTAAGAAACATAATCTTGACCCCTCGGCTCTTGAAAATTTTAGACCCATCTCTAACCTACCTTTCTTAAGCAAAGTTCTGGAGAAAGCAGTCATTATGCAGTTAAATGACCACCTAAATAAACATGCTATTCTCGATAAATTTCAGTCGGGTTTTAGAATAAGTCATAGCACAGAAACTGCACTCGTTAAAGTAGTAAATGATTTGCGAGTGAACGCAGACAGAGGCCATATATCTGTTCTCATCCTCTTAGATCTGAGTGCTGCATTTGACACCATTGATCATAATATTCTTAGAAATCGCCTTAGTCAATGGGTGGGCCTCTCTGGCAGTGTCTTAAATTGGTTTGAATCCTACCTGACAGGGAGAAAATTTTTTGTTAGTTGTGGTAATTACAACTCAAAGACACATGATATCCGATTTGGTGTTCCACAAGGCTCTATCCTGGGTCCGCTGTTATTCTCAATCTACATGCTTCCGTTAGGTCAGATTATCTCAGGGCACAACGTGAGCTACCACAGCTATGCTGATGACACACAGCTGTATTTATCAGTAGCACCTGATGACCCCGATTCTATTGACTCACTAACACAATGTCTGACTTGTATCTCAGAATGGATGAATAGTAACTTTCTCAAGTTAAATAAAGAGAAAACTGAAATCTTAGTGATTGGCAATAATGGATACAATGAGGCTATTAGAAATAAACTGGATACATTAGGATTAAAAGTCAAGACGGAGGTAAAAAGCTTAGGGGTAATTGTTGACTGTAATCTGAATTTTAAATCGCATATTAATCAGATCACTAGGACAGCATTTTTTCACTTAAGAAACATAAGTAAAGTTAGACCTCTTATATCACTGAAAGATGCTGAGAAATTAGTTCACGCGTTTGTTTTCAGTCGACTAGATTACTGTAACGCACTCCTCTCAGGACTACCCAAGAAAGACATAAATCGTTTGCAACTAGTGCAGAATGCAGCTGCTAGAATCCTAACTAGGAAAAGAAAATCCGAACACATTTCTCCAGTTCTGATGTCACTACACTGGTTACCTGTGTCATTCAGGATTGACTTTAAAATTCTGCTTATGGTTTATAAAGCCTTAAATAATCTCGCCCCTTCTTATATATCGGAGTGTCTGACACCTTATATTCCAAATCGTAACCTCAGATCCTCAAATGAGTATCTCCTTAGAATTCCAAGAACAAAACTTAAAAGTGGTGAGGCGGCCTTCTGCTGCTATGCACCTAAAATCTGGAATAGCCTGCCAATAGGAATTCGCCAGGCTAATACAGTGGAGCACTTTAAAACACTGCTGAAAACATATTACTTTAACATGGCCTTTCTATAACTTCAATTTAACTTAATTTAACTTAATCCTGATACTCTATATGTTCAATTTCCTCATAATAACTATTCAGGGTAGCTCTACAATCCGTACTGACCCCTACTCTCTTTTCTGTTTCTTTTTCCGGTTTCTTTGTGGTGGTGGCCTGCGCCACCTCCACCTACTCAAAGCTTCATGATGCTCCAACAATGATGGATGGACTAAAAGGCAGAATTCTACTTGACCATCATCATCAAGCCTTTCCGTGAGAACCCTAAATCCAAAGAGGACTGTTTCATTTATGTTAGGTAGCATGCCCAGAGGGGACTGGGCGGTCTCATGGTCTGGAATCCCTACAGATTTTATTTTTTTTTCTCCAGCCGTCTGGAGTTTTTATTTTGTTTTTTCTGTCCCCCCTGGCCATTGGACCTTACTCTTATTCGATGTTAATTAATGCTGATTTATTTTGTTTTCATATTGTGTTTTTTATTTTTCTTTTCTTTATTATGTAAAGCACTTTGAGCTACTGTTTGTATGAATATGTGCTGTATAAATAAATGTTGTTGTTGCATGGATCTATGTTTGCCTGTTCAAATACGTTGAAAAATTTTTCATGAAATGTACTTCCTATTCAACATGACTGTACACGTAAGTATTGGTTCATAGTTTACAATACTGCTGTGGAAGGCCCATTTAGCAAAATGTCAAGTAGAAGAGCTTTTTGGTCAATTACAGCCTGTGCTATCTGAATATGATGTGAATGTAGAAATGTAATAGTCAGCCTAACAAAGGACTCTTTGTTTTATTTAACCACAGCAATTTGTTTTAAAATATCTCAAATTCTGAGCAGACACCAGCGATAGAATGTTTAATGGCCTTGAAAGGACAGGGAAATACAATATTTAATTCAGTAGATTCCCACATAAGACTTGCAGCATTATTCTAATTCATATCATCAAGCTCAGAAGCATTCTAATAATGTTATGCCCTTCAACCAAAAAAAGACTCAAATGTTTGTGAAATCAGGTATTACTGCATATTTAGCATAACAGATTATGGGTAAGTTTTAAAAAGGGAAAGAAAAAACAGTTAAGTGGCATACCTGGTACACCAGTATTTCTCTGCCGGAGTTGCCGGTACTCGGGGCAATCCCTGCGCACATGCCCAGTATCACCACAATGGAAGCATCTCCTCTCCCTTGGCTCTCTTTCATCTTCTTTTAAGTCATCATCTTTTTCATTTTCCTTCTTCTTCATTCTGTTGAAAGATAAACATTGAAAGGTTTAGAATTACAAAATTATAAACTCAATGCAAAACATATCTCCCAAAAATGCTAGAGAGTAGGCCACCCACCATATGCCAAGCCCAAGGGTTGTTTTATACTTTTCACATGAAGGCTATGCACGAACTGTAATGAATAGTATACACAATCAGCAGCCAAAATACATTCATACTTGTTGTGGTCCGTTCATATCAGTGCTTTCATATTCTCCCAGTCAGGCAGTGACAGGTTTTGGTCAATGTTGCATACATAACACTCTGCTGACGGAAAGTAAAGTTGTGCCTGCTATTACTGACTTTAAGAGACAAAAAAAGGTGAAGATTGTCCAAAAGTGGTGAAGGGCAAGATTATTCTCATGAGAAGGTGACACTACAAATATTTTTGCATGTTTGTCATTTTCAGCCCTTCATTCATCATTGTGGCACCCACATAACCAGCCTCTCTTTGGAATTTACCACTTTGGCTGCAAGGTGCCATTGTCTGCACTGCTGCATAGTTAGAAAATATTCCGTGCACTACACACTGGCCATGTGCTGGGACATTTCTCTGCATCTGATGTTCACCACATGACCCTTGTACCCAGTGCAGACACATCAGGCATAACCAGTTTTAACTCTTTCTTTGGAGAATGAGGCTAAGACAAAAATAGCAGATGTGGCAAATAAAACCTACAGCAAATGAAACATTATGTTCTATAACATAAATGTGAATAAAATGCAATAGAAAGCAAACTACAAATAACAGCTTGTGAAACTGCTTTCCACCATAAAAATGACATCATAAGGACCTGGATGGAGCAGGGTGAACTTACAAAAAGGTAAAAATGCCTTCTTGAACAAATGGCCTTTGGTTTCAGGTTTTCCTTTAAAAGAATCAATGGAGAAGTCAGAGTGCAAAAGACATTCCAATGTATGGACATATTTAATAAAACCGTCGCATAAAAGCATAATTTTATATATACTGCATATGTATACACACACACATACAGACGTTTCATATTTGTTGAAATCCTTACAGTTTATTGAAAAAGTTCAATATGCCTCCTGAAATGTGATTAAATTAAAACCAACTGTCCCATTTATACCTGCATGTCTTTGATGTGTCGTCGAATAAAGCAGAGTAAGTATGAAAAGAAATCAAGTAATCCTTATTTTACAAAGATATTCTAAAATGGCCTGGACACATTTCTTTGTAGAAAGGATCACAAATAACTGGAGTGATTGTTCAAACTAGCTGTTTTCTTTAATTAGTATTCTTTAAGTAGTATCATACATCTCTAATTGTGTACAACATTGCTTGCTTGTGCTTTGCATCTTCCTTGTGCTTCATCAACCTTTCACCTTCCACTGCACAAGGTGATCACATCTCTTTTTTCCTGTCCAGGACACTGCCCCATCTTCAGTCATCCGTCCACCCTATTTGTTAGTGGTGTTATTCGCATGTCTGTCAACTTCTGCTTTGTTCTTTGTTTGCATAAAGCACACTCTCAGCACAGCACAGAAAATGTCAGTTAGCATAATATTAATAAATATCGGAAAAAAGGAGGCTTTAACCCCTAAATATTGATATATAGTGGATACCTACTGCCCAAATGTACAATCCTGCCAAATTTCATCTTTTTAACTAAATAGGAAATAATGTTTTTCTTGGTGAGGGAGTGAGTGAACGAGTTGTCAACTTTACATTTAACTGCATATTGAAAATAAAAATGTACAGTAATCCCTCGCTATATCGCGCTTCAACTTTCGCGGATTAACTCTATCAAGGATTTTCAATGTAAGCATATCTAAATATATATCACGGATTTTTCGCTGGTTCGCGGATTTCTGCGGACAATGGGTCTTTTAATTTATGGTACATGCTTCCTCAGTTTGTTTGCCCAGTTGATTTCATACAAGGGACGCTATTGACGGATGGCTTAGAAGCTACCCGATCAGAGCATGTATTACGTATTAACTAAAACTCCTCAATAATATACGATATGCTTCCCGCGCGGTGCTTGATTGTTTGCTTTTCTCTCTCTCTCTCTCTCACTCTCTCTGCCTGACGGAGGGAGTGTGAGCAGAGGGGCTGTTTGCACAGAGGCTGTTTGCCTAGAGGATACGGACGCTCCTCTTCGGCATACTTAAAAACCCAAAAGCACGTATTGATTTTTTGATTGTTTGCTTTAATCTCACGCTCTCTCTCTCTGACGTTCTCTGCGCCTGACGGAGGGGGTGTGAGCAGAGGAGCTGTTTGCACAGAGGCTGTTTGCTTAGAAGATACGGACGCTCCTCTAAAAAATGCCGCTTTATCGTGGTGCTTCCGCATACTTACAAGCACAGAAGCACGTATTGATTTTTTGATTGTTTGCTTTTCTTAGCGAGCTCTCTCTCTCTGAAATTCTCTGCTCCTGATGCGCGCACTCCTTGGAAGAGAAGATGAGAAGATATGTTTGCATTCTTTTAATTGTGAGAAAGAACTGTAATCTCTGTCTTGTCATGGAGCACAGTTTAAACTTTTGACTAAAGGGTGTTATTTCATGTCTAGAGGGCTCTAATAATGTTAACAGTGTGGGAGAGTTTATAAGGGCTTAAAATATATAAAAATAACCATACAAACATATGGTTTCTACTTCGCGGATTTTCATCTATCGCTGGGGGTTCTGGAACGCAACCCCCGCGATTGAGGAGGCATTACTGTATTTGATATTATAGAAAATATTTAATAAAGTGGAGCAGCCATTCAAGGTTTAATTTTTCCAAAACAATTTCAAGGCCCACCTGCGCCTTTTTGGACAGTCCTTCATATAATGGCCAATTTTCCCACAGATTCTGCAACATCTGTCGTTTGGGGCATGCTCTCCATCTGTGAGTACCTTTGAGTCAAAGAAATATTCCTTTGGATAGAAAAAGAAAAAAAAAATCATTAACTCTGTCCATTCTCATTCAACTCAGCCCTCTATTTATGTGGTTTACAGTAATGAGATCAAACTGTGATGATTAACACTGCTTAACAGCATATGCTCTTAACTTCTCTAGGTAACACTTTCATTTATTTGAATATAAAGTACACAAAGAGGTGTGCTATTCTCTACTCAATGTAATGAATTTCTTCCTATTTTGTTCGTATAAAAATAAGTACTTAAATATGATCTGCACTGCACCACTGTCACATACCATTTCTGTACCAGGCTGAGGATAATATGGTGTCCCAAATAACTTCCTTCCATTGATAAAGGCCTTCATTATGAAGTTTGTCACTATAATAAGAAAACAACAAAAGAATTTCAAAACCTTAAGTATGGCTTAACTATGAAAAAATGAATACAAAAGAGGAAGGAACATACTTTTACGAGAAACTCCAGCTCCAAGATTGTGGTTCAAATCAAACGGGTCTAATGAAGAAACACAATAAAGAGATCAAAATGCATTTCTGAATGGACCCTAGAACTGTCCAAGCATACAAAACAACTACACAGTACTAGTACTTTTCAGTTTTGCTTTAATTTGGCATATTAAGTGGACAGCTTTGTGGGCTGAATGGCTTGTTCTCGTCTAGATTACTCTAATGTTCTAATTAGGGTCAACAAGAATTCTAACAGGAACATAAATTGAGTAAATTCCTTTACCTTCAATGGCTATGCATTTGGAAGTCCACTGTTTCTCAAAGGTTGTAAGCAGTTTCTTCTGCCTAATGCTTATCACATACTCTTTGAAATCAAACTCCTCAGTGTAGAAGCGTAGCAAACCCAACCACAATTCGCCCACAGACTCAGAGTTCTTTCCCAAATCTGGCAAACGCTGCTTCTAATGAATATAGAAAGGTTGCAATAAATGGTCTTGAAAATCCTTGTAGCAACTTCAAGATACACTGAACAACAATTACATGTATCCACCACAAAACTAATATGAAAAGAAACATCTATCAAGTAGCAAGGAAAAAGAAATTAATCTATGACTACTTTATCGTACAAAACCAGACAGAAAATACTCTTTTAGAGTACACATCAAAATTACTGGGCAACTTGAGAATCTAAGCTAGTTTACATACTTAGCTGTAAGTTAAATATCTCGGTTAAAATGTCTGTTATAGAATCATAACATAGTGTTGAAATATTGGCCTTAAGTAAATATTGCTACATTTTATAGATAGACAGACAGACAGACACTTTATTAATCCCAAGGGGAAATTCACATACTCCAACAATATTAAAGAGTGATAAAAATGCAGGTAAAACAGACAATAACTTTGTATAATGTCAACGTTATATACTCAAAGTTAATATGATTTTTATTGGTTTACTGATCCACAATGTATTTAAAAACAACAGCCTACCAGCTCATTGATGTCATCAAAGAAAAATGCATTCCACCCATCAACCATCCTTTGGGGGACAATTTTTCCATCAAATATCTAAAAAGGAAAATTGCATGTTATCTGGGATAAAGTAAACAATAATAGGTTTTAATAATAATAAAAGATATTTATTTTACACTCTAGGGGTTATATTTTAGTGTATATATACATGCAAAAAGAGTCTGAGTGAATCTGGAGTGTCATCATCAAGCACCTAAAAAATTATTAGATGGTGTTCTTTACATTTAGTTTAACCACCGTAACTTTCTGTTGGGGGATGAATAAGCATATGCATTCTATCAAACATGTTGTACCCTTCAGGGAAGAACGTAGAGCATGTTTTATTCCACAGTGTTTGATAACATAATGTACTTTCACATCATTCTCTCTTGAGAAAAATGTACAGGTACATCAGAGATGTAGTCAGAGTTTTCAGTAAAATCACCTCTTAACTTTCTGATGCCACCTTTCCCATACACTTAGCTTACGGCACACTTATGGGCAGTTACTAGTAGACCTATCATTTGAGCAACTGCTTTAATGTGGCACATTTTTCTTTGGATGTTATCAATTATGGTGATTAGGTAATACGTAAGAATTACTAGAAATAGGCCAGTGTTAATAAGTTTTCTGTATGCCATGTGCATTTAGCTTTTGTCAACAGTATGGGATTAATAAAGTATCTATCTATTATCAGTAAGATATGGAAAAGTTGGGTAAGGTTTTATTTTGAAAAGAAAAAAAAAGCTCTTTTGGCTAGAGGTCTAGTAAGTGTAGGCAGAAAGGGCTTATGTGTGCTAGAGAAAGGGAGAGGTTTGCATCCTCCATGCTTGACTTTAACAAAGAACAATTGCAACTTCATACCTCTTGCAGGACAGGAATCACTGGTGGCTTTCTCTGCTGCAAAAAGTAAAGCACCATAAGAATATATGCATAGGAGGATAGGCTCCCCCTGGAGGCATCACCAATATCACAACGCTGTAAAAAAGTAATGACACACAGTGAGTGATTATAATGTTAAGAGAAGAAGTCTTTTACAATAATTTAAAGCAGTCAGTATTACTTCATGAGGTTAATAGTAACAAATGTTATGCAGCAAAGGTGAACAGCACATTCTTCTAATTTACTTACTGTAGATCAATTTTTAGATATTTTACTTTTTGCCAAATTAATCTGTCTACTTTATTTATTAGTACCATATATCAAGGTTATCTAATACAATACTAACAAATATTTATATTTCTAAATAATCTGATACAAAATGAATTAGAAACAAAACCTCTCAACAACAGCCTTTAACTGAACAAACATCATTGTTACTAAATGCTTCATTAACTTACAAAAGAAAATAAAACCAATAACCTTAAAGACTAGTGTGATTTATATGATGACACAAGAAAGATACATTGCCATACGTTCCTTGAGCAATACTTTATAGCGGGGATGTTTCTCTTATCAGTTTACACATGGAATTTTGTATTTTCATTTTTTTTTTGCATCATTAACTAGTCATGTTTGTTGTACGATTTATATTATTATTAAATATTATGCAAAAACAAATTTAGGAAACACTGTATGTCACATTAGTAGCAGTGGTGACAAAAGATGCTCAATGCATACAGTATCACATGACTGAATATATTTAAAATTCATAATTACAAGACCAACACCACCTGTTATCCAATAACAGTGTGCTGAATCACTGTAACAAAGTTTACAAATCAATTGTTTATTTCTAAACTAGGGCAGTTTCAGGTAAAATATTCTACTCAGGGTTTCATTGTAAAACATGATGTAGTTCAATAAAAGCATCTTTAATTAATTTTATACCTGCAGAGAAACCCAATGCCACTCAGGTTAACTATGTATATGCTCACGTATAAGTCGGGTCTTGAAACCCGATAAATTGATCATATAATCAGACCCCAACTTATATGCCTGTTCAAAAATGCGACACTTATTTTTACATCTTGCCTCCTCCAATCTATTATTTTCCCAAACGCATCGAATTTTTTTGCAGCAGCGCAGTTACCAATTTCTTTCACCACTTCAACAACATTTAATTTAAAACCAGCTTCATATTTTCTTCTGATCGAACGCTCCATCATAGGAGAGAGAGAGAGAGAGAGAGAGAGAGAGAGAGAGAG
>JANRMT010062857.1:39367682-39417178 GCA_026402145.1 Polypterus bichir lapradei
GAGAGAGAGAGAGAGAGAGAGAGAGAGAGAGAGAGAGGTTAGGAGCACACGCTGATACAGCGCATTGCCACACCCACACAGAAAAAAAGGTTGTGTGCTCCGTGGTTACTCTCTCAGGTGGGCGTTAGCATATCATAATCCCTTGTACCAATAGCGTGAGTTTTCCACATTCGACTTATACGACATTATAAAATACCAGAAATTATACTGTAAAATCAACTCCCGACTTATCCGCGAGTATATACGGTATGTTTCTTAAATCATAACTGAAAGTTAATAAGGCTGGGCTATTTAATCTGATAAAACTTACAAGCTTCTATTCATATTAGCGATAACCAAAATTGTACTGAGCGAAGGTACTTCGGCTAAGCATACTGTTTGGTGATGGATTTCATTTATTTATGATTTTCTGTGGGAAAACAATTTCTAATAATAATACCATATTAATTAATAGACAACTTAAAGTCTCCAATATGTACTAAATGTCTTATATTTCTGCTTTGACAATCTTTGAAAATTTTCCATGAAGTGGAAAAAAGCTTGCCAGTGTTCAGAAAACTAAGTGCCCACATAATACTATGGCTGTCTGGTGCCTTGTAAAGTAGTCTGCAATTTATACAGATGTATGAATTTACTTCTGTGACTTTGCTGACTATTAAATGACTGCATAACACAGAATAACTATACAAACCAAAAATTCCTGACATGACTCTTTCCAACTTGTCCAAAGCAAACACAAATGATTAAAGTTCTAATTGTGTGACACATATTGATTACCTTTGCAAAAACCTTCATTGTGTACCCCAAGAACTGTACCCGAGAATCAATAGCAGCATAAGTAGCCAACATCCTGGTGTTATGTTGAGCCTGGTTTAAAAAATATAGGAAAATATTTTTAGAATATGCTGTTTTTGTAAAATTATCAGGTAATAGATATAAACCTACCAATGTATTGTATAAACTTATATCGCCTTCCAGTCCACTTTGCTTATGTTCAAATTTGACTATAGGCACTTTAGCTGTTGTTATAGGCAAGATATTTCGTAAACCTGTATAAATATATAAATGAAGAAAAACATGATTAAATGAAAAAAAGTACATGGTTTTAAAATAAACAAGTTTAAAAAAGACTCTGAAATACCTGAATGCTTCTTGAGAATCTTAGCCAAACTTTCAATAATTTCTTTACAATTCAACTTCTGAATAGGCAGAGAAAAGAAATAACAAGGAACATATTTTATTCAAGTTTTGCTAATTACTGAAACAAAACTAGGCTCAAAGCATACCCACTGAACAGACGCATTATTAGGCATGTGTACTTAACAGGGAGTTGATCCTCATTTACTCAAACATGGCCTTACCAAAGTACCAAAAGTGACGTAGAGGGATGCTGGCCCACTTTGATTCCCATGCTTCTATAATCAGTTGAATTAGCTGGTGGTAACGTTCTATTCTGAATAACGATCTCCACGTTATTCCACAGATGTTCAAATACAGTCAAAATGTGGACTGGGAAGTCTACTTTATTAAGTTCACTTCATTCAGGATTCTTAATCACATAGAGCAATGTTCTTTTGAAGAAGTTCTCACATACGTATACTGCTGTTATGAAGGGATATCAGCAATAGTGTTCAGGTGCCTTGTGGCATTAAAACCCTGCTTTATCATATGAGTAAATCCAACATTTTCCACAAAAAACTACACATCCAACACCATTATATCACCAACAGCTGGCAATGCTTATACTATTTGGTATGTACCAGAGGGCCAATGAGGTTATATCAGTAAAAAAACAGCCAAAATCACAGTTAATCTGACCAAGTTATTACACTAAGATCCTTTATGTCCAATGTTTGTGCTCATAAGACTACAGCAACCAACCACTTTTGGGTTTTGTTAAAAGAAGCATAAATCAATTGGACTGGTAGCTGCTAAAGATAGTCTATGGGACTATATACTGTATATTCAGTGCCACTAATGTCCGATTATGTCTTGCCTACCAATCCATACCTCTGTCAGTTACTTTAATCAATTTCTATTTTCAGCCACGAGAAACATGCAGCCTGGATGTTTTTTGGATGGTGGCCCAGTTGCTTTACATTTATGACATCAAGATAGTGCAAAACTGCAACACAGTTGCAATTCCCAACATACATAATCCAAAGCCCATTACAATGCTGCTTTCAAAGCTACTTAAACCTTTCCAATTCTATATTCAAATTGTCCTGGGATGATCAGTTGTTCCTTGCTTTAAATTGCATTATCCATGAATATGATGCTATCACTGATTAAGCAGTTAAAGTGCATCCGGAAAGTATTCACAGTGCATCACTTTTTCCACATTTTGTTATGTTACAGCCTTATTCCAAAATGGATAAATTCATTTTTTTCCTCAGAATTCTACACACAACACCTCATAACAACGACGTGAAAAAAGTTTACTTGAGGTTTTTGCAAATTTATTAAAAATAAAAAAACTGAGAAATCACATGTACATAAGTATTCACAGCCTTTGCTCAATACTTTGTCGATACACCTTTGGCAGCAATTACAGCCTCAAGTCTTTTTGAACATGATGCCACAAGCTTGGCACACCTATCCTTGGCCAGTTTCGCCCATTCCTCTTTGCAGCACCTCTCAAGCTCCATCAGGTTGGATGGGAAGCGTCGGTGCACAGCCATTTTAAGATCTCTCCAGAGATGTTCAATCGGATTCAATTCTGGGCTCTGGCTGGGCCACTCAAGGACATTCACAGAGTTGTCCTGAAGCCACTGATTTGTTATCTTGGCTGTGTGCTTAGGGTCGTTGTCCTGCTGAAAGATGAACCGTTGCCCCAGTCTGAGGTCAAGAGCGCTTTGGAGCAGGTTTTCATCCAGGATGTCTCTGTACATTGCTGCAGTCATCTTTCCCTTTATCCTGACTAGTCTGCCAGTTCCTGCCACTGAAAAACATCCCTACAGCATGATGCTGCCACCACCATGCTTCACTGTAGGGATGGTATTGGCCTGGTGATGAGCAGTGCCTGGTTTCCTCCAAACATGACGTCTGGCATTCACACCAAAGAGTTCAATCTTTGTCTCATCAGACCAGAGAATTTTGTTTCTCATGGTCTGAGGTCCTTCAGGTGCCTTTTGGCAAACTCCAGGCGGGCTGCCATGTGCCTTTTACTAAGGAGTGGCTTCCGTCTGGCCACTCTACCATACAGGCCGGATTGGTGGATTGCTGCAGAGATGGTTGTCCTTCTAGAAGGTTCTCCTCTCTCACAGAGGACCCTTTGGAGCTCTGACAGAGTGAACATCGGGTTCTTGGTCACCTCCCTGACTAAGGCCCTTCTCCCCCGATTGCTCAGTTCAGATGGCCGGCCAGCTCTAGGAAGAGTCCTGGTGGTTTCGAACTTCTTTCACTTACGGATGATGGCGACCACTGTGCTCATTGGGACCTTCAAAGCAGCAGAAATTTTTCTGTAACCTTCCCCAGATTTGTGCCTCGAGACAATCCTGTCTCGGAGGTCTACAGACAATTCCTTTGACTTCATGCTTGGTTTGTGCTCTGACATGAACTGTCAACTGTGGAATCTTATATAGACAGGTGTGTGCCTTTCCAAATCATGTCCAATCAACTGAATTTACCACAGGTGGACTCCAATTAAGCTGCAGAAACATCTCAAGGATGATCAGGGGAAGCAGGATGCACCTGAGCTCAGTTTTGAGCTTCATGGCAAAGGCTGTAAATACTTATGTACATGTGCTTTCTCAATTTTTTTATTTTTAATAAATTTGCAAAAATCTCAAGTAAACTTTTTTCACGTTGTCATTATGGGGTGTTGTGTGTAGAATTCAATTGAATTGAATTTAATCCATTTTGGAATAAGGCTGTAACATAAAATGTGGAAAAAGTGATGTGCTGTGAATACTTTCTGGATGCACTGTAATTATCTAAGAATGACAAACATACATAATGAAAAGGCCCTTCATTTTGAAAATGGCAATGATGAAGAGTGGAGTGTGGGCTCTTGTCAGTGTATGTTCTCAGCAAAAATTAACAAAAACATTTAATAAATAAATCAACCACACACCAACTTAGCAAGGAGAATCTAGAAGAAAACAGAAGGATGGGCAGAATTGTATTATTCACTGACTCTTTAGGGATTGGATTCAATGCTCCCTTCATTTTGTACTTAAAAGTATTGTTTATTATGTTTTTCTTAGGAAAGATCAAAGAGAGCCTTTAAATACCCATCTTAAACAGTGATGATAAAAGATTATCTGCAAAAAGCAAATCTATGAAAAATATTTTCACTTTCCAAAAACAATAAATACATAAATAAATACCTCTGCTGTTTCATGACCTTCCAGAGTCATGCAGATATCCAGGTCACTATCCCGAAACCCAAAGCCATTTTTTGAGGAGCCAAACAAGCATAACCTTGCCTTTTCTGTTTTAAGGGAAAGAAAATAAAGCAATAAATACATAAAGTGGAAATACTTTATAACACATTTTTAAGAGCCATTGTCCAATGAAAGAATTACTTTTGCTTATAGAAGGAAATGCTACTGCAACATGTCAAGTTTTACTCCTGTGCTAAATCTACAAATACAATTGTTTAACACAACTTTCATTTACTCTCAGGGTTTAACAATGGGGCAATAGCTTTGATAAAATAAGGTTTCAACATTAACTTTTGTGGTGGAACTAATAGGCTGTCCCACGTTTTAAGAATGATCAAAGTTTGCTTCTAACTAACAATGCTGCAACTGTGATGAAGTCAGCAACAATATTATGGAGTCATTAAAAAAAGCTTCCAACTCATTTCCAAGCACCTGATATGTAAAGCATATTGAGAAAACAGAGAAGGCAGATGGACACAGGAAAATCAAAACCAGCAAGTATAGCCTTCCATATCAGGCTTTCACTGGGTTTTAGATTCAGAATATAAGGAGACAATCTATATGAGCTCTGAGACAACCAAGATATGTTCCTAGTAAGCACTAAGTAACAAGAAATAAAAATGTCTTCAAAATACACGTACTATGGTTTTGTAGCTGGAAAATACTTTGTCCAGCTTGCTCAATACATCATTGACAAAGCTGTGAAATACAGAATTTTTTTTTCCATAAACATAAAATTTCTTCTAATAGATTTCAATTTTTTTTTTATCATTTGTTTTTTGATGGGGGTTGGACTTGGTTAATTAAAAAAGAATGTAAAAAGATGTAACAGTTCCAATATCTGCAAGTACAAAATTAAAATCAGCTCTAATACAGCATGTACATAACATACGTACTGTACACTGTGGAGTTGCACGGTCCTTTAAGGACACTCTTTAGTCTTATGTCTTGCTTGTGCTTGGGAGTTCTAATCACAGGGCATCCCTTGCACAACTGCTGCAGCCCAGCTTGTTGTGTATGTCAGGATTCCTGAATTAAGTTTAAAAGCAAATTATATTTGGAACTGGTGTATTTGTGTGTATATATTAGTGTGCAAAACAAATCAACATTTGTCAAAGTTTTTAGCTCTGCTTATTCAAGCACTTCACATGTAAATCCTTGACTTAGTCAAATAAGAATTTTGTGACTCTGAATCTGGCTACACAGCTGCACCTCCACAGCCCTTGTCCACAATAGTATTATGCACTGTACTTGCTTTGGAAGAAACAGAAATCAGTCAACAGAACAGGGTATGTGCTCATAGCTGACAGCTGGAACTGGAACTTGAGCTAGATTTCCTTCATGCTCCAAATGATGAACTCAACTGTACAACGGAATTTATATGGATCCAGTTAGGATATTACATTAAAAAAAGTACATTCTGTAAGAAAAGTTTACTACTAAATATTTGTTTCTACTAAGAACACTGATAGCATGCATACAGCAATTTTTAAAAGCTTGAATATCAAGTTTGCTAGAAGCATAACGGAAGTCCAAAGGTTCTTAAATAAAAAAGCAAACAGTGTTAAGATCTAGCACAACAGTAAGGAAAAAAACTTGTGTGTTGTAACTAACATTTAAAAGAAAAGTTTAAAACAAAACAGGAGTGACTACATTCTTCAAAAGACAACTATATGCTTAATTATATGTTCAGTTACTGCAAGACTTAGATCTAATTCAGGCCCTCTTACCATCGTATTCTTTGCGAATGAACCTCTCCAGACCAGCCAGTATCTGCTCCCTCTTTTGTTGTTCAATAGGAACAGACCTTTCATCTGTGAGAGAGGAAAACAAAGACACAAAACAACAGTACAATAATTTTATCTGCTGAAATAAATGCACACTGTAATTTAAAACAGTAATAAATAAATTAGATGACACTCTCTGTTTAAATCTCAATATTATTTAATTTATCCGCCCATCTATTTTTCAAAGCAAACATACATTATTTTAACCAGCCTTGTCCAATTAAGAGTTAGGAGGAGCATAAGCTTGTTGTAGCATTTCTAGACACAAAATAGAAAACACCTCAGGCTGGAGTGAGCAACCATCCATTGCTTATTCAGATTACTTGAAAACATTATTTCAAGTATTTTGTCATTTTTAATGTAGAATGAAGCATGACTGAACACAATATTAACATATTTCCTAATAAGAAACCATTGCTTATCAGTGACATCAGCAATTTTCTAAAGGCATGAGGCAATGCATTTCAGGAGGGCAATTCGGAAACATACATGAAATGCCAGTACAGGGTTAGAAAATCAATTAAAATGGCTAAATGTCAATGCAGGAATAAACTGTAGGCTGAGCACAGATGTAGAAATGATTCACACAGACTTTGACAGGGTTTAGAGGAGTAATACAGAGAAAATGTTATCTCATAACCCATTCGAAAGGATACATTTTTCCCCTCATTTTGTTTTTGCCATTGGTCTGTATGTAATACTTTTTTAATTTTTTCTGGGTTGACTCTTTTATATTTTGGTGCAATAAAAATCACTTTTTATACAAACCCAAAGGTGTTTTTGAATTTTGATAAGGACTCCTTAGACCCTCTTGGTAAAGTTAAATCATTCTGTGGGTACCTCATATTTATCTTATGGCAGCAGTTTCTCCAGTTTCTGCTTCTTTGACTTGTAGGGTCGGCCAAAGATCTGTCCTCAGACCTATCTTGTTTTTCACTTTATATGCTTCCTCTAGCTCAAATCAACAATTCTTTTAATAGAATCTCCTACCATTTTTTATGCTGATGATATTCAGGTTAATTGTTGTTTTAAGCCAAAACAACTACAGTATACAAGTTGTCTTCTTTGGTTGACTATCTGAAGGAGGTCAATAATTGGCTACTTGCCAACTACTTAAAGTTAAATACTCAGAAAACTGAGGTTTTAATCTTTGCCCCACTGGATTTGCACCCGGCAGTTTCTCAAAAACCTTCCACCATCTCCACCTTCTCTCAAGCATCCCTACGTAATTTAGGTATCATATTTAATCAATCTTTGAGTTATGATGCACATTTCAGTTGTCTCTGTGTTGTTTTTTCACTGTAAGAATTTTATCCAAGTTGAGATCCGTTGTTACCAGGGCTGAAATGGAAATGCTTATCCATGCTTTCACCTTGTCCCTTATGGATTACTGCAATTCCCTCTTTACCTGCCCATGTAAAGCTGGTTTGTCTCATCATCAGACTGTCCAAAATGTAGCTGCCAGGGTATTAACACATTCACATAAATGGACTCCACATTTCCCCAATTTTACATACTCTACATTGGATCCTAATGGAATTTAGGATCCAGTTCAAAATTCTGGTTCTTACTTACAGAGATCTGAATGGTCAAGCTCCCCAATATATCACAATGCATAATACATAATACTCCTACAACATTACACCTTGGGCCGTGCTATTAGATCTGCTCATTTAGATCTCCTTTTGGTTCCTTGTACCAGTTTAAACACATGTGGGGATTGTGAATTTCTAGCTATGGCTGCAAGGTCATGGAATCAGGAGATCTGCAGAATCTAGCAAAATCTACTAAATTGTTCAAATGTCAACTTAAGACATATTTGCTCAGACAGGCATTTCTGTAGCCTTGTTTTTATCTTGTTTTTTTGATATTTCATATTATTTTATGTTTTGATATTCTATGTTCTCTATGTTTTTGATATTTCATTTTATTGTTCAGTGCTTTGTGGCATTTGTCTGTGATAGGTGCTCTATCTGTCACACGTGGACAAAATTGTTGGTACCCTTCAGTCAATGAAAGAAAAACTCACAATGGTCACAGAAATAACTTTAATCTGACAAAAGTAATAATAAATAAAAATTCTATGAAATTTAACCAATGAAAGTCAGACATTGATTTTCAACCATGCTTCAACAGAATTATTTAAAAAAATAATTTTTATTACTAGACCTCCTGTTCCTGTGATGGGACATGGGTTGCCACATACCTCAGAAAAGAAAGTTAAAGTACTAAAAGAACATGAAAAGCACGCAGAGACTCCAGGATGCTTACAGTTGGAGAGCTGTGACCTGATCAATGTTCCGGTAGGAACAAAGAAAGATAATTTTAAGAGCACAGATGCTTTAGTTTTTGATGCAACTTTTTAAATACATCATTTCCTTCAACAAAAACTAAAAGGGTGAACAACATACCACTCTGCTTTGACCACTAGCCGATCAACGTGCCTATTGGTATAAAAATGCAGCCATCAATGTTCATAATGGGTAAAGCAGCAAATTCACACTGACATCGGCTAAGTTACATATATGACAAACACTGCTTATTGTACTCACCATGTAGAAGTTGTTTCCTATACTTCTATTGTCACTTTTACCCATACTACACACTCCTGTCTCAAGTCTCACTTAAGAATACTTACTCTCTACTGCTTACTTGCCAATGTTATAAAATGCGTCAGTGCACAAATTCTTATTACAAGTTGTGATCGAAGCACATAAAATGAGGCAGACTGGCAACCTATTTCATCAGGGTCTGTCACAGGTCACATTTTTATAATAATTTATTCATTTCAATTGTGCAAACTTGATTTATAGGGTTGACATGTAATTTCACCAGTAGGCTATATTGAAATCTTGTTTTCTCTGTAAATCACATTGTGATGGATTGGGGGTTGGGGCATTTTTTTAAATTCATAACAAGTTTCACATCAGTTAAACATATAAACATTTTTATTAATATTCCTAGTTTGTACTGCAAAGTACCCCAGGAAAAGGCGAATGAAAAGGAGGAACGTGAGGATATTACAAAATGTTGTATATACTGCTGTATGATGATTAACTGTGTACAGTAATCCCTCCTCGATCGCGGGGGTTGCGTTCCAGACCCCCCCGCGATAGGTGAAAATCCGTGAAGTAGAAACCATATGTTTGTATGGTTATTTTTATATATTTTAAGCCCTTATAAACTCTCCCACACTGTTAACATTATTAGAGCCCTCTAGACATGAAATAACACCCTTTAGTCAAAAGTTTAAACTGTGCTCCATGACAAGACAAGATGGCAGTTCTTTCTCACAATTAAAAGAATGCAAACATATCTTCTCTTCAAAGGAGCGCCGTCAGGAGCAGAGAATGTCAGAGAGAGCGCTCGCTAAGAAAAGCAAACAATCAAAAAATCAATACGTGCTTTTAAGTATGCAGAAGCACCGGCGGCATTTTGTAGAGGAGCGTCCGTATCCTCAATCTAGGCAAACAGCCCCTCTGCTCACACCCCCTCCGTCAGGCAGAGAGAGTGAGAGAGATAGAGAGAAGCAAACAATCAAGCACTGCGCGGGAAGCATATCTTATATCATTGAGGAGTTTTATTTAATATGTAAAACATGCTCTGATTGGGTAGCTTCTAAGCCATCCGCCAATAGCGTCCCTTGTATGAAATCAACTGGGCAAACAAACTGAGGAAGCATGTACCATAAATTAAAAGACCCATTGTCTGCAGAAAGCCGCGAACCAGCGAAAAATCCGTGATATATATTTAGATGTGCTTACATTTAAAATCCACGATAGAGTGAAGCCGCGAAAGTCGAAGCGCGATATAGAGAGGGATTACTGTAAATGACTTTAATTTTGTAGCTTAAATTATTCGTGTTCGTTTTTAATTTTTTAATAATCTACCAATAAAAAAAATGCACAAGCAAGAATCATAATGTGCCCTTAGTTACAAAGCAGAAAGCAAACTTTAATTTTAAAAAAGTAATGATACTCTTGGTCCATTTCCATACAAAAAGCATGGCACTGCTAGTTTGGCCAGGATTGGTTATATTCACAATTACATTTGCTTATTTGGCCAATGCCTAGAGGGGACTGGGCAGTCTCGTGGCCTGGAACCCCTGCAGATTTTATTTTTTTCTCTAGCCATCTGGAGTTTTTTTTTTGTTTTTTCTGTCATCCCTGGCCATCGGACCTTACTCTTTTTCTATGTTAACTAATGTTGTCTTATTTTAATTTCTTATTTTGTCTTTTATTTTTCTTCATTATGTAAAGCACTTTGAGCTACTTTTTTGTATGAAAATGTGCTATATAAATAAATGTTGTTGTTGTTATTGCTCAAACCCAAGTGCAAATATTTATGTGGTTGGTTAAGACATCTGTATCAAGAAGGTAGGGCAACTAAAATAAAAACTGCTTACAAACACATCAGTTTATGCTTAAACAAAAGTGGATATTCAAACTCACTGTAACACATCCTGCAGATCTCATCCAGGATTTCACGGTACCGATCAGTCAATGGAGGCAATGGTTTCAGGTCCATTTTCTTAAAGTCTTCAGGACACTCGTTTTTTGAGTGTCCATCCCTTTTGCAGATGCTGCAGACAACTGTTGGTGGCTAGAAATTATGCAATTTAAAAGATACATGTTTTACACTGAGTGATGGGAAAATAAGATGTGCATTAAATATGAGTTTGTATCTTACACTGAATAGACCACTGCAACCTCACCTGTGCATTTCACCAAATATGACTACTAATACAAAATGCAGCTGTATAATACAGCTGGGAAGGTGCAAGTAAGGACCCATTAATGTCATGATTTATACATAAATAGCAGGTTAAGAGTTATTATGAAAAAATAACAGAGTGCAAAGATCTGAAAAATCACTAATGCATCTTGCATTGACTTCATATTTATGTATAGTCATTTTGTAGACAACTTCTTAAAATCTATTTTTTTCAAATTATTTCATATTGTATTTTATTGCATATATTTGGCTTATGTCTTTATTAAAGACAAATTACAAGATAAAGTTAGAGTAGAACACAGGTGGTAGCTTATGTGACTTGCTCAAGGTTACACAGCAAGTTTCATGCGGTAACTGAACAGGAAATTCTGTGTTTTCAATTATACAGCCTTGACCACCACATCACAATGCCTGACAAGTTACAGCATAGCTACAGTAAAATCTGTCTCTACCTGGAAACCTATAACACAAATTAAGATATACTTTAGAGCACAAGGCATACACCACTTCATCATTTATAAATGTAAAACAGATTTCAGGACCTATTAATGGATATTTTTGGTATTTTTAAGTCAAAGTTATTTCTTCACATTGTCAAATGTAACTGAGTTCTACAATATAGCATTTCTCTCTATTATAAAAAAAAAATATCTTGGAAGGAGACAAAACATGATTTTCTCAGAAAGAGTTATATGTCCTGTGAGATGAGGTGCGGTACCACATGTAGAGCAGGTTAGAGATAATGGAAGTACAAAAATACGAAAGTCTCAAAAAAAGGATAGGAAAGATCGCATTAGCATAGACAAATGGAAATTATTACTTGGTGAAATAACGGAATAGCGAAAAGAGATTGAATATATCATTCAGATTTAAACTTTAAGTCGGAGAATTGTAAATCATCTAATTCATGTTGCCAGCGAGAATCAAAAGATTCCAAAAACGTTGGCGCGGTATGAACTCCCATGAGACAGAGACATTTACCGTGAGAATCTTTCAAGTTACGCCGTACTTACAACTATTTTCAAACAAGACCACGGTCATCTAACCTCAGTCGTGTGATTGCTTTTGGCAGACACACTTCCTGCACTCTCAGCTCTTATAAATTTTATCAGGACAATAATTTTATACGTCAATGACTAAGTGAAGAAGAAAGAGTGTGGACAAACATTCTTAAAAAGATGTTTATTTATTAGAGAGAAAGAAACGATATTCACTCAAAGGCTATTATACGTTGCGTTGTCACGATGAAAGTCCAAACACGGAATCAAAATTCAATGCGATCTTAAAGAACAGTTAATTCCAAATATTGTTTTTACTAAAGTTTTAAAGTAAAAGTTAAAATAATGCATATTTAACAATTCCCATAAAAATAACAATCTGTTTAAATTGTATAACCAGTTAACCAAACCCAGGGGTGGGTGAGCGAAGTGAGCAGGGGCAGATTCCCCTAGTTTTATACATTTTTAAAAATAATATGCCCATTCTTGCAGTCTGAAGTAGGCTTCATGAGGTACAGGCCCGAAAATAATAACAAAAAAGCCTTAAAACTCTGATCTAAGAAAGCACAATTTTCTGCATTTCTGAGGCAACCATGTAATAACAAAAGGAAGCAACACACTTTATCAAGATTCTTGATATAAGGAAATGTTTTTTGTGTGCTTGCTTGTCTGCCAACGGCAGTCATTGTGACAGTACATGATTGAAAATGCATGTCACCACATCACCACATGTAAATTTAGATATTTCGTTTCTATGCAATGTGTACTAAATTTATATTTTTCACATCCATCAGTGGTGGTGGTTTGATGGGTGATGCATACTCAAATCTGATTTTCTTTTTCCCTAAAAAGCTTCTCATATATAACCAATTTTCACATTACATTGGCTGTTTTGGCAACTGCCATGGTGTAATCTAAGATACATTTCAGCAAAAAGAAAGTAAAACCAGCTACAGTACTTAATTCTTGCATTTTCATACATTGTGTCTGTAAGTGAACCTCATTCCAGCACTGTGCTCTTCAACTGCTCCTTGCTGCGTCTACTCTGTGCCACTTTCTCTTTTCTGCAGGTGGAAGTTGGTGCCGACTGTGTGAGAAATATGCCATGCATGTGGAAAATGTAATGTTGGTCCTGGTTATATTAAACCAGTAATGGTGCACTGCACAATAACGTGCAGTGAAAACACTTGACTTATAGTCTTCATTCTCTTTCTCTGTACATTTTCCATTCGTTTGCTCAGAGGTTGATGCGCTTGCTGCTTCCTAAGCAGCTCTTCTTATCTCCACCCTAGCGGTCCGCTTCTTCTCTTCTTTCGTCGGCATCTTTTCACGTTAAAACTGATTAGGTCCGTGTTTGTGTTGCAATTACTTAGTATGTTTTCCTTAATTTGTCACTTAAGCTGGCGCTTAAGTCTTCAATCTGCCTCAAGAATGTTTTAAGATATGAAGAGGTAGGGGAAGTGACGGCGAAGGTGGTAGAGATGAGAATGACACCCATACACAAGAGCCTTACGGCCACCCTGCTGGCCACTGTCGAGAGTTGATTCTACAATAAAATAAAATAAAAATAAAAAGAGGAATAACCTTGGAGGTCAATAGGTCAATCATCACCCCAGTAGACATCACATAGTATATGTGTACCAAATTTTAGTTCAACAGGTCAAACGGTTTGCGAGCTACAGGCGACTTAAAATCCTGGACAGACAAACGGACAGCCACGGTAGCGTATTAGATATAAAGATATGGTTTTAATCAAGTGAAATTATGAACCATGAACTGGGGAGAGGTGACTGTTGTAGGGGATACCTTTTGCCGGTTATATTCTGTGTTTAATCTTACACAGCTTATAGAACAAGATTCATGTTGTGTGGCAGCATGACGCTTGTTGGTCAAGCAAGCAAATAAAAAGAAATAAGCCACTATACTGAAATACTACAAACCATTTATTGAATTTCTAGCGAATGGTGAGTTGCTCTTCTTGAGGAAATGGTAATAAGAGAACAACAAAGGACAATATTTTTGACTGAACAGAAGTGATTGTAACTTGTACCATTTCTTTTCAGTAGACGAATATGGCGAGGTAGTTCAGAGTTGCAATTCATATCAAATTTTAAATTAACTTTGGTAAAGATTATTAAAAATAACTCAAGCACAACTGCTGGTTCGTCTCATGTAATACAGAATTCTATAACAGTCTATTTGTATCCACAATCACCCCGCTGTGGCAGATGCTTTCCACAAATTTTTGTTATTGTCTAGATTTGTACAGAACAAAGACAGCAATTCAAATCTGGGCAGAAACAATCAATACTGTCAAGCAATAGCATTTGGAGAATATTTTTCAAGGTTAAAAGGATATGCTAGAGGAAATCACGTTCCTAGTGGTGGAAATGTTTCTGTGGAGGGAGATGAGCAGTGAGCTGAAACACACTCTTTTAATATAGTTAAATCTTACAAAAATGTTTTGCTTTATTTCTTCCTAAAATGACATGGACATTAGTTGTTTTACAATATGTGCAAAATCACAAGACAAGGATCAATACTAAATAACATGCTTGGCTTGAAAAATAAATGCATTCTGTAAGTTTTAAGGCATTTGTTTCCACATTTGGACTTTTGCTGCTAAGCAACATTTAAACTGCAAGAAAATGCATTAAACTAAAAAACAAAACCTTTACAATACAATTTTATGTGGAAAATTCATACATACCATGACTGTGAAGAAATAACTTTGGCTTGAAAAATTTGAAACCTACCTTCTTATATAATTGTATCTACAAGTACAGGAAAATATCTAGAATTACCTTCCCTCCAGTAAACACTGTCCTGTCAAATTCATAGAACAGATCCTGCAGAGAGATTGCACTTGCTGCATTTATCTTTTCTTCATCTGCTTCATACTCCTTGTCGCTCTCTGTCATACCTTTTGCTACAGACCCACTCCGTGAGGTAGATACTGTGATGTCTTCAAGGCAGTCCGTGCTATTGCTGTATTCCCGGGAAGTTAAACTATTCTTCCTTAACGACCTTTCCTCAGAGTTGTTTACTTGCTCCAAATAAGAGGAACTCACTAAACTGCTAGTACAGTTGGGGATACATACTTCCGATTTTGGCGTTAAGTCTTTTGTCTTTAGTGCAAAGTTAAAAGAGCCTTCCTCACTGTCACTTAAGTCCTCCAAACGCCTGGAAAATTCCCCCGTTATAGAAAATTCATCATCATTGCTGTACTTGTCGTCGTCATCATCATCTTCTTCTTCATCCTCCTCCTCCTCCTCCTCTGTGCAATCTTTATCCTGTTCCCTTTGCTCATCCGCTGATTTTGAATCAGTATCAGTACAATGAATGCTGGGCACCATGCTCTCATCTGGACAACTTTCAGTAGCACCTGCCACTTTATGCTTGCAGGTCCTTTTAGCACCACGCTTTTTGTGTCTTCTGCCTCGCAAAGGTGCAGTCTTGGTCCCGTTTTTGCTTTGCGGACAGGCAAAGTACCGGTAGGTAGTGCGAAATCGCTCGAGGATGTACTCAAATACCATTTGGCTATTGAGGCTGCGAGCCACATTCCTCTTTAGTGCAAATGGGTCTGCAAACACAAAAAAGATTGTTTTACTTAATAATACATGCAGGTGCTTGCATTTCATTTGTTGAAATATATAAACTCTGCTTAAAATAAAAAAAAGAAACAAAGTGCACAGAAAATGGGGTACATTTTATGTTTATAAAATTAGTATAGGATTTATCCTAAAATAACTATCTCAACGCAATTTTTATAAATGTACAATACATTTTTTCTTACAAGAACACATACAAGTATCAAAATTATTAGATCCCTTTTTAAATAAAATGAAAATCTTCAAATAAATTTATGGATTTATGGATATTTTAACAAAACTCGAAAATTGGGAAAATGTTTGGTCTTCCAAATGTCACAGGGTGTTAAAAACACAAAACATCCTTTAATCATAAATCTATGTGAAGGGGACCAGGCTTCTAAATAATAAGAAAACACATCCATAACAACTAACCATTTAAAGCAGTTGCAAAAACAAAGCCCTTGGTGACAAGTAGAATTAAATTAAAGGAGCTTCAGTTTCCCAAATGCTATGGAGATTTGGTTTATAACAAGGATGGTACGGCCTGATGAGATCAAAATTGAACTCTCTAGCCATTCGACACTTAGTATATAATACATGTAGCATTTGAAAAAGATCCCATTCTAACAGAAACATCTCCTGTCTACCAAGAAATATAGCAGTGTATGGTATATGTGTCAGCAGTGAGTGTTACAACAACTTTGAAGACTTTATGACACCTCAACCTGGCTGCTTTTCTTTATCTTTAGTTAGGCCAGACGCTTTCAGTCTTCTTAGTAGTTCTTGTGTGAAATTACTTGTTATACTATTTATGTATACAGTCATATGAAAAAGTTGAGTAATAGAAACAACCAGCATAATAATTTACTCTACTTTCAACAAAAAAGATAACAGTGGTATGTCTTTCATTTCCTAGGAACATCTGAGTACTTCGGTGTTTTCTGAACAAAGATTTTTAATGAAGCAGTATTTAATTGTAAATCAAATGTGAAAAACTGGCTGTGCACAAATCTGGGTCCCCTTGTAATTCTGCTGATTTGAATGCCTGTCACTGCTCAATGCTGATTACTTGCAGCACCAAATTGGTTGGATGAGCTCGTTAAGCCTTGAACTTCATAGACAGGTGTGTCCAACCATGAGAACAGGTATTTAAGATGGTCAACTGCAAGTTGTGCTTCCCTTTGACTCTCCTCTAAAGAGTGACAGACAGCATGGGATCCTCAAAGCAACTCTCAAAAGATCTGAAAACAAAGATTGTTCAGTCTCCTGGTTTAGGGGAAGGCTACAAAAAGCTATCTCAGAGGTTTCAACTGTCAGTTTCAACTGTAAGGAATGGAATCAGGAAATGGAAGGCCACAGGCACAGTTGCTGTTAAACCCAGTAGGTCTGGCAGGCCAAGAAAAGTACAGGAGTGGCATATGCGCAGGATTGTTAGAATGGTTACAGATAACCCACAGATCACCTCCAAAGACCTGCAAGAACATCTTGCTGCAGATGGGGTGTCTGTACATCATTCTACAATTCAGTACAATTTGCACAAAGAACATCTGTATGGCAGAGTGATGAGAAAGAAGCCCTTTCTGCACTCACGCCACAAACAGAGTCGCTTGTTGTATGCAAATGCTCATTTAGACAAGCCAGATTCATTTTGGACTGATGAGACAAAAATTGAGTTATTTGGTCAGAACAAGAATCGCTTTGCACGGCGGAAGAAGAACAGTGCATTCCAAGAAAAACACCTGCTACCTCCTGTCAAATGTGGTGGAGGTTCCATCACGCTGTGGGGCTGTGGGGCTAGTTCAGGGACTGGGGCCCTCGTTAAAGTCGAGGATCAGATAAGTTCAACCCAATATCAACAAATTCTTCAGGATAATGTTTAAGCATCAGTCACAAAGTTGAAGTTATGCAGGGGTTGGATATTCCAACAAGACAATGACACAAAATACAGTTCGAAATCTACAAAGGCATTCATGCAGATGGAGAATTACAATGTTCTGGAATGGCAGTCACAGTCCCCTGGCTTGAATATCACCGAAAATCTATGTGATTATTTGAGGCAGGCTGTCCATGCTCGGCAGCCATCAAACTGAACTGGAGAGATTTTGTATGGAAGAATGGTCAGAAATACCTCCATCCAGAATCCAGACACTCATCAAAGGCTATAGGAGGCGTCTAGAAGCTGTTGGCGTGCCCAAATTTATGCACCTGTCTAATTTTATGATGCATATTGAATATTTTCTGTTAATCCAATAAACTTAATGTCACTGCTGAAATACTACTGTTTCCATAAGGCATGTCATATATTAAAAGGAAGCTGCTACTTTGAAAGCTCAGCCAATGATAAACAAAAATTAAAAAAAAGAATTAAGAGGGGTTCCCAGACGTTTTCATATGACTGTATATGTGTTTATTAAGGTTCTGTATAAAGTCCAATTTCCCCCTAAGGAGAAACAAAAAATCTACCTATCTACCTATGCTATTGAAAGAATCACATTAATCAATGTGTATATAAGGCGGAGACAAAGTAACTTAGCAAATCCTTATTGAGCACTCCGAAGAGTTGCACTTCATGTGAAGATCACCTTCAATGGCTATCCTCCTTCTAGGCCAATTTTTAATCTCTCGTGAAAGGAGCTCTTTGACTCGTATACAGATAATGTACTCCTCCAGTGCAAATTCCAGAGTGTAGAATCGCAGCAACTCCAGCCATAGCTGCCCAATTGTCACATCTTTTTTAGTCTCTAGGGCAAGTCTTGCCTAGGAATTAAAACAAATTGCAAACAAAAATGTGATGTTGACTGCATCCGATCAAGAAATTAAAAATAGATTTTAAAACTAATTTAAAGCATATGAAAGCTCATAAAAGAAAGAGTTTAAGAATTGGTGATTTCTTTGTAGTCCTAAAGAAAAATAAAGAGTCAAGACTAGCTCCAAGACTTGACAAATAACTATAGTTATTATATAATAATCAGAACTCACTTTGCCTTGTTTAATTTTTGACTGCCAATTCTCTCCATTTGCATCTTTGTGGTTATCGAACTTCTTCCCTGCTGTTTTCTTCTGCTCCAGTTTTGATTTGCCATCAGTTCCACTGTTGGCTGGTTTGTGTTCCCATAATACAAACTTGTCCTCCTCGATTCTTTTTAAGCGGTACTCATCTACATGCTTCACATTAAATCCTTCAACCTACAGTCAGAAACAAGAAGCATATGGTCATCACATTGATTAGAAATGGAAAATTACATTCAAATTCTCTCATGTCACATTCGTTACAAGAATGTTTAATTTAACAGACTAAAAAAAGTCTTTTTTTATCCGTTTCAATTCAAACCAACATCTTGAATGTTAATTTTCAGTGATGATCATTTTCATCTACTTTGCATACAAGAAAAAAGGTCCAATGCATCTAGTCAACTGTGGTGCACGTTTTTGAAAACAAATGAGAAAGCTATTCACATACCCATGAGCCTAAATAGTGGGGCAAGATAGGGTCCTTCCTTTGCTGAAGAAAGAAGATTACCATCAAAGAAAAGGAGTAGGAGGGAATGCCACCCTCTGCCTGGCAGTCTATGTAACAAAGCTGGTGGAAAACAAAAGCTTAATATGATGAGATCAGTGAACAATTTACTTAATAATTTAAAAAAGCAGTATTTGTATATATAAATACAAACAATATACTTAAAGTACTGATTTTCTCTCGCATATGAGAAATGTAATTTTATGTGTAAATAGATAGGATTTGTATTTCCCAACTCAAATATAACAAAGTTAAATACACTATGAAAAAATGTGCGTGTCAGAATTCCTACCCTATAGCAAAGAAAAGCTACAAAATCTCACAGCCTCAAATTTTCCCCAGTAAGTCACAGTGACTGTTTCTCTT
Organism: Polypterus bichir lapradei; assembly: GCA_026402145.1. Taxonomy (NCBI): domain Eukaryota; kingdom Metazoa; phylum Chordata; class Cladistia; order Polypteriformes; family Polypteridae; genus Polypterus; species Polypterus bichir. The sequence continues at coordinate 39,387,066 of JANRMT010062857.1, forward strand.
AACTCAACCAATCACACATTTATCACACAAGTGGCATTCATGTGGGCCTTATAAAAAATGTAGATAAAAAACTGTCTCAATCTACTCTCAATGGTCCTGTGTCCTTTGACATAATAGAGAAGGGAGAAAAGTGAATGGACAGAATGAGAGGACTTTAATAATACTGTTACTAAGGTTGTGTGTGTTTGATATTTACCTTGGAAAGAAGGGGTCTGCCAGTGATATTCTGTGCTGACTTCACCAGCCTCTGTTGAATCTTGTGGTTCTGAGCTAAGATGATGCTATACCAAGATGCTATGTAGCTAAAGAGTATAAAATCTACTGAACACCTATAGACACTGATGGGCACAGACTAAGATATTCAGATTCTACTTAGTGGTTTCCACACATCTGCACTCAAAAACTGAAGGTAATAGCTACCTAAGAATTAACTGACTGAATTGATGAGTATGAAGTTAATACAAGATGCAAAGGGAATCAGGAAAAAAATGCAAAACTGCTTGTTTGCTGAACCATATGCTGATTTGTGCAGGAGTCTTATTAAGGACAGATGGAAGAGTACATCTCCCTCCTCACAAGTGTTAATCAGTATTAAGTTATTCAATCAAATAAACTGAAGGTATACAATGGCTGACACTGCCTGTTGGAACCTAAAGTTTATAAATGGATTGACAAAGTAATTTCACTGCTGAACACCTACAGTGACCAGTTCTGCCATTTGATCAAATTTGACCCATTTTACTGCCAAACATATAAATGTTTCTGTTGAATCTTTTTAATTGAAAATTGGTCAAATGAAAGTGCTCAATACTCAAATATTCATGCAGCTATGTGTTTTTCATTTCTTCCAATGGAAAATCATCTTGATTAAAGACTTACCCTTGCCCAAAAACGAAATGCCAGCACCAGAGGAATCAGTCTGGGCTCCAGTTTACCCAGTGCTGCCAACAAGCTGGATGTCAGACAGGCAACATCATTTCCAGCACTTACTTTACACATTAGGCCACTATGAAAAGAAATCAAGAATTAAATGAGAACGTACTTAATATATTTATATACTTTTCAGTTCAACATACCATTAAAGTCCTTTAAGATTCTAAACTTTTTTTAAAGAGAGTCTTAGGCTTACATTGACAAACTCACAAATACAAACTTAATTACTTCTTTGTTCAGAATAACACTTTAGCAGTAACGGTTTGTAATGCAGGGTTCCTGAGTGACAAAATGCAAAATAATCATGAAATAAATTTGTGTATTTGCTCAATGTGCCTGTTGTCAGTGCACGTTAACATCCATTAAAAATTGGTTCAGACCTGTATTTGTCTAATTTCTGTGTGACTGCCCATCTTTTCCTGAGTGGAGGGCACCAGTCAAATGAAAGTGTATGTATGTCCTTGACCTTTTGGCATGCAGGTGACCTGAGGCTGCCATTTAATTGGTTGCTTTCAGATTTTTCTGGGGACACAGCTCTCTGTGCCCTGGACACTCCCACATTTATAAGTAGCAAATTAGTGTTGTTTTAGGTTTTTTTAGTCTAATGTGATTGGACGATTGTCAACACACCACTTCATGTTCGTGTCAATGGTTCACAGTTCACACCCACTATTAACTTAACTATAGATGAGCGAGTGAGACTTTAGTGAGACGACAACTTCAAGTGGAACTTCTGAAATCAAAGAAAATTCAGGTATTTATTTAATGAAACACCCCTTCATAAAATGTTCACTTAAAAGAAAAAAGAAGATAATGGAGCTTGGACCGGATTGACCTGACTTAAGAATTCAGGAGCAGGCAAGTTATCAAGGATGAGCTTATGCACTGACTTTTTCCCCCACATTGGCTGCAGAAGCTCTGCCCCTTCGGGCATTTGTAAAAGTGTATGAGATATATTATATATGTGTTTGTGGTTGGTCAAATAGTGGTGTGCCTTGGGATGATTATGGTTACAAAAAGTGTGCCACTACAGAAAAAAAAGGTTGGGAAACACTGATCTAAACAACAAAACGAGGCTACATTTTTTTGGCAGGCTTAGTGAAATGACTCAATTTAAGTTAACTGTGAAATAAGGAAGGAAAGAATGGCAAAATTTATATTCATGGAAATACAGGTACCCTGATCATAAAGGAAGAATAAGATTTAAGTTGGACTTGTCCTGTGGGTGTACTACATGACAAGTTGGGGGGCACATTATGTTAGATCTTGCAATGTGAATGTGCGCCCAGGTGAAGTAATCCTGGCAAACTTGCACAGGACTGGGCAGACTGGCAGGAGTGTATAATAAAATTAGGGTGTGTTAAACAATAAACTGGGATGCAAGACTTGAGAAAAATCAGAGGATTAGTGATTGTATGATGTGGATTTATGACATACAGTGGAAATGGACAAGGACAGGTCACTCTATTATTAGAGGCAGAACAACATTAGGATTGGACTATGTTATGGATGTGTTACAGGACAGATGAAAGTCCACGTTATTGGAAGATTATAGAAGTGGAGGTGCAGACATTATGATGTGGGTTTTGGCACAATGGGGAACTGTGTAAGTTGGAAGAGTGTTGGCAATTTAGAGACAGGTGGCTGTCGCTTCTCCCCCATGGATAAAAAGTGAATATCTTGATATTGCCTATATGGTCTGCTGCCTGCCTCCTTCTGTGCTTTTTGAATCCTGTGTTTTTTCTTTTGGATTCTGTTCAATTATGGTTGTAAGGTACTCTTTTTTGGAATTTTATGGTTTTGAGCATACTGAGCGCCGTGCTCCAGACAGCGCTCCTTCTGTTTAGGCATGAAGAAATTCTGCACTGACTCAGGTACTATCACGGAAGCTTGTGTCAGAAGTTTGACTATTATCACTCTAAAAATAACACTGATTTGATCTAGACTACGTTTTATTTACGCTGTTGGTCCACTATCACTACCGGACTGTCTCCTGTTGTGAATTTTGAGAACATGCAGTCTATTTCATTAAAGTGTGAAATATCAGAATCTTACAGCTATATGCAAAATGCTAAAACTGCCTTATCCAACATTCGCTCTCTAAATAGAAAATCAATCTTTATTGTAGACTTTGCTGTGGGGCACAATATTGATGTTTTGTGTTGGACGGAGACCTGGTAACAACCTAATGACTATTTTGGGCTAAATATAGCTGTCCCTCCCCACTATTATCTCAAAAAGCCACTCACTACTGGCCGTGCATGTGGTGTTGCAGCTATATATTCTTCTAAGATTAAAATCAAGCCAGTTTCTGCTCACAATGTTTCATTATTTGAGTACATGGCATTACTGCTGTCTGTTGATATTCGATGTTTATCGTCCTCAAAAACAGTCACCTGTCTTCCTGGCAGAACTCACCATGTTGCTTACTTTTCTGTGTTTTTTGTATCCTGTTCTGTTATTCCTTGGTGATTTTAATTTACATGTAGACACTGGAAATATCTCTACAAGTGGCTGAATTCCTAATGTACTTTTACTAATGTGCTTTGACTCCGTGTGTACCTTACATATTATTCCTGATAATTTGTATGGTATTGATTTATCTATCTCCAACCATAAGGCCATTTCTTTTGATATGCTTATCTTTGGTCAGTAGAATGGGCAACAATCACCTCGTAATATCACCTTCAGAAACACAAAAATATCAGTGCCACTGATCTTGTGGGTACACTGAAGCAGTGTCCTCCTCTGGCTGGTGTTTCTTTATCGCCTACTACCTTAGTTCATCAGTATGACTATACAGTCATATGAAAAAGTTTGGGAACCCCTCTTAATTCTTTGGATTTTTGTTTATCATTGGCTGAGCTTTCAAAGTAGCAACTTCCTTTTAATATATGACATGCCTCATGGAAACAGTAGTATTTCAGCAGTGACATTAAGTTTATTGGAGTAACAGAAAATATGCAATATGCATCATAAAATTAGACAGGTGCATACATTTGGGCACCCCAACAGATATATGACATCAATACTAAGATGAGCCTCCTTTTGCTCCTTTAAGCCTCTAGACGCTGTCCTCCTATAGCCTTTGATGAGTGTCTGGATTCTGGACGGAGGTATTTGTGACCATTCTTCCATACAAAATCTCTCCAGTTCAGTTAAATTTGATGGCTGCTGAGCATGGACAGGCTGTTTCAGATCATCCCATAGATTGTTGATGATATTCAAGTAAGGGACTGTGACGGCCATTCCAGAACATTGTACTTCTCCCTCTACATGAATGCCTTTGCAGATTTCGAACTGTGTTTTGGGTCATTGTCTCTTTGGAATATCCAACCCCTGCATAACTTCAACTTTGTGACTGATGCTTGAACATTATCCTGAAGAATTTGTTGATGTTGGGTTGAATTCATCCAAGTCTCGACTTTAACAAGGGTCCCACTCCCTGAACTAGCCACACAGCCCCACAGCATGATGGAACCTCCATCAAATTTGACAGTAGGTAGCAGGTGTTTTTCTTGGAATGTGGTGTTCTTTTTCCACCATGCAAAGCGCTTTTTGTTATAATCAAATAACTCAATTTTTCTCTCATTACTCTAAAGCACTTTGTTCCGAAATGAATCTGACTTGTCTAAATGAGCATTAGCATACAACAAGCGACTGTTTGTGGCGCGAGTGCAGAAAGGGCTTCTTTCTCATCACCCTACCATACAGATATTATTTGTGCAAATTGCACTGAATTGTACAACGATGTACAGATAAACCTTCTGCAGCAAGATATTCTTGCAGGTCTTTGGAGGTGATCTGTGGGTTGTCTGTAACCATTCTCACAATCCTGCGCATAAGCCACTCCTGTATTTTTCTTAGCCTGCCAGACCTACAGGGTTTAATAGCAACTGTGTCTGTGGCTTTTCATTTTCTGATTACATTCCTTACAGTTGAAACCGAACGTTTAAACCTCTGGGATAGCCTTCCCCTAAACCATCAGACTGAAGAATCTTTGTTTTCAGATCTTTTGAGAGTTGCTTTGAGGATCCCATGCTGTCTGTCACTCTTCAGAGGAGAGTCAAAGGGAAGCACAACTTGCAATTGACCACCTTAAATACCTTTTACCACTCATGATTGGACACACCTGTCTATGAAGTTCAAGGCTTAACGAGCTCATCCAACCAATTTGGTGTTGCAAGTAATCAGTACTGAGTAGTTACATGCATTCAAATCAGCAAAATGACAAGGGGACCCACATTTCTGCACAGCCAGTTTTTCACATTTGATTTCATTTCATAAAACTAAATACTGCTTCACTAAAAATCTTTGTTCGGAAAACACCGCAGTACTCAGATGTTCCTAGGAAATGAAAGACATACCACTGTTATCTTTTATTATGCAGGCTGAGGGCAATGCACTGTATCAGTGCGTGCTCCTAACCTCCTCCTCCTTAGAGGGGCTCCCAAATGTTTTCATATGACTGTATACCTTCAAATAGTCTGGATCATCTTGCTCCACTTAAAACTCATAGCTCATACTCTAAGCTGCATCACATGAAAGGTTATGAGCGAACCCTGAACACCTTAGTAGAAAAACAAGTTTGGCTGCCCATGCAACTTCCCAGAAGGAATATGTTGCCATCTATAAGAAGGCATTACTGAGAGATAAGACTGCTTACTATACTAATAGCATTCTGTATGGTCAGCATAATACCCAAACGCATTTTGCTACTGTGGATAAGTTGCCTAAACCTGAAAATAACTTTCCACGGGGTGCCACTTCTGACGTTTACCAGAAATTTCTATCTTTTTTAATAATAAGATCGATCTGATTTATTCTTACTTCAAAAAGGTCCACACGTTCAGTCAAAACTTTGTCCATCCCTATCTTAACTGACAGTGGTTTATCTAGCCTCCCACTGTTGGATGATCCTGCAGACCCTAAGCTTGTCATGACCGACAGGCCAACTACCTGTATTCTAGACCCTATGCCTTCTTTTTTGGTAAAGGCTGTCTTGCCATTTCTTCTTACTTTCATCACCAGTATCATCAACACATCTCTTTATACTGGCTTGGTCTCTTCCAGCCGAAAGACAGCTGTTGTTGAACCTGCCCTTAAAAAATCTGGTCTCGACCCTGAGGATTTTAAAAACTATACACTTATTTCATACCTTGCTTTTCTCTGTAAAATCCTAAAATGTGCTGATGCAGGCCATTTAAAAGAATTTTTGAGGAATTTCAGTCTGGTTTTAGGGACAATCACATTACAGAGACAGCACTCCTCACGGTGACTAATGATCTCCTAATCACAGTAGACTGTGGTCTTTTAACACTAATGATATTTTCAGACCTCACTGCTGTTTTTGATATAGTCCATCATGGCATTCTTTTGTTTAGACTTAAGAATGAGTTAAATATTGCTAGAAAAGCTCTTGCATGGCTTAAATCATATCTTGAGGGCCGACAGAAATTTGTTGTCTGTATGTTTAGGTCTGGCCCATCTTACTTACTCCAGTATGTCCCTTAGGGATCAGTTCTTGGCCCTCTGCTTTATATCAATTATATGCTTCTTCTCTGTGCCATTATTAGACTGTACTGACTATGGTTTCATTGTTATGCTGACGATACACAGATTTATTTACACATAGGGCTTACGCAAACATTACCTCCTCCTGCTGCTTCGATTGCCTTTTTGGCTGACATCAAACGCTGGTTGTCTGAAAACTTTCTCAGACTAAACAGTGATAAAACTGAGGCTTTAATTATTGTATCTCCAGGCACTTTTAAGAAAATAGACAATTCTTCAGTAAAAATCCATGGCTTTATTACATCCTTGTCTGGACAGGTTAAAAATCTTGGTGTTACTCTTGATCCTACACTCTCCGTCAATCCTCATATTAATAATATTACCAAGGTTGCCTTTTTCCACCTTCAGCAAATTTCAAGGCTGCATTCACTGCTCTCCGATACTGCAACTGAGTTGTTTATCTGTGCTTTTGTCATTTCACAACTGGACTATTGCAATGCAGTGTTGCTTGGTATCCCTGCTTGGAGTCTAAACAAATTACAATATGTACAAAATTCAGTGGCAACAGTGGTTATTCGCTTAGAATCCTGGGACAGCATATTACTCCTTCTTTTGGCTGCTCCTGTTAGGGGTTGCCACAGAGGATCCTCTTTTTCCATATCTTTCTGTCCTCGTCATCTTCCTCTGTCACACCCATCACCTGCATGTTCTCTCTCACCACATCCATAAAACTTTCTCTTAGACCTTCCTCTTTTTCTTTTTCTTGGCAGCTCTATCTTTAACATCCTTCTCCCAATATACTCAGCATCTCTCCCCTGCACATGTCCAAAACAAGGACAGCATATTAATCCTATACAGTAATTCTAAAATTGCTTTGGCTACTTATTTCCTTCTGTATTCAATATAAACTTTTCCTAGTTTTTAAGGCTTTTAATGGTCTAGCCCACCTTACTTGTTTTCTTTAATTTGTCCCTATACTCCATCACGTTCACTTTGTTCTTCTGACTTCTTGCTATTAACCATTCCACTGTGCAGACTGCACACTATGGGCGACAGGGCTTTTAGATTATCAGTAGCCACGGCTATGGAATTCTCTGCTTTTACACCTCCGTGAATGTATCTCATTTTCTCATCTTTTTAATATTGCCTTTTGTTGATCTCATTAATTCTGTTTGTATATTGGTCTGTTGATTTTATGTATGTTGTTGTACAGTAGCCTTGGGTACGTTGAAAGGCGCTTTTAAATAAAATGTATTTATTATTATTATCTGTTCCTTTCCACATCTATAAGGCATGTTATGGGGAAGAATAACGGGACTGTGGATGTCATGGACTGAAGTATTGGAGCACGGCAGAAATGGGAAAGCTGGCATCAGATTGGGCAGCATGGTGTAAAGGGTATAATACATTTTAGCCTGGATTTGTCCTATGGGCCTGGTACTGGACAGGCCAAGATGTGCACTGACACTATGATGAGGACCACAATAGCACTTGGAATGAACAGATAAGATAGATATGAAAGGCATTATATAATAAATAGAGGTGAAAGGCACTATATAATAGGTAAGTGCTGCTTCTGTTTGTCCCTGCCCCAATTTGTTCACTAGCCACCATTGCATTTTAGCGTTTCACTGCAAGTTATTCTGTATTTCATTTTTGCAAAATGTATTAATGTTTAATGGCCGTAAATGTAAGTGTACTAAAAATACAGAAATCAAATGAATTTATAAAGGAATGGCACTTATTTCAAATTATTATCTGGGTTAGTCATACATTTCAAAAAGGTAAGTTATGACTATGCAAATCCATAGGGAAACCATAAACATTTGCACTGACCTTGCAACATCCCTGCAGAAAACAACTGGAACTTTGGCATGAAAATCAGACTCAACATCGCAGAAACAGGCTATAAAATAGAAGAACGGGAACCTCACTAGTTTCTTTGTTTTCTTCAGCATGTATGTTCAAATAACATCACTATATCACAGCAGACGCCTCTTGACCACTATTGCATAAATATATTTTATTATAGCAAATCACTTACATATATTTTTAAATATTTCCAGCACTTTAATTAAGACATCTGGTTGAGTCATCTGAAAGAAAAATAATCAAAAACTTAAAGGTTAATCCAACCCAAAAATCTAAAAACAACTACAGTGTTAATTATGAGCAGCAGACTATAATTACACAAATGTACATGCCTTAATGTAACATCCCATGGGTGTCTTTAGTACACATGAACATTAAATCAGTATTAGGCATGGAAATGTAAAGAATATTTAAACAACTAACATTTTTCCATCCAACCTTACAGCGTCCGGTTACATGTTAAAAGTAAAAACTCTACAAACACTAGCATAATATAAATGTGTCTTATTTGTGAGTAAAATTGAGTCAGTCTGCACTGAGATTTTTAACTAGCATTATCACACATTTTCTTTTATTAAGTGTATATACTTTCAAAGCAAATATAGAACTTCTCACTTACAGTAGGGGGAAACTTAACATCAATGTTGATATCACTGGTTTTAAAGGCAAACCTGGTGAGACAAGAGCCATAAAGCTGCAAGGTGCAAGCTATTGAAAGAGAAAAAAATAATAAGCTGATAATGATGATACTTTTTTGTCTAAAGCAGGAAATTTATCTATTTATGCTAAAGGTAATTACATTGTTTAAACTTCTAATTCATAAAGGTATAGTGTCATAAAAAGTTTAAATTACCATTTAATACATAGTGTTTATTTTCACAAATACAAAACATAGCTCATATTTAATATAAGCAGCAACTTCAGTAACATTTTTGTTCTTTCTAATACCCCCTTTCATACTAACATGTTCACATCAATGCACTTGCATCATTCATTCACACATACCAAGCATCCTGGCAATATGCTGTGATATCATGAACTAAGCTAATGCCCTATGTAGTGTAGTAGAAAACCATATTGCACAAAATGGCAACACAGAGAAAATGATGCGTTCTTTTTTCTTTTTTGTAAAAAGGATATAGATTTTTGAAAAGCAATGATTCAGCACCAAGTACGCTTTACATATTAATTTGTAGGATGCCCATCAGTGAAACAAGCAGCACCGTTGAAAAGAAATGGAAAAGGAATGGAGTAAGAACACAAAAATGTGTATTACTACATATTTTATTGTTCTAGAAAACTGCACCAAGCAGGTATTTCATAATGTGTGTGGATCGCGCAACATCACTTTTCTAGCATCACAGCTGTCACAAAACCAGCAACACACACACTACTCCCTTAACTGGTGGCAAGTATCATCTCTTAAGAAACACACAACTGCATCTAGCAGCAAGTGGATTAATTATCTCCTCGACCAGATGCCTTTTTAAAGTTAATCCAAGAAAACAAGGCTCTTCTACATGATCAAACAAAACTGACATTTAGCATCACAAGTCTCTTGTTACTCATTAACTCACATAAACACCAGCACATCATAAATAAGGACAGAGTGATGCCTTGCGAGCTTTTCAAACACATCAACTGAGGAAATTACACTAGAGTTCATCCTGGGAAACGGCCAGATCTACTTTTACAGAATTCTTACCACTGTTTAGATCCCATAAGCAATTGATCAAGGGCTTTACGGTTACATTTCATGTGAAAGAGGTTAATCAGAATATCTGCCTCTTTTTTTTTTAAATGAAGGGTTTTATTATAGGTGGCAACAACAAAATAAATAGACTGTTACATGAGTTTAGCATGTTCAAAGTACTTCCATAAATCGAATCACTCACCTGGTAAATGTTGTTGAATTATTTTTTCCATTTCTGTGACAATTGCTTGGCGTACTATAAAGTCATCCTCAGAAATACCTTGCTGCTTTACAGCTTCCAGCACGGCAGCACTGACAGCCTCAAGCTGTGCAGGGCTTGGTGGGGGCAAAGCTCTCAGTTCATTTTCTTCTTCTTTTTCCTAAGCCACCCATGAAAAGGTTAAAAAGAAAAAAAAGACATTTACATCATGCCTGTAGGGGCTCTTACCACTTTAATAAAGTAAAAGATCAACAAAACCTGAAGCCTACAAAAAAGAAATCAACAACTATAGAACCAGGTACAATCATTCATAAAATATTTTTTTGAAGGAGAAAGACAAAAACATGCATCACATTAAAGCCTATTTTTTATAATAATATTTAAATAAAAAAGGATCAGACGTGGGTTCAGTTCTTGACTTGTTTTTGACTGTCTGTGTCCATCAGTGTATTTTGTGGGGTTCTAGTCCAAATATCCTTAAGATTTTTACATGTTTTATTACTTGCCAGTTATAACAAAACTTTGTGTCTATGAATATGTGTTTGTGCAAGAGAAAATTTTTACCATCAGTCTATTTTGCTGCTTTGTTTTCTGCAACTCTTTATTCAAAACCAAAAGAACAGATTTCCCATCCAGCCATAGTCAACTAAGTACCACTCCAATGGTCCCAAATGAACTGCTATGCTATGAAAAATGGGATTACTTACAAGTTTCAAAATCTATAGTTGTATAAATTGCAAATAACAGCAATACCAGAACCTTACTTGAAGAATTTCAATGGCTATCTTTCTTACAAAAGACATCTCCACTTAAGTGTATAGCAAAAAGAAAGCACATCAATCAATAACTTACAATGATGGCCAGGAAGGTACATATAGTATTAAATATTGGTAGTTTCCTACAGTAAGTGATTAAACATGATGTGTTTAAAAATCTGTTGACCAAGAAGGTTCACCATGTTGTTGTATTACTTAAAGCATGAACAATTTTCTCAATATAAATAGTTGCAGCGTTGCACTGTTTACTATGGTGGCCATGTATTTAAAAAAAAACAAGGGGTCGGGGTTGATTTGTTTCGAACCTTTTTCTTTTTTTTCCCTTTTGTAAAACTCGAGTTGTGTATGTAGTGCTATTTGATTTTAAAGAATTCAATAAAATTAAAATATACAACCATAAAAAAACAAAAATAAATAAATAAATAACTTCCCCAGTGTAGTGACGACTTTGTTAAAGACCACAATTTATTTCAATAGATAGCAAAAAATAGCTTACCTTGCTTTAACAAAGCCTGTTACTTTTCAGTGCTTTTTGCATTTCTTACAATTAAAAGCATGCAGTCACGCATTCCTAACAGGAGAAAGGGATACTTGGGCCAACGGGGCAAAGGGGCAGGGGCTTGAGCCAATGCAGCCACCCTTTTGTGCACATACCTGTTATTAGAACATTAGAATAATCTAGAAGAGAACAGGCCATTCAATCCAATAAACCTCACCAAGTCCTATTCAATTAAGTCATCTAAATAAAAATCAAGTCTAGTTTTAAAAGTTATTAAAGTCTTATTATTTACCACACTACTTGGTCGCTTATTCCAAGTGTCCATGGTTCTCTGTGGAAAGAAAACTTCCTAAAGCTTGTGCAAAATTTACCCTTCACAAGTTTCCAACTGTGTTCCCTTTATTCTTGATGAACTCATTTTAAAGTAACAGTCTCAATCCACAGGACTAATTTCCTTCGTAATTTTAAGCACTTCAGTCAGGTCACTTCTTAATCTTAAACTGTAAAGGCTCAGCTCTTTTGATTTTTCCTCATAACTCATCCCCTGTAGCCCTGAATCAGCAGAGTTCCTCTTCTCTGGACCTTTTCTTGTGCTGTTATGTGCTTTTTGTAGACTGGAGACCAAAACTGCACACAGGACTCCAGATGTAGCCTCACCATTGCATTATAAAACTTGAGCAGAACCTCCTGTGACTTGTACTCTATACAATGTGTTATATTATCTAACATTCTGTTGGCCTTCTTTATGGCTTCTGAATACTGTCTGGAAGTTGATATTGCAGAATCCACTATGACTCCTCAATCCTGCTCATAAGGTGTACTCCCAATTTTCAGACCTCCCACTGTGTATTCAAACTTCACATTTTTACTTCCTATGTATAATACTTTATATTTGGATAATTCTACGTCAAATCACCACACTTTGGAACTCATCGTCACAAATTTTAACGAAACCTGATGTGCTGATTTGGTCATAAGAGTAACACATGGAACTGAAATTGCATGTGTTTTAGATCAATATTAAGGGAGATTCGGGGGAGGGGGGAATTATGACTATGACTGGCTATATTTTCCTAAATATAAAACAATGAGAATTATTTCTTTGCAGCTTAAAGCTCTTTTCCAGCTCTATATTTTGCGCAAATACCATGCTATCCCCAAAATGAAAAATTAACATGTTGTGAGTGGTCATAATATTAAAAATTGAATAGCAAAAAAACAAAAAACCAACTATTTTAAAATTGGTCCTTTGGTTTTTTTTTTTTTTTTTTTACTAAAGACAGCTTATAATATCATGAACATCTCCAGAAAATTTGGTCTGACATTAAACTTCATCTGACACAAATCCGCCCAAGCCTGTCTGCTGTCCAGGTGGCTCCTCAACCCTGCCTACCATCTCACAGTCGTCAGAGACAGCATCCAGCTCCGCAAGGACATGAAAAAAATTTGACACTTCCAGTTTTGGGGTTGATGCCCCAGACAGTGTGCATCCTTTACCTTACGCCTTGTAAGTGTGACCCACCAATCTCTGGTCTGGATTCTCCTCCCGCGCAACCTCAGAGGTGGACACTATCTCTCTAAAGGACACCTGTTCCAGGTCTGTCAATTCACTACTACAACGCAGGGCAGCCAATTCCTCCTCCAGTACAGTGACCCTGATCTCAAGGTGCGGGATCAGCTGGCATCTCCTGCACATGTAGCCCTCATAGAAGACTTACTCCTCTAAGCCGTCATCTAAAAAGTCCAATAACCAACAGTGCACTGATTTAGGATTACTAAAACTACTTTCATTTTTCTTTTACATTAGACAATATCTGCTGCTAGTTAATTTCCTACTTTCTTATCTGATCCTACAGCCTTTGTACCAGATCAGGTGTCTTAAAGCTGGCCACCTACCTTTGCACCGCTGAGCCTTAACCTGCTTTCTGTCCTACCTCATTGATACTAGTTCAAATACAAATAGCAAAAAAATAAGTACACATACTAACTTCTCCAAGCGCACCCCCAAATACCCTGCTGCTTTTGCTCCTGTGCAGGCAAAAAAAAAAAAAACCCTTCTAAAGGGGAAAAACAGCTTTATCACAGTTCCTTAGCAGCAACCAAAACCCAAGTTTATAGAAGCAAAATTTATTGTTTTATTAACTCTCATACCACAGAAAACACAAAAACTCTCAGCTAATCTCAGCTACTTCTCTCTTGATTGCAAAGGTGATGTCACCACATCTCATTAGGAAATAAACCACTCATCTGAAGGATAAAATCAGAGTCTTTTCAATTTCAAAATTAGGATTCTCTTAAGCCAATGTCACACTACATGACTTTTAGACGTGGGACATGTCAAAGTTGTCAACTTCAGCTGCCAACCTCGTCACCAGACCATGTTAGTTTAAACAAGTGAAAATCGCTGGCCATGTCACATTGACAGACTGTATGCCAACCTTCCAGCACAATCATGATTGTCCCTTTTGGTGACAGTCAATAATGTACAAAATGTTAACAGCTTATGGCAAGCTCAGTAACAATCTCAGCACTTTTTTCTTTTTTCCATTCTACTTAAGTATGTAACACAGGAAGCATAAGATGGATGAGCTCCTCCTCTGTTTGTGAGAACCAAAGTTATTCTTTATAAATTGCATTCTTTATTCAATGTTACACCATTATATGAACTGTACCTCTGGAAGATCATTAAATAGTTGGCAGCACTCATGCACAAAAGTCTATCCCTAGAACAAAGAAATTATCAGAGCGAATAGGTAAATGAATGCTAGGTCTGAGAATGCCTGGAAGAGTCACGTAATGTAATATGGCCCAAAAGGGATACAACCTGTACAGCCCCACTATCTCTGCAACTGTGAAAGCTTCAAAACTCTTAGGGTCGCGGGAAGCACTTGGCAGCATGCATTTAGAGCTTATGTGTACACAAGAGTGATTTACAGCAAAAGATGGAAATGTTAAATATGAAACAAAAATGCTATTAAAAGGAATACCAGAAAAAATTCAGAAATGATCTTTCTGCCTGATCTTCAATACTGAAGACATAATAAGTAGTTCAAAATATCTCAAATTGTATATGCTTTTATATGTCGTATATCAAAAGATATGACTCAAGTACATGAAAGCACACAAAATAAAAAAAAGACTTGACACTGAGAGTAAATTAAAATAATGTGGATTGAACTCCAGGTCCAAACAAATACATTGGTCTAATAAAATATATAAAGAAAGACACATTCAGTAAAAAAAAAAATCACTTAACATTTATTTATCCCCACAGAGTAATTTTTAGTAAGATGTGCTCCAGAATAAGAAGGATTTCAGGTAAGGTATTGTGTACCTGTAATTTTTTTTGTTTTATTCATATTACACATCATAGGATTAGGAGGTTGGCTTTGAATGCTTTTTAAAGATGATTTTCAAATGCCTCCCAACAGTCTGGATGAAATGTAGTTGTGAAGCACAATTAGAGGGTCAGCTCAGGTGAGATGGTGTAGAGACAAAGACAGACAGGTCAGATGTTTTGGTTTGGACATGTGCAGAGGAGGGATGCTGGGGATATTGGGAGAAGGATGTTAAAAGATAGAGCTGCCAGGCAAGAGGAAAAGAGTAAGTCCTAAAAGGAGGTTTATGAATGTGGTGAGTGAAGATATGCAGGTGACGGGTATAACAGAGCAAGATGAGGAGGACAGGAAGAGATGGAAAAAGATGATCTGCTGTGGCAACCCCTAACGGAAGCAGCCAAAAGAAGAAGAAGAAAAAGAGTCATCTCAAAGGATGATATTCACCTGCTTGCTTAAGGTGTTGGTCATTTCGACAAAGTCAACACTGGATTCTGTATAAAAATGGTACAGACAAACCAGCCATGCAGAAACATGACAGAATCGTTCTCCCAGATTTTGATTTAATTACCTTTTCTTTCTTAAAGGCTGCTTTATATGCAGGAATGAAGTGGACTCAGTTGTGATCTGATAAAGTCAGCAAAGGGTGCGGCTTATGTTTTTAAGCACTTTTAATGTTGTTCTCATAGCACTGAACAAAACACTCTATTGTAACACATTTGGCAAGTGAATTACTGATAAAAACTATGTGGTGGTTTATTCAGTGAAGAATGGTTATAAAATCACCAAAATAAAACTCAGGGAGTCAGTAGACAGTGACTGAAGTTTCTATGCGGCTGTGGAGATAATGTCAGCTGCTTCATTCATCCCAGCCCTCGGGTGCATATTTATAATCGTACTGAAGATCTGTGGAATCTCCCATAGTAAATCACACAGCATAGCACGACAGAAAGTAATTACATATCTTTGTGCACACCCTTTTCTCTAAACATTACCAATTTACACCATTGTTTATTAATATAATGACAGATACTCTCTACCATGCGTCTACACTGTGATAGCAATAAGTCTCTCGTCATACAAACAGGTGCGCCAAATCCATTAATCATCATATTATTAACAGAATCATTTACAGTCAGACAGATTTCTGTAAATGTCATAACATAGGCATCTCCATAACCGTTTTGACCCTTGGGATTAATAAAGTATCTATCTATCTATCTACACTTGCTTGAACTTAAAGCTGGTAAGGGAAGTCCTAGCTCTCTCAAACATGCTTTCTCTGTTCTCTTTCACATTGTTTTTTGGAAATTTGATTATTGTAACAAATGAATGAATGAAATAGTGGTCAGGTTCACTGAGAAATAGACTGGCAGACGCATGTGTTTCAGTAGGTTCTACTAAAAAGGTTTTCTGTTGTATGTAATTCATGTAGGCTGATTAAGTAAAGCAGCCTGAGGACCCCGGGTCGGGTGAAAAAACTTTCAAAGAATGAGAAAGATAAAAATAAGCATCCTGAATCTGTTGAATTTTTTGCAACATAATTAGAATCAAAGTTAACTCAGTATAAACTGAGTACAAACACTAATTAGGAGGGGAAAAAAAGATTAACAAAACATGGAGTGACATAAAACTGCTGCTGGTTGCTACTGATACAGTATTCAGACAGACTAACAATCCCCAGTATGCCATCTTACAAGGACTTTGTCATCATCATATGCTAGTAGAGACTCTCGTTTCATTTGTGCAAACCGAAAACAATAAAAGTGACAAAACTACAGTATTTATGTAAACAGTCTTGCTGTAAATATGGCGTTCTTATACACATTAAAAAAACAACGGTGCGGGCAACCTGTACAGAAAACCTTAATTCATTTAAAAAAATATATATTTCAAACAATTGTTCTGTCAAAGTGTAGTAAGAAGTCAAGCAAAATGACACCTTTTATTGGCTAACTAAAAAGACTAAAATATGCAAGCTTTCAAAGCAATTCAGGCCCCTTCTTCAGGCGAGATGTAAAGATTACATCTGAGTTGCCTCAAAAGCTTGCATATTGTAATTGTTTCAGTTGGCCAATAAAAAGGGGTCATTTTGCTTGACTTCTCACTACATTCATAATGGCTAACAAGGTACAACAAACTAGTACTTCTATCCAAGTTTAAAAATGGATAATTAACTGTAAAGATGAATGCAAATGTAAATAATTAATACACACTAATATGATTTCACCAATTTCAGAAAGTTACCTAAATTAACTAAAATAAAACTGAAACTTCTGTCACCCTACATTCATTATAAACAAACTGTTACTAAGAGGCCATTCGACCTACTAGGCCAATCATCAGTGGTCACTGAAAATGATCATTATGTCTGTCACTGTTGTGTGTGTGTGTCTGAAACGTCCAAACCTCATGTCACAGGTCTTTTACTTCAGTGACATCACCAGCTGTGAGTTAACAAAACAATTAAATTCAGCTATCAGGTTCTCAAGGCAACTCTAGGGTTCACCACAGCTTATCCAATACTTCATATATCTACAGGAGGTTAGGAATCTCTATTACAGCTGCTAAACGCCTAACACTTTCTCTGCTTCAGTGTTAATGTTGTTGATAAAAACTAAGATGAAAAATATGTCTACAATTTTTTCACAGACAAAAATGGAACAAAAGCAAAAAATGCACCATTAATGACAAAAACTAAGACGAATGATTTTAAAATCACTGTTGAGAAAAAGCTAAACAAAACGAAAATGACACAGTTAGACGACTGGACAGTGAGCGATGTGAAGCCTCTTTGCACATCTCTATTACACAACAAATAATGAACATGAATGCAGTGGTGCAATTTTAAAAATGTGTAAGCACGCTTGTAATTGGAGAACACTAAGTTTGGACACCAGGAAATCATCACACCAGCCAGAATCCTGCTCTACTCCGGTCTACTATGTCGGCCAATGTGATTCTCTGGCGAAAAAAAACGGTCAGACATATGAACCAACTTTCATTACAACGCTGACAAAAATAAAATTCCGTGTAAGCTACGTGGAATGAAGCTCACAGGAAAGAACACCACAAACCAAAACTTAGAAGCACGGGAAAAGAACCTTAAAGTGGTTCGCTGGACATCACATCACTTTTTTCTGGTGCAATTATACATTTTTAAACGAGCCAAAGAGATGCACAGCAATCAACTAAATTGTTTATGTTTTTTCTATATAGGCATAATATTATATGCATAACTAAGATAATTACATTTTTACATTATATATTATTTTTATACATCTTTATATATATATATATAAAATTGAATTAGGTTAGTTATGCATATTTCTGTTACTGCTGTGTATCTGAAAATTTGTGCAAGCGCTTACCTTTAGTAAAGTATGTCATATAAAAGATTAAAGTGATTTAACCAAATTTTACTTCTGGTACTCTTATTGTCTCTTTCTCAAAAAATAGTGTGTAATTTAATTTATAAAAATTTACAATTTATTAATTATGATTTACTAGCTTTCAGTTTACACTCTGCACAAACTCGTGCCATTGTATGAGATACCAAACAAAAATCTGATTTGCAGTCTGTTTAGATTCCAGCTGGTTGTTTTGCATCTCTTTGGCTGTTCTAAAAATGCATAATCGCACAAGGAAACGGTGGTGTGATGTCCGGTTTTTCATCTGAACCACTTTAAGAGGTAAATGTAACCAAAATCAAGCAAAATGATGATCCGATTGGTTAGCATCTACAGTAATGGGCAAAGTAGGGAAACCAACAAAAACTAACCTTTTGGGATTCTTTAGGAATAGAAAAAAGTCAAAGTCAGAACCTAGACCAACTTTCCCCTTTCCTCCTCCTAGATATTCTGTAATATCGTATATTGATATCTAGAGTATGACTGTCTTCTGCTCTGTGACCACTGACCTCAAACACGCCAACATCTTATTCCATTGCCAAGAGTGCTTTTAAAAAGTATTGGTGATGCCCAGAGCCACAGCAGAATGTCAAGAATACAAAGACTTTTGAAAAGGATTATTTCCACAATTGCACTTAAGAAAAGTAGATATAGTTTTAGAATATAAATAGCAAAGCATTCATCATTAAAATATGTACTCTCTGCTAAAAACGTTCTTCAGAAAAGAATTAAATGTTTAAACAGATAACAGACATCCATTGCACTAGCAAACACATCACTGGAAAGCTAGAGGGTGCTAAATAAAAAAAAGGCTCCATCTTGTTAGGTTTTAGGTAGACTTGATTCTCCCAGAGTGAAATTTGTATATACTAATAAGATGTTACATTAAGTGTTGAAGCTACTGACTGGGTTGGATGTAAGAAAGAAAATCTTAAAACTGGAAGTCAACACTGAGACTTAGCAACAGAAACTGCGTAGTTATACTTTCAGCTTCTAAGCAGTATTCTAAATTAACTACAGGTTAGAAATTGTGATTTTAACAGTCTATAAAACAAAGTATTACAGTTGTCAATTCCAACTGAATTGAAACATTGTAAACCAGCTTTTCTGCACGTTGCATCACAAGGAAACATTTATTTTCCAGCCTTATAAAGAACAGTAAGGACAGTATTAAAGAAAACAGTGGTCTCAAACACAACACCTAAAGTGGGTACATAAAGAAAACAATAGTATTGTGAATGATCACTAAATGTTTGTAAAGATTTGCACCCAGTTTACTGTATCTGTCACATATAGGATGGTCAGTATTAGTGATGAGCGAACCCTGGTGATTACATAGAAATGTTTGGGAACTTCCTTTAACTCAACTAAATGCATTGAAGACAATGGTGAAAGTGAAACTGAACTAGTTTTGAGTGGATTACAATGGCCCAATGGTCTTTCATGGGTCCCTGACCTCTAGGGAAATGTCAGCCAACCAGGGCTGTGGAGTCGGTAGATAAATGCTCCGACTCCGACTCCTCAGTTTCTAAATCTTCCGACTCCGACTCCCCGACTCCTCTGTATGTATATACTATGCTAATGTATTTTCTACATCCATTGAAGGAAAGGAAGGCAACATACATGTCATTTCACCACAGAACTACTGGCTAGGAAGCCAACACTCTACTATAATGCCAGATTAAAGACAAACACAATGAAAACAAGGTTTTGTTCTGGCGGCCGCAGATTGCGGGTGTCCACATGGACGGGCAGATCCAGCTTGCCGAAAATCTCAACCACCGCCCCCATCCAAAGGAATGTGATGCCTCTGTCTGCTGATGTGGCTGTCTCCTCTGTCAGCCAGCCGGAAGTTTAGTGCATTGTGTCACTCACCGGCCAGCTGATCAGCAGAACGAGCCTCTGCTGGAGACAGGTAGGGAGATCTGTGTTCTCGGCTCC
Organism: Polypterus bichir lapradei; assembly: GCA_026402145.1. Taxonomy (NCBI): domain Eukaryota; kingdom Metazoa; phylum Chordata; class Cladistia; order Polypteriformes; family Polypteridae; genus Polypterus; species Polypterus bichir. The sequence goes on from JANRMT010062857.1 coordinate 39,407,259, forward strand.
TTCGGCCCCCTTCACTAGCGCATAGCGAAGGGGAGCCGACGGAGCTGAGAACACACCAGATGATTTTTCAGGCGTTTGACGCGTGATGACTCGTTGAACGGCCGAAAAATCGGCAGTGCATCTGTAAATGTATGGGGGGCTTTAGGCTAGGTTCACAGTTCCCTGTAACAGTGGAACACGACACAATGGAAAGCGGTGCCGCACCTTACCTGTGCATTACATCCCATATAGTGACGCATACAGTCAATGAAAAGCATGCTTCATGGTTACTTGACATGTTCGTTTTGTGGTAACATTATGCACTGCATGCATTGGGCTTTATTCTTACAGCAGAGAAGTAGTTCATTATGACTGTTTGTGAATTGCGCGCGCGCGAGACAGAGGCACATACACAGGCGCTCCAGGCTCGCGAAAGAGACACACGCACACACGAAAGAGAGAGAGCAAGCGAGAAAGGGATGCATAAGGTAGAAAAGGCTTGTTTTTGTTTTCAGTTCTGTTTACAGCGATCGGTTCATAGCGTGCATTGTGGCAATGTTACTTTTCTTGGTGGTTTATTAAATTACGGATTTTTCAAATGTTCATTTTTTTCCCTGTGCTTAAAACTCATTAAAAAAAAGTGTTTTTAGCAAGCCATTTCTAGCACTATATCGCGAACTATTGCAGTGTTAGTTTAACCTGTTGTTCAAGGTTATCTCAGTATTATTCAATGCTTTTACATTTAGTTTACTATTACGCTGTGCATTCTATGGTATATAATTAACTATATTTGTGCTTACAGAATGTATACAGTATTTACATACAGTTCGTACAGTCTGGAATGGATTAATTGTATTTACATACAATCCTATGGTGGAAATTGCTTCGGTTCACGACCAAATCGGTTTACGACCAGAGTTTTGGAACAAATTATGGTCGTGAACCGAGGTTCCACTGTAATAGAATAAAACATCAGAACAGTAAAATGTCTTGCGGACTTGAAGCATGAATACACTAAGGCTTGCCACCAACAGATTCAATAGCAGCCACCAAACCAAAAAGGATGGTCTCGCACATGACATTTTTGTTCATTCACTGCTACTGATACTAAATAGATGAAACACTGAGGCACATGGGTTCTTCCTTCCTTCCTTCCTATCTGCATCAACTGCACAGCATTCTGGGCAAAATTATTAAAGGGTAAGCTTATAAATTACGTACAGGTCTTATACAGATCGATACATTACCTTTAAGACATGAATACACACAATTCCAATTTCCCTCTTCGAGTGAGTTTTGTATTTAAATTTATTCATGAATTTTCTGCTAATTTATAGTTCACTACTAGAGTCAGTGTTAGATATTGATTGGGCTCTCCCATCCAACATGCTGGCTTTGCAAAGCATCACAGTCCGGTGTGTGTGTGTTGTCTAAACTGGCTGCATTTCAAATTTCTAGGAAAATATTCAGCAAACAAGGTCACCGGAGAACACAGCATATCTGTTGCAAAACACGGGTGAATTTCACCAATCAACACTACTCAGTGTCTTGTAGCAGATTACAGAGAAGAAGCATAGACACAAGAAGATAATTGCTTTAGAAGCAGAGGTCATGAACTGTAAGCACACTAATAGCCTTGTGTTTCACATAAAGTTTTAGTCTCTGATTTCTGAACTCTTGCTTTATTCAACGTATCACTTTAATTTTTTTCTTCTTCTTTAAAAGATCTGTATCAGATGTGGATAATGTTCCATTAACATTTCTTTCGTTGTACTCTTTTTCTTTTACCAAGTCTTTCTTTATGCATGTAGTAGCAGTAGTTCTTAATTAATACATCATGGTGATCTGTGAGCATCTTTTTCATATTAAAGTGACAGGTTTTTTTTTTTTACATAAAAGGTTTGACAGAAAAGCTTACTCATCTGTATCCTGGTATATGTGAAGGAAAAAAAAACACAATACTTGGAATTTAATGGAAGAGAAAAGAAAAAGAGAATGAATGCCCAATAGAGACATGCAGGACCAGACTTAATACTTGATGTTCTGGGACATACTTTTGTGCTGTGGGCAGGAGTGGGTACAATTGAGGACTGTTCTGATTGAAAGCACAATAAAACCTTTTGATAGCAGGGGAACAGTGATAAAAATACAAATAAAAACATAAAAAATCAGCCCCTTACAGTTCACTAATGGGAAGGATATAGAATTACAAAGAATTTAATTCTGTGGTTTTGTAGGAGTATTAAACAAACTCAAAGCAGAAAATGCAAGCTAACAAAACTTTAAAAATTTTCCATTGCTACTCACCATAATATTCTTCTTATGTCGTTTCTCCTTAATGTGTTTGTGGGCTCCCTGGATGTTTTCTATGTGAACTGAGCAAAGCTTGCATAGATAGAGGTAATTGGGATATTCCACCGAGCGCTGGAGACACAAATAAAAAAAAAAAAAAAAGTTTTAAATAAAGTGCAAGCTGATGGCAAATAATAATTCCCTTTTTTCAACAGAAGCCTCAGCTCAAAGATAAAAAAGCCAAAAAGTCACTTAACTACTTTCAGGAACCTTTAATGAAAAGCAAAACAGAACCGTAAATTACTTGCCATTAAACAATCTTATACCACCTGTTTATACTACCAACCTGCAAAAAGCACTGCACCAGTAAGTTGATAAATTTGACGATTAAATTCCACAACCCCGAACAGACTTCTAACAAAAATCTCAACCATTAATGTTAACATCAATTTTTATTTAAAAATCTCCAACAAACCATATAGTGCAAAGGATGAAACATTGGCTCTGTTAAGTACTTCACCATAAATTAAGCAGCTATGCATGGAGTCTGTCACAGATGACTTTGGCTTGAACAGAGGCTTATTAAGGAAGAAAGACCCTGAGACACAAATACTGCACTTCTCCTCGAATTGAAAAGCAGTACCAATAAATTTCAATGGTCTCAAACCTGATCTAACTGCCTATGATTAGGAAAATCTTAGATTGTCCAAAAATACTAATCATCCAGTAGTCTTCTGGTCTTTGTAAGTCTATATAGTCTGTTTGTCTATAATTAAAAATTGGTAGACCTCAGGGGTCCAGACTATCCATTTCCTCATCCCTGAAAAATAACACTTTCTCAGAGTTCAAGAAACTTTAAAAGTTAATTGATTTTTCAGGTCTTCATTAACATTTTTATCACTAAACTTTGAGTTTGATTAAAATTTCTGTAATTGTATAAAAACTTGATGATACTCTATAACACGATTGTACATTGCAACAGCTGAAGAAACTATTCATTCACTAAGTACAATTACTGCTGATCAAAAAAGTAGTTATTGCAGTCAAACACTTTAAACAGGTGCAGCTTCATCCTTTTGTTTTACTAATAAATGGACTGTGTTTTATGTGCCAAGGCTTTTTCCAGAGAAAACATTTTTTAAAGTTATATTTAAATCACCTTTTTATATGAACAGATAGGAATAATTTTATTACAGTTCACTGAAGACACCATTAGACGTCTTCACTTTTAAACTTAATGTGGAAATTAAAAAAAAAAAAAAAAAAACAACTTTTAAGGGAATAAAAATTGCACACTTAATTTCTTTTCTTTTGGCATTATTACTTACTCTTTCCTGTCTCTTTCACAAATCTTGACATTTCTGTTAAGAATAGGGCTGCAACGATTAGTCAACGTAATTGACGACGTCGACTACAAAAAATCGGCAAAGCAGATTTTTTATTGTCAACGTGTCATAAACAAAACCTTCAATAGAGGCTCCAGTCACAAAGAACCACATTGGTTTTTGTAACTGCAACGCACTACATGAACGTCTGGGGGCAGTATCGTTTGTTATTGTTTGTCAAGACTGCACACAGTCCTACCAACGAAGAAGAACGTCTGAGGAGTAGAAGAATGTAGAGGAAAATAAACGTGGTTGCAATGGCGAGTCGGATAGAGGAGGGGGAAGGAGATGGAAAAAAATTGAGACAGAAATTTTCTAAAGTGAGGGAGCACTTCACCAAAAAAGAAAAAAAAGTTGAATGCAGATTATGTAAAGTGGAGCTTTCTTTTCACGGCAGCATCAACGCGATGCATGAGCATCTGAAATGAAAGCATTCTGGAGATGTGATGCCGCCGTCTCTTGAGAATTTATGCTGGCGCTGTTAGTTAGTTAGGGTTAGATCAGGAGGGGAGGGAAAGCGTGAACGAGACTGAGAAAATAAAAGTAAAAAAAGCTAACTTTTACAAGTAACAAATTTACAACCGATCTGTTCGTTTTCAAATAATATTACATTAGTGCAATGATGTTTTCTGATTGGTACTATTCAGGTCATACAATGATTTCTTCAAAAAGTCACATATATTTGTCTCTTTCCTTTTTTTTTCCTCCGGTGCTGCGCGCTTACACCAGAAGGCGTGAGCTTATTCAGTGCTAGCAACAGCACGCAGGTGGCCGGTTGCTTGTGCTATAACAAGTTGACCTGGCGGCGATCAAAGTACAAGTACTGTACTGTAAAAAATAATGCATTAAAATTACTAAAAAAAAAAAAATAAGGCAACAAATTACAAGCAATATTTTTGAGTAGATTTAATATACTGCACTATTGAGTAAACTTAATTTATTAATTTACTCAAATTTATCTAAAATAAATGAGTTTGATTAAATATAAGTAGTGGCAAAAATGGTTTCATTTTACTCCGATTTTCATTTGAATTACAGTACTCAAGAAAAGTGAGTATGCAACGCTGGACAGTAATGACTGTATAACAAATACATGCTAAAAATCCATATATATTTATTTATTTGAACATACACAGATAGTCACAACAACGGAGTTATATTTTCAAAGGAAAATTAAATCAAATGTCTGAGGATAATTTTCACTGAATTACTGACTTTCAAATGTCAATGAAAATTTTCTTTTCTTTTTTTAAACTTTCTTCAAAAAGTATATCTCAATCAAATAATGTCCCAGGAATGAGTGGTAAACGGGAAATAAATATAGAAGGTGAAAGAGTGAAATCCTGCGGCAGGTGCCGCTCTTCAAACACTTCCTGCATTTACGCCAACATATCCTCTTAAATGAATGGCCGCCTTTTCACTACTTTTCAGTATGCGATAGCGAAAATCCTGAAATAAAATAGGACTTAGGAAATCAAACATCACTAAATAAATCACAGTGTTAAAAATTAACCAGAAAATACATGGCCTATGTAGAACACTAATTAAATAAGAGGTCAAACAATACCGTGACGGTTAGGCAAACGTCTTTTTATGTTGTTTAGGACAGATGCCATAGCGTTCTCAAACTTATCTCAAAGTGTCATTTTCTTTTTCTGTGTAAAAAAAAAAGTTTTAAACGATAAAATAAAAAACTTATGAAGATACGCAACTATCCAAGAAATGTGCTTGCTTTTTAAAGCAAACCAACGAGGTAAGTTGTTAGAAAGATGCTACCTTTCCCGCCATGTTTCCCACATGAAGGGAAAGGTTTCGTGAAAACAACAAATGTTTATATCTGTAACTATATGAAATGAAATAGTAGTTATTCATTATGGAATCAATATGCTTTACACTTACACATTCGTAGTAAAATAGCTCTTATGGATAAGCGTTACAGCTGAATGCACTGTTGTAAAGACCAAGAAATCGATGTGAGAGGAAGTGCCGTGTCATTAAATTTAACTTAACTTAAATGTGTTCAATTCACAGTATAGTTTTTTTACGTAGAATAAGTTAAAAAAAATGTTTACATTTTAAGAAAAATAATAACATTATTCTTAATTTTTTTATTGAATTAGAATTAAATAATCAATAAAAAGCGTAAACCCATTGTTATTAATTAAAGTAATGATTATTTTGCGTATAGCTAGCTATTTTTTATTATTATTTTTCACACATGCAAGATTTATTTTTTACAGTGTGTGCAAGGCATGTACACAGTCCACTGAGAAAAGAAGAGTGTTCCTGGCACACATTGCAGAGGAAAATTCTTTCCTCTGCATGTCCTGGAGTCTTGTGCAGACTGGGCAAGATCGGGGGAAAAAAAAAAAAACACAGTCATTGATTACAACCGCAAGAAGGAACGCGAATTAATATGAATAATGTTGCATCCGTGCCACAATGTTTTCCGAAATGTACTATAAAATGAATAATTCGAAATATCATATATACCTATGTCTCTGTTTTTTTTTGGTCAGTGCGGCTTTGACATTATAGGCCTTAAGGTGCATACTAATTCAGCGTAAGCAGGAACACTCAATAAAATTGAAAAAAAAAAAAAATCACGTGACAATGAGATACGAATAAGGCAGATTCACCAGCGTTTTGTGTGTCAGCTGTTATCCATCCAGATCACAGAATTTCCAGTTCGATTGTCTCAAAACTTCACTCACATCTACAGTTATTCCCAGCTGCTGATAAAAAGTAACAGCGTCAGATCCCTGGGTTGGTTGTAGTATGTATCGTCATCGTGACTGACAGGATAAAAGTGAAAAAAAAAAAAAAACGGTAACTTTTACAAGTACTATACATTTAATACAGTGGCTGTTACAGACGCAACTCAAATGTATGTGCTTATTGTATAATATTAACTATAAGAGAACGCACTACTCAAAACGGTAAATATACGAGGCAGTCAGGATCGAACAAGGGGACTCTTGATTAAAAGTCAGCAATTACTACCGCTGCACCACGGAAGATATTGTATCATCCTTGAACCTTTTGTGAAAGTGTTTATTTGATCTCTGCACTTCAGGCTTTACACATTATATAGTTTATGTCTACATTTTGTCATTTATTACTAAAATATGAAAAATGTTTCCGTTTTAACGATGTATTTTTTGGTTAAGTTAAATGCACTTTTTTTGTTTAAAGACTACGTGCACTTTAGTTTGTATTGTTTAATGTATTTCTTTTTTATTGTGATGGTCATTATTTTCAAATTCATATGTTTCACTGGTTATTTTAATTTGATTACTATTAATTTTAATCATGTTAATGCAGTGACATCAGGATGACATTCACAGGTTGACAGACGTTAGCAGATGAGGTAAGACATGCACTGGAGCCCAGAACAGGATGTGCAACCACAGGTCGCAGGCATCAAAATAGTCAGGCATGAAATAATCATGACTAATCGAAAAATAAATTGAACAATTAGTCGACTACCAAAATAATTATTAGTTGCAGCCCTAGTTAAGAGACAGTAATCCCTACCAATTACCCAGAAAGACAAAAAAAAAAAAATATGCAGTTGCCAGAATATCCCAGCGAAGTAAAAGTGAAAAGGCATGAATGGTCATTACAAAACATTCTCTCGTCTTAATGAATAACATAATACGTAGTTCAGGAAAAAGGGTGTGTACAGAATTTTTTTACTAATCTTTCAACACAATGCAATATTTCAAAACTAAAAAAAGATTTTTCCTTTACCTTCTCTAGTCGATGAATATAGTCTCGTACCAGCCTTTCTTCTGCCTGTTTAAGCCCTAGCTGCTGTTCTGCACTAAGCGATGATTCATCTATCACTGGAGCAGTGATACTTTGGATTTCGAGGGGTGGTGGCCCATTTTGTAAAATCCCAGTTTCTTCACCTGCAAAAGATAACAAAAACAGAATAACTGAATAATGAAATTTGCAAAATGAAGTGGAACAGAAAACTGAAAAACTGTAGCTTTATTCTTTGTCCCGAAAAGATTAAACTATTTTCATTCAGAGCAATGAATTTTTTACAGGAATTCAACTTAACTATTTTTGTTACTATTACCAAGTACTGATATTTCAGGATGAATCAGTAAGACAAGAAGTCACAGCCAATATGCCTGAAGGCAACAGAGTAAAACATAAACTATTGGGATTCATATTTTAATTTTTTTTTACTATAGTAATAACTAACAATACACCCAAACGTATTTCATATAATGTCCATGGTTTAGAGATCTCACTTTAAAATGGTGTCTTTTAGAGTTCAGACTCAAGCCATGGATGGATCAAGAGAATAATTTAGTTTCTTACTGAGAATCTATAGTTGTACAATTGCCAAAATCCTTGTGGCTTTAAGAGCACTTCACTTGCCAGTAAACCACCATATTTTCCTTATTCAATTTTTAAATAATTAAATTACAAAATTTAAGTCAACTGCACTCTTAGCAGTCTATGAATAAGCAGAGTTCAAAAGTAATATTAGGGGAGGACATATTCAACTAATTTTGTAAGAATATTTGAGTTTGACATTCAGATGTTAACTAAACACTTCACAAATGTTTCACATTTGCCAAAAAGTGGCGCAGCACTGTTTTACTTATGAGAGACAGGGGCCTGACACACCTACTCTCAAAAAAAAAAAGCTCTCCAATGAGGAAATGATTTGAACCTTGGTATTCACCAATTTATTTGGCCCTGATATTTATAATGTTTGAATTTTTATTTTCTAGCATTATGGTAGGCAGTATTTACTTTTTTAGTTACTGAACAGAAAACACCACTGAATAAATTTACATGCACATGGCAAGATAAATATGGTAGTCTAAAATTATATCCTTTGTAAACACTACACTGAAATCCCCCTTTTCCTCACCTTGTGTAAACCTGACGTGTGTATTGTATAAAGGAGTGAGTGATTGGATGAGTATGTGTGTATATGCATGTATATAAATAGGGTATCTGTCACAAGAAGGTCTGGCCAAAAAGTATTTGCTTTATAAAAACATTGCTCTTGTTTGAGGATTCCTGCAATAGATATAGCTTCAAGAAGCATTTGACTGATAGCTGAATTAACCAATAATGTTAAAATGAAAAATGACAAGTGGTAACTGAGAACTGATGAGTGAAAGTGATGCACTATGAGCCAAAAGTGAATAATGATACATGATGAATGATGTACTGCAAGCAAAAAGTGATGAGCAACAAATAATTAGTGATGTGTGATGAGTGACTAGTGAGAAGTGACAAATAATGGATAACAAGATTAATAGTACACTGATGCCAGATGACATGAGTGGCGAGAAATTACACTGTTCAAAAATGGACTCCATACACAGAATCAAATAGCAGTCATTCAACAATTGCTTTATTACATTTCTAACCACATGGGTAGAAATATTATTCAGATAATCACACTGTAAGTACACAGTTGCCTGTGCTATAACCACTGATGCTGCTTTGTTAAAAATGTTTAACACTTTTATCCTTAGTGTCAAATTCAATAGCACATAAAGAGAGAATAATTACCACTCAATGAGGCAACTAAGCCATCCAGAAAGAAGCTGGAGATCTTTGAATACCGTAAACAATTTGAAAACTGCAGAATAGCAGATCTATGAAAGCTGTCTGTTGAAAACAGATCCAAAGAGTTTGGTTAATATATCCTCTAGGTTAAGGATGGGAAAACTAGAGCCCACGGGCAACATGTAGATGGAAGAGTTGGCTGTCATCCAAAAAATAATAAAACAGGTTTTTACCATACAAATAAGGCCAGTCTGTAACACTATCATAAAAAGAGGTAAATGAGTGGGTTTTTAAATAATAGGAGTTTACACATTAATCTTTTGGATTAACATGTCCTATTTAACATATTAAAAAATACTGTCGCACCCAAGGCCAGCCACAAGGCAAATGGCTCAGGCACTGCTTTGATCAGGACAGCATTCATGCTTTTCTTTTTTTTTTTTTTTTTTTTTTACGAAATAATTAGGTCTGGGCAAGTTGCATTAACACATTAATTAATGCCGACAATTATTTTATCGCACGTTAACACAGTTTTTGATATTATTATCATTAGTTTGAAAGCCTCAGTCTCGCTAGCGATTGATACAGACCAATGATCTTCTTGTTACAGCGCTTTTCGATAGAAATAATGATAATCAAATCCTTGGTGACAGCAACACTCATAACAGTGACAAAACAATTACATTGACAATCATGTTACGTTATTTTTAAAATGTT